>CM076578.1:1895775029-1896151728 GCA_034641835.2 Pinus albicaulis
AGCAGTAACCTTCTCTGGCTGAGAAATCTTTATCTTAATGTTTTCTTCAGATTTGTTTATTTAAGAATGATTCAATATAGTTTAAATAGTTAGGAATGTTGGCGTTCCCTCGTCCTTCCGTTTGCTCAAACATTGTTCTCGAATGTTATTTCCATTATTTGCTATTAAAGTTAGACTAGAGAAGATATGGTTTGCCCTGATTCCTAGATTCTTTTCTCCAAAGGCAGATTCTGAAAGTTTCCCTTGGTGTTGACTGAAAGCAGACTAGGTTTAAAAGTACTTTATCTGATCTTAAGTTACACTCTATTTTTCTTATATGTTTTCATACTTTCTGAAGGTAATTATGTGGATTACTGGATTGTTTGTCAATTAAGCTGCTTGAATACAGACTTGCCCAAGGAGTCAATGGTTAGCCCTGCACTTGGTTGGTTTTAAACAGTTACTTAAGAGGCTTTTCTTGTTTGGACTGACTATAAATCCTATGAGAAATTATTATCAGTTTCCACCCCTCCAACATTTTAATGTTTCCATTTCATCATTTTAATCTCAATAATCTTGTGGTATAGATGACTTTCCCCTTGGATCACACTTGATGTTTTTTTTCAATTAAAGCCCAGCGTTATATCTATCTATCTTCCAAAACTGTTCTATTTGCTTGCAACTTCTCACTTTTGAAACTTTTTGCACTTAGGAATTTCCCCTCAAGTAACATTTCATGCTCAACCATCCAAAACAAAACAAAACCCTTGGCCTTCATAACTAGCCTAATATCATTACCTTAAGCTTTTCAAAGACAATATCCATCTTTGTACATATTGGAGAGATCCCTCTCCGGATTCAGGATGGCTAGATCCTAGAATCCAAAGTTGGTTGAAATGATGTTAAATCTGTGATTGGACTCTCCCAATCTTGGTAATAAATTACAGAGACCTAACACACTCCTATGATGTGTCCCAAATACAACATCTCAGTCACCCCAAACTCACACTTGGAGAGCTTGGCATAAAACCGTTGCTCTTCCAAGATATGCAGCACGGCTTCAATGTGCTGGAGATGCTCCTCCCAAGTCCTACTATATATCAATATATCATCGAAAAAGACTAATACAAACTTCCTCAGGTGACTGTGGAGGATGTGGTTCATGCAAGACTGGAAGGTGGCGGGGGCATTGGTTAGCCTGAAAGGCATAACCAAGAACTCAAAGTGGCCGTAGTGGCACCTAAAAGTGGTTTTGGGTACGTCCTGCTCCCTCACTCTAATCTGGTGGTACCCAGATCTCAAATCAATATTTGAGAAAAACTGCGCTCCCCTCAACTCATCCATTAGCTCATCGATCCTGGGTATAGGGTACCGATTCTTCAGGGTCTTTTTGTTCAAAGCCCTGTAATTGATGCACATTCGCAATGTGTCGTCCTTCTTCTTTACTAACACCACGGAGGAAGCAAAGGGGCTGGTGCTCGGTCGGATGTGCCCACGAGCTAGTAGCTCCTGGATAGCCCACTCAATCTCGTCCCGATAGGCCTTAGGGTGCCTATAGGGCATGGTAATAATGGCCTGAATGCCCTGCTCCAGCTCTATCGTGTGCCCAAACCCCCAATCCGATGGCCGGCCCGGTGGTATATCTCCAAACACCGTGTCATACCTGTCGAGGACAGCCTGGATATCAGGATCGACTATCCACCTAGTTGCCCCTGTCTCTGATGCCCGGAGCTCTACTGCCCACTCTATGTCTCCTTTCCGGAAAGTTGCCTCCATCCGGTGAGCCGAAACAACCTGAGGTGGGTAAGTGTGCATCCCGCGTATCTTCTCATGCTTCCCTGTCTTCCTATCGTCCCACTCCATCTCCAAAGCCTCCCAATCCGTGGTGACCTTCCCCAGAGTGATCAGCAATTGTACGCCCAAAACCACATTGGTGTCGGGTATGTTGACCACAAAGAAATGGTCGGTCACTGTGTAGGTGCCCATAGTTACTGCCAGCTCCGGAACGTATCGTGCACACTGCATTGACTGATCTCCTGGGACCAATACAGAAAATCCATCGAAGCTTTCTGTCTGTATGCCCCTCCGCTCAACCATCTGTGCATCGATGAAGTTGTGGGTTGCCCCACTGCCCACCAAAATTGAAACTCGTTGCGCACGCACTGTCCCTCGGACGCGCAACGTTAGATACTTAGGTACTCCTCGCAATGCTGCAAGGGTTCCCCCTGTGGGTGCGAAAGTCACACCTCCCGCTGTCGGTGGCCCATGATCTTGCGCTGCCTGCCTGTCTCCTGCCTCTCCATCCTCGTACTCCTCTTCTTCCCCACTACTCTCGTAGAAGACCTCTATAAAATGCGCCTTACCAGCCGCACATCTGTGCCCCGACGCCCACGGCTCCTGACAGGTGAATCACAACTTTTTCTTCCTCAATTCCCTCCTGGCGTCATCATCTAACTGTCCCTTACTTGGATTCCCCTTGGGAGGCGGGGTCCTCATTACCTTCCCTCTCGGCGGGAAAACCTGCTTCTGGGGAAAAGGTGTTATGGTCCTGGGCAATGCATCTTGCAGATCCCGGGTCTTGCCAATAGCGTCCTGAAGGGTGGATGGCCTCGTGGATCTGACCAATCCTCGAAGTGGCTCTGCTAACCCTTCGATGAACATGAATATCATCCGTGCCGCCGATAAATCGGGCACCCTCACTGAAAGCTTCAAGAAATCTGCAATATAGGTCTCGGGGCTTCCTGTCTGTTTGAGCCTTGTTAGTTCAACAAAATGTTCCTCCGGATCCCTCCGGTCGAATCTCTCTATTAGTCTCCGGGTGAACTCGGCATATGTGGTCACAGTTGAATGCCCAAGTGTCACCATCCCATGGAACCACCAATTTTGAGCCTCACCATCCAGATGCAGCGTAGCCACGTTGATGGCCTCCGTCTCTGCCATCTGGTTGAGCTGGAAATATATGTCCAGCTTCTCCACCCAAGACCTTGCCGAACTACTTGATGAACCATCAAACGTAGGCAAATGATATCGGCTTGCTAAACGCTGGGTGTCTCCTTCATGATAGTGTCGGTGCCCTCTGTAATGGTCACGGGGCTTGTGGTCCCGTTTGAGCTGGACGAAATCTCTAAACAGAAGCGCCTCCCTAAACTCCTGCCCATATGTCTGGTATTCGGCAAAATAACCACCTATGTGGTCAGGCTCTGGTTCCTCCTTTGCTCCTATCCCAGTATCTGCACTTAGAAAAGTGGACATAATGGCATGAGTGGGGGCATGTGATGCCTGGTGCGGGGTGGTAGCCTACTCCTGCAGATGGTGGGATGTACCCGACCCCTCACCAACCGGGAAACCCCTCGGGGTTTCACGCTGTCTAGCTTCAACAGCGGTGAACCTCTGGCCCATCATCTCAATCTGTCGTGATAGATCTTGTACTGATTTGAGGAGGGATTCCCCAAACTGTTTTGTATCACTATCGTTCGCCATCGTCTCTCTCTCTTCCGCGTCTATCCTCGGCTCCTCTGGTTCCGTGTCCAACACTCTAATACAATCCCCTTCGCCGTAGGTGTTTTCCAACCTACGCTCAATATCTCTATATTTCCTACCTCTATAGCAGATGTAGGGGTGTCCTTCTGATGACATAGACTACTCACTCCACAGGCTGAGCCAGAACCATGCTCTGATACCACTGTAATATTCCTATTTGAGAATATTTATAAAACACAGCGATGGAACAACTTCAAGAGCAAATATTCAGCAGTATACAAAATAATAGAAGAGGTCTATGCGACAGATACATGCTAAATAGATAATTCACTGAACCATTTTATTATGTCGGGAGATCACATGGAAATACAATACATACGTAGGTGGTAGCACTCGAAACTTGCCCACGACAAAACAAAAGGGTATTCAAGAAATAATAGAGAAACGACGGTGCACCGTTCTGCGTACAGGCGGCTGGAATGCACTGCCGTGTGCTTCTAAGATGCTGCGGCTAGAAAGGATCCACCAAGACACTCTTGATTCTGCTTTAGGCCCGAAACCTCCAAAATGGAAATAACACAGAGCTCTCACGAGATGAGCTGCGATCTTCCCACACTGATTGCACCGTCACTCCCGACGCGGCTTTGCGCAAGTTCCTAACCTGATCCTTTGACAAAACTCTGATAGAACTGCCTCACCCGAGCAGGCACTTGTATTCCCCTGGGGCTGAGGTTGAGATCTCCGCTCGGAGACACTTGGCACACTGAACAATGCTGCAGACTGGCTAAACAGCCGGCGTGCTCAAGTCTTAGTGACCAATAACAATTTCATAAAATTCATCAACATCCAAAAATGAGGAAGCTATCTCCCTTTTGTATGCGGCCTTCCTCTCGAACACTGGACTCCCTCCTTTCCCGCGCAGCCCTTCTCGGCCCCCACGCTGCCAACTTCAGCCCGCGTACTTGCCTCCGCGCGCTCGGTTGAGTCCATGACCCGCTCACGGTTGTTTGCAATTTACTGGAGGCGGCAAAATTGATTCGAATTGATATTACAATTAGCTATTTGCTAATTGGGAATATTACATCCTTCCAGAAGCCTTCCTTTTGTGATGTCTTTTGCCATCAACATTATTTGACATTTCAACAAATGCAGAATTGTCACCTGAAAATCACCACTCAAATTTCAAGCTTATGTAGTAAGCCGAACTGAAGCACTCAAATGAGGCTTTGATCAAGTATGAATACGTACAAGTAAGATTTCAAGTCTCTGAAAGATGCAACTTCATGAGGTTTGTGTGTGCAAAAGCAGAGACATACATCTTTTGTTTTACGAGGAAAACCTCCACGAGTAAGCCCTGAGGATGCTTCCCACATTTGTGGACAACATCCCCGATGGCTTGTCAATGTAGACTAGTGCACCTCACCTAGAGATTTAAAATTCTAAACCGGACACTATTGCAGCACAAACCTGACAAATGTCTGGTAACATTGGAAAAAACCGGTTAGGCGGCCTTGAACTTTGTGAGTGTGTGCATTATCATGTGATGTGCGATCAACACGGTTCAAACAATATAAGAGCATGAAAAGAGAGAAATGCTGAATTGGCCCCAAATGAAAACAGCAGAAGACATCGAACTCATTCCTTCCAATGTTTAAGTTCTCTTTCTTTAGCGTGTGGCTTAATCCTGGGTTGACTGACTCCACCTCAAGCTGCGAAATCCTTTCTTCTTGTTGTTTCTCAATAGATCCATTATACGCTTATCTAACATGCTCAGTGACACCCCATAGTCACATCAACATGAGAAATATCTAAGTGTTCCAAAGGGAGTCTTGTCTATGAGAACTCCATTGACACGGAAAAAGCTTCATACTCGCTCTCCCCTCCACCAATTTCAACGGAGAATTTGGCAAACTGGAAAATATCAAACCAAACGGAAAGTTAAAATATTTACTAGGCCGGATAATTCATATATATACCTTACAATATGATAGACTTATTAAACATGTATTTAAGTTAAACGTTCGGCATCAGACAATAAAACTTTGTCCTTTCGGCCATTATTCAACCTTCATATACGACGCAGTGGAATTAAATGGTAGCGAGCATAGATTATTCCAAGACAATACTGGAAAGCTTGTTCATGCCCAATCATATTAGACTAATCCCTTGAATACATTATGCCAAATGCATTTTCGCAGGTTTACTCTCAAAACATTTTACCGCAAAGTCTTCTTACTTTAAAAGAAGCAGAACAGAAAAGATACTATGTGGTACAAATTATTTAGATATGTGCATGATATAAGAAATGGTATCAAAAATATTTTTGTAATCAATGAAAACATGTTTAATATACAAACAATATGATTGATTTATGGATGATTTATAATAATAAATACATTCAATGTTCGTATTTAGCAAGCTCTAAAACTGTTTCAGACAAGTCACAAACGTAGGCAGACCACAACCCAAAAACAAATGTCCAAAAGCCAAGGACAATTATTTATGCAAATGTAAGTGTGCTCTACCGCTAAGCTTCAAAACATCACAAATATTTTCTTTGCATGAATCTCTATTATCTTGTTTTCTTAACAATCCCTATTCCTCTCATCGTGAAACCGTCGAATGAAAACATGTATCTATAATTAATTTGTTTAGTGATCAAAGTACATTCAACTTAGTCGCAAAGGCTCAATTTACCATCATGAGAACAAACAATTTACCCCTCATGAAAACATATCTATGATTAATTTGTTTAGTGACTGTGCTATCTAACCGAGTTTGGCATGTGCTTCATCTCACTTTCATGAAAAGAAGAATTATATCACAACAAAGGAAATAATCTAGAACAAGAATCATGTTATAGAAGTCATTACCAAATTTTTGATATTGTGACACATAAGATTAAAACACTTAACAAGTTGTGCTCTTTTATCTAATAACTCGTCCAAAACAGTGGTATGTAAATAAAAAGAAAGGAAATGCTTTAGGTGGTTCAAATCCCATCCAAAATTGGTAGGGGGTAAGGATAAAACAAGGGGCAACACATTGAAGTTTCAACTAGGTCCCAACTTAATTGCAAATTGCAACTCCAGGCAAACTTAAAAATTATGTTCCCCTTAGTTTGAGTGTTCAGCGTGATGCAAACAAAAAGCAAAATTCTTAAGGAAAGTAGGGCATTTTCCGGAAGAAAAACGTTGCATTGTTTCACCGTGATAGCAAATATAAAAGCTTTTTACGCTTCTATTGAAGAAAGGCACATTAGAGGCATTCACATGCTAAATGGATTTTTTAAATAGCCTACAAGTTAGTATACAATCCTAACAACTTCGAACAGACACATTCCACGACACCTATCTTTCTTAGTGGAAAATCGACATTAAAAATTCTACTTAATGTGTGGAAACTAGAAAACACTAGACACTGAATCGAATTACTCAAACCCAAAAGGATCATGATAAGTCTAAGGCATAGAATCACCATAAAACTCACCTCACTAGAAATCCGATGTACTCCTTTTGATGCTTTGAATTTGATTGGAGAAAATCCATTTGTATGTATTCTAGCTCGGGCCTGCAATTCTACTTCAATCTCAACCATTCGGGTGACCTCGTTGTGTGTGTTCATCTCAAGGTGCTTCCTTTTGTGTAATATCCCTATTTAAGGAAATTTAAAACATGCGCAAATGGTACAAAGAATGAATGTCTCCTTCGTAAATATTCAACAACGCAAAATAACAAACGACCTATGCAATGTATTCATGCTTAGCGTAGGAAATTCATCAACCACGGGCGAGACGGCGTGCGAGTCACAATACATGCGCAGTAAGTTAGCGCCCCTAAACTTGCCCACGGCAACAAAGGTTTTCAAGAAGCAACAACAAAAGGGCTTCGCTGGGCACCTGCTCGCGTTCAAGTGGCAGAATGTACCGTCAGATAGGCCGCCGTGCCGCGCTCGAAACCGTACTCTCCAAGGTGATATCACGATCCCGTCTAATGCCCTCAACAGATACGAGTTGTCTTTGTCGAACCCCTCCGCACTCCGAAATGTCCAAATGATAGCAATGGAGAGTCACACGAGATGGACCGCGGGTCTTCCCACACACAGATCGCGCCACCACTCCTCGACACCGCCTTCCGCAACAAGTCCAACCCGATCCTCCTCGCAAGACAACAATAGAACCGGCCGACCCGAGCAGCACTCGAAGTCCCCCCGGGTCGAGGGTTGAGATCTCCGTCGAGACACCGACGCACTAAACAAAGGCCGTGCATCGTCGAACACTCGGCGTGCTCAAGTCTTAGCGACCAACCGAAATTTTAATAAAAATTCACCGTTATTAATTCCCAAAAAGAAGGAAGTTTTCTTATGTGGGCCTCCTCCCCAAACCTTCGACTCCTCCTTTCCCCGCACAACCCTTCTTAGCCCCCACGTCGCCAACTCGGCCCGCGTGCTTGCTCCCACGGCTGCGCACGGGGTGAGACCATTGTACCTGCCTGCCATATTGTGAACACTATTGCGTAAAAATTGGTCCTATTAATATCTAAATTAGAACACAAGTACTGGGAATATTAAGGGCCTCTCAGAAGAAATGTTGCTTGCTCCTCACAAATCGCCCTCGAACATCTCTCCACCGATACCGCAAAATGTGCATGGGTCCCGCATGCGCCACCGAATCTTTTTCTTCGACCTCTCGCATCACTCGATATGAAGAGATTCCCTTTCAATTCTGGTGATCCCGACCCGACCCCAGGTACCGCCAACCCAACAATCCTCCTGGGATCCCCATTGCCACCATGGCCAATCATCGCCAAGTCCCAAGGACCCTGGGCCGCGCATCGTCTTCCACAGTGGTTGGGATGCCTCCCAGGTGAAGACCACCAACAAGCATCACGTTCCCGGCTCGCCGTGTCAGACCAGAACCGCATATGTTGCCTCACTCAATGGTACACCAACTCATCACCTCTCTCTAGTCCAAGTCCCGACTCAATCCCATGTTGATCCCCGCTTCTCGAAATCGAGGAATCCTAAGGTAACGACAATCGGTGCCCTCCCCGCCAACCTGAATCACATCTACTATGTCTAGGGGCCCCCTAATTACCGTGCTCCCCACGAAAAATACCATACCATCAAGAGGGTACCTACTCTCATGATCTCTCCCGCCAACACCATCCTAGAAGAAGAATCAATGTAGCAACAATTGTATATGGAGCATGCCTAGAGTGTTGCCGCCACCGTGATCGACTCCCACCGTCCGCCCTATCCGTCAATGTAAGCCGCCATAGAAGAAAGCCCCTCTCTATAATGGGCCAAAGTAAAAGATATGCTACAAGCCTCATCGATGTACTCCTCGGGGAGTGCGCTACTCACCGAAAAACATCGCAGGCCGCCGACCGCGTGCTGATTCATCCGCACCTTATCCCGGCACGACCCATCCAAGGATGCTCTACCACCTCCAACAACCACGATTGGGAATGTACGTTCCCCGCCCGCCTACCAGCGCAACCATCTCATCAACCTCCAACATCTCCGGGTAGAGGATATGGGTTCCGTAGCCCTTGTCACCGTACTGCAGGTTCCAAGGCATCTAATTTCTCCCTCAAAGGCCGACCCCAATGTTAGTCGCATATCCATCATAGGCTCAATGTGGGCGCCCATCCGGACCTCACCCAAGGAAATTTCATGCCCAATGTCCATAGTATCCTCCCCTCTACTAACTCGTGCCCCATCATAGTGTCGCTCGGCTGAATCGTCAAAGGACTCATCACCCGCAGTATCTCCTATAATAGCCCTCGATCGCTCACCCCCGTACACTAGAACACAAAGCTTTCTGTCCATCGTCATCATCATCCTCATGGTCGCTCTCGCTCTCTCGTACATCCTCAAATGATCCCATGGACTCACGGAAGAAAAAGTCCTCATCCCGTACACGCAAGGAAATGCCCACGGCCGACTCTCTTCCAATTTCATCCGTACTTTCACATGATATTCGTGCCCCAAGGTTATTTGCAATGAAGAAAGTCCCTTCCTCCTCACCTTCTAAATGAAGGTGGGCTGAAAATCAACTTGGCAAGTGTTGATCACTATCTTCTCCTCATTAAAATTTCACAAGCCATCCGGTTTAAATCATCAAATCCTCTCGCCTCGTCTTGCAAGGTTCATTAGTCATTCATTGCTTTCAGCTTAAAATCGCATTTTCAATGGCCAAAACCCATATTTGAAAATATATCGTCCCGCCTCCTTTCGGTCCACTTCTTCACTTTATTCCCCACGTGACCAAGGTGCTAGACCTCATGCCGTACAAAAAGGCGCTCTTCGTATAAGATCACTTCCGGCGCGTTCGCGTCGTCCGATTAAATATAACCGAAGCCCATGACCCGTTGCTTTTGTGGTCTCGCGCCTTTAAAAAACCACTGCGAAACAAAATGTATTCCCCGTGACCGCGAAGGGCCGGTGCTTATCTCAAATCGCAACAATCGGTCCACGTGCACCGCGGTGGTCCCGAAGGCACGTTCAATACCGCCCTCGCGCGCGTTAATGCTCGACCCAAAGACGTGCGGCCACCTGAGTCAAACCGTCCGATCCCCCGAGCGCTCCATCCAATCCGCTACCATTCTCCAAGTCGCGGCGAATTTTAGTCCCACGCACAACACCGGCCCGCCATCCCGTCACCCTCCCAAGAAGTCTTAACCATTGATTTCATTTTTTGGACGTATGGCCCGGCATCATTCACACATCCGCGCCGATCGACCAAGTCCGCCCACGTCGTCCCTTCCGCTAGCCTTCGTACGCCCACGTGTCATTTGCGTTCTCCTCCACCATTCATATATCTCGTCGATCCGCGTACCTTCACATGGCGGCGAGGAACCTTCACCCATCGGTTCATCGTCGTCCCATCGTATTCTTCATTGCCACCCTCCATTCTTCCACTATTTCTTCACGTCGCTTCTTCGTCACCCCAAGTCATTTTCACATACATCCACCCTCTCGTGCATTTGTTTTCTTAACAAAGTTTGTGTATTTTGTATGGTGGTTCAAACTAAGCACTATTAATTAATCACCGCTCCATTGCAAAAAATCTGAGATGCATCGAAAGACCGCCCTGCGTGCTGCACCTATAACAGCAAGTCCCCGGACAGCTTGCGTGATATGGCTCTATTAACCAAGCGCAGATGGAAATCGCCAAAACCCCCGCAGTAATTCAAAAAGACATATTGCTGCGTATGGAGATATTAATGGTGCGTATAAAGAATATCGTTGGAAGATGGAGAAATTCAACAATCGAACATTTAATGTTTCAAGCTCCAATTTAAAGATTAGAAGGTCGAGGGTACTAGCATGAAATAACAGCCCCTCCGGTGTTTTTCCACCAAATTTTTCTTCGCAGAAGTACGTAATGTTCATGTGGAGTTATCTTTGCACCGTGTTCCCGAAGAGATTTTCTCCCGTTGCATTTATTTTTACAAACAAAGTTAAGTCATATACATACAACATTGGCCTAGTCATTCAAAAGTATGGGCGCGAATGTTTCCGCCTTTGTTCAAACTAAGTAAATTATGATTGTTTTCACCTACTTTCTTTTATGAGGCCTTTCTTCTCCTTTGTCTATAAAAACCCAGGAGAAAGACATTGTAAGGGTTCTAGATTTCTATACGTCCCAACATGCTGTGAAGAGTTCTTGTATACATCTTGTAAAATTTATGTATGAAGTGTTCGCGAGGCCCATAGGGTCTCAATAGGAGGAGGAGAGTTAGTATCTGTTGAAGAGGATTCAGTCGTCTTTAAAGACTTTGCCTACCGTAGACTTTTTCTTTTCATATGTGTATAGTATAATATAACATTTCATTTCATCTGCTCTTCTCTAGTATCATGTTTTGGAAATGCTGAGGTTTCCACTAATTTTAACTATGGATTCATCCTAGTTGATGCCCATGTTTGGATTAGTTCGCAGTGCTTTAAAATACTACCATGCATGATATACCGTTTCATGTTCCTTTTCTCATTCATAGTTCTCGTTTATATTAGTTACTTGGGATAAGTGCTTTTTAAAATGCTATCATCTCTGTATGGATTCTAGAAAATGCCAAGCCCATGCGTGGTGGTACTTGTATATCAGGTGTTAGTTCAAGGTTACTAATATCTTCTCAATCTTTTCTCTCGTTACATACACCTTATGATAATTTATGTCTCTGTGGAAGTATTTCTCTTAACTGTGCCTCTCTAAGCGTGAAGTTGTCTCCCCCGAATTGTCCGTTCCTTTTTTATGGCCGGAGTTTTGCATGTTGTTCCCTACATTATTCTCATCCAGTATCGCACTGCGAGGAGATTTTGGTTCCATTTAGAATCATTTTTCCTTGTTTTACAAGAGATAGCGGTGATGTTACTTGGATTGACACCCAAATCGTTATATATGTGCTCCTGCTGATGATAAGATGTCTCCAGGTACACTCGGTTCATGGCAAATTCTAGGTTGTCTCTAGGGAGTTAAGCAACATCTTTTCCGGGCTGCTCGTTAAGTCAGACGCAATCTCAAGAAAATCAATTTCCGAGGGCCGCGACAAATCATATTCACTCTACTAACTGCGTGTGAGCACGTAGAGTTGAAGAGTTGCGTATCTCTCACCTCTGGCGACTCCACCGTTGTTTATTTTGATAAATCCACTCAGTAGTCCCGGCTCCTCGTAAGCCACATATTAAGGTCGATTACTGTGCTCACTCGAAAACACCCAGTGTTCGACCCGCAGAAGATAATACATAGAAGAGTTTAGGAAAGAGAAGAAAATCACTCCGTGGTCGAAATCCCCGAATATCTCGTGAGAAGTTTATCCATCCTCTTCTTCTCAAGAAATCCCAACGTAAAATCCCGACTTTCATTGTGCTGAGACATCTAATACTATTCGTATAGCCCGCCCTAGAGGAGGTATTAGAATTGAAGACAAGCCTTTCATCCCTACCCCCCGAGGGCCGAAGAAGTCAAAGAAGTCACGGGAAGTAGCCACCGTTAATCGTGAATTGTTTCTATCCACACCTCGGTCGCTCGTACTGCAGATATTCCCATTGTTATTCATACTCCACTTCCACCTTCTCCTATTCCTCCATTTGTACATCAAATCGTTGGCTACATCAACCTCCTCTTCCTCCAATGGCCAATGTTCCACCCTTTTTTTTAAATAAGTATGCTCCCTTGGCCCTACCCTAGTGTTGAATGATAAGTGCCTCGAGATTATTTGGAGATCTCCCGCTCGTATTTAATGGTGAGAATGAGATTGATGCGTTGGTAAACATCTTGAGACCTCTCCCTGTTTTTTTGTAGAAAAATTTAATGTGCAGAACATTTGGGATGTGGTCTTAAGACTATTTGTCCAATCTCCTGGACTTGCGTGAAGCCGTAAAAATGGTTCAAGACATTGGGAAACCGTTCCATAACCACTTGGGACGAAATGAAAAATGCTTTTCTCGTAAAATGGGGAGAGAAGAAAGATCGATGGGCTTTGCCTTATTGAATTCAATACACTCAAGAAAAGACACAATGAAGGGGTGGCTGAGTGTCCTATCAAAAAATGTTTAATAAACTGATATTCCGATGTCTTCTCACGATATGGAGCCTCATCGCAACGTCGCCTAAAGTTGTTTTTGTAGCAGCCTTCGACTCGCAGTTTGGTTTCGTTTGCGAGAAAGAATGCCTATCGTCCCCGGATGATGCTCTAGACAGATGCTCTAGAGTTGGAGGTAAATTGCTGTCACACCTGGTAAATCAAAGGTAGTCCGAGCAGATACTGGAAGAAGGGGCAAAGAGGAAGTATCCGTTCTAACCGTGATCGCAGACTCGACAAAATGGAAGGAATAAGTAAAATTATCAAAAAGATAGTTAAGCTTGAATTGGAAGCCAAGAATCCATCCCCCAAGAATTTTCTGGGAATGCTATGAATCGCAGGCTATAATCCCTCAGCATAGAAGAGCACCATTACAAATATTTCCCAAGAGAAGCAAAGGACCAATAGGATCTAAGTACCACACCCATTAGCATCCGGAAGGTCCAATAGATGATACCCACCCAAGATGTCAGCTTATGGATTGGAGGATTCAAATTTGCCTTTTTCGAATAGTGATGGAGAAGAATGCCTTTCGCAAAGAAATGATGCGATTAAGTGTGCACTGTATAGAAGACAAAAGGACTAGAGATCATTGCACAGTTGTAATTTGACTATTGTTGTAAACAATTTGAGGACTTCATGCTAGCAGCAATTCAATAGAAAATATGATCTCAAATATTCAAGGAAGAGAACCTTTGATGCTCAAGATGAAGAGAAAGAGCCACCTCGTAACGAAGCACCCGCTTTCAAAAGGAATCAATAGTGCAGTAAAGTCACAGTACAAAGATTTTTTTGTTGATGATGGGAGGAAAATTCTGACACCACTTGATAGTCAAAGAAAGGAGGAAGGAAATTCCTGTGGAAGACTTTAATCCATGGAATGAAGAAATTGAATCACCGGAGATTATGTCGAATAAACATGACCTTACGTGTGAAGAAGGTGAGGCTATCATGCCCCATGGGAAAAAACTTGTTATTACCGTTAATGACAAGAAGGAGTTGATGTGTCCGACAGACAAAGGGAGACCGGGAGGACGGAAATTTGGAACTCGGCTCATAGTGATGGGAAATCAAAGTTCCATTCGATAGAAGAGGAGAGTGAGAAAAATCCGAAGAACTTGATCCTGAACGCGAAGCAATCAAGAGGGTGAAGGACAATTATTGAAGATTGTCAAGGAAGAAGAAGAAGGATATATCGAGAAACAAATGCGCAAGATATCGATGAACATGCTTGAGAATAAATGGCTGATTTGTTTCCGTCGAAAAACATTTAGAGAAGAGAATGAAATTGCAGTATCACCGAAGTGAAAGTGACCTGGGTTGCGAAATAGTAAACAGGAGTAGATACTAGTTTGCGTAATTTAAATATGCTTACTAGTACACAAGGAGAAATGAATAATTATGCTATTGCAACTTTTAAAGAAATTAAAAGGTAATTTACTTTTTAAAGTTAAATTTTCAAGTGATCAGAGCTTTCTCAAGAGCCACTCTGAAGATGCAAAGGAAAATACAAAGGGTCAAAGCCGCCCATGATGCGTACAAATTTTGCACAATCACTCAAGGCCTAAAAGAAGAGAGTGTACATTATTTGATCTCTCGCATCCCTGTGGAAAAATATATGGAGGCCCCGATTAGCTCAAATTCTTCGCATTGATCCTTTTCTCCGTGGCCGTATTCATCAAGAATGGTCACCATTGATGATGACCGCATTTTTGAAGAACCACTATGCGCAGCACCCCGTGGTTATCTCCCCGATAGCCGCCGCGTTCCTTTCCCTTTTTGTTACCGGCTGATCGGCCGCACCGTATTATTGTATCACCTAGAGCATCATAGTTTTCCAAAGTAGAGTAGGATAGGTAGGAAAAGTCGAATAAAGCTCGCTTCTATGAGCATGTAGTGTAGTGTTCCGATTTCCGCAAAGTCCGTGCGAAGCCAGGAGTAGTCCAATCTTAGCTCCTGGTTAGTTTTAGTTTTTGTTTCTATCCTTGTTTAAATAATGTGGGTTCTCAGTAATGAATTATCAAGTGAAAAGTGGGAGAGGGGTCAAGAGCAAAGTCCGCACACGTATGATCTGGGATCCAGCAAGTATGCTCGACACGCTCCAGAATGAACGTGCCGTCTCCCGGATGGAGCCAATGTTGATCACAATCTTCTCCTTATTAAAATTTCCATAGAGCCATCTCGGTTTAAATCATAAAATCCTCTCACCCTCGTCTTGCAAGGTCTATTAGTCGCTCTATTGTTGTCCCTCTCTTAGCTTTAAAATTGCATTTTCAATGCTCGAAACCCATATTTGAAAATATATTAGCCTAGCTCCTTTCTGCCCTCAGCCCCTTCACTTTATTCCCCACGTGACCACAAGGGTACTGACCCTCGTGCCGTACGTAAAAAGGCGCTCCGTAGTAAGATCATCGAGTGCGTTCGTGCCATCCAATTAAATCATAAATCATCGTTCCACGACCCCGGTTGCTTTTGTGGTCCTCGCGCCCTAAAAACCACCGCTAAAAAAACAAGTTGTATTCCCCACACCGCTTTTTGAAGGGTCGGGCGGTTTATCTCAAATCGTAGCGATTCCATCTCGAGCCGGCGGCACCGCGTGTCCCCGATGTACGACTCAATACCGCCCTCCCCCGCCGCGTTAACGCTCGACCCAGACGCACAAAATGAGACTTGATTCAAACCATCCGATCCTCGAGCGCTCCATCCAACCACGCTACCATTCTCCCAAGTTGCAAGCGTAATTTTAGTCCCAATGCACTGCGCACTCCGTGCCCGCCATCCCGTCACTCCTCCTAAGTGAAGTCTCTAACCGTTGATTTCATTTTTGGATCGTATGGCCCAGCACTATTCACACATCCACCGACTGACCAAGCTTCCGTTCTCTCCACGTCGTCCCTTCCGCTTAGCCTTTCGTACGCCCACGTGTCATTTGTGTTCTCCTCCACCATTCATATCCCGTTTATGTGTCATATTTCACGTTGCTTACGTTACGAACCTTCACCCGCATCTATTCATCGCCGTCCCATCGTATGCTTCTTCATTGCCACCCTCTATTCTTCCACCATTCCTTCACGTCGCTCGTCACTCCCAAGTCATTTTTCACTACATCCACCCTCTCGTGCATTTGTTTTCTTAATAAAGTTCTGTAGGTATTTTGCAGTGCTCAAATGGAAGCAATTTGTCAATTAATCACCGCCTCCATTGCAAAAAATCGTAGATGCATCGAAAGCATCTACTACAGTCGGCATTTGATGAAGAAAAGTCCCTTTTATTGGGGCCATGGTGATATGGCTTCCATTAACTAAGTCTGGATGGAAATCGCCAAAACCCTCGTGAGTAATTCAAAAAGACAGAGATTGGTGCAGATGGAGATATTAATGGTGCGTATAAAGAATATCGTTGAAGATGGAGAAATCTCGAACAATAAGCATTTAATGTTTCAAGCTCCAATTTAAAGATTAGAAGGCCGAGGGTACTCAAAGACAGAAGTCAACACTTCTCCGGTGTTTTTCCCACACAAATTTTCTTCAGTAGAGGTGGCGACCGAATGTTCATGTGGAGTTATCTTTGCACCGTGTTCCCCGAAGAGATTTTCTTCCCAGTGTTGCATTTATTTTTGCAAAACATGTTGTCAAGTATAGACAAGATTACCCTAGTCATTCAACAAAGCATGGGCGCGAATGTTTTTGCCTTTTTTGTTCAAACTAAGCAAATTAATTGTTTTCACCTACTTCTTTTATGAGGCCTTTCTTCTCCCTTTGTCTATAAAAACCCAGGAGAAAGACATTAGTAAGGGTTCCCGGATTTCTACCACTTGAAGCCATGCCAAGTGAAGAGTTCTTGCATACATCTTGTAAAATCTCTCGTATGAAGGTTCAGTAGCCCATAGGGTCTCAAGTGAGGAGGAGTTATATCTCTGTTGAAGAGGACTGGGTCTTTAAGATTTCATCAGCCTCGTAACTTTCTTTCATATGTGTTAGTATAATATAACATTTCATTTCATCATCGCTTTCCTTTTCTGAGTATCATGTTTTTGGAATGCGAGTTGCCCACTAATTTTAACTATGGATTCATCCTAGTTGATGCCCATGTTTGGATTAGCCGAGTGCTTTAAATACAACTCATGCATGATATACCGTTTCATGTTCCTTTCATTCATAGTTCGCATATATTAGTTACTTTGGGATAATGCTTTTAAAAATGCTATCATCTTGTATGGATTCTCTCTTAGAGTGATAAGTCCCATGGGTGGTATTGTATATCTAGTGTGTTAGCTCAAGGTTAATTAATATCTTCTCAATATTTCTCTCGTTACATACACCTTATGATAATTTATGTCCGTGAAGTATTTCTAAATTGGACCTCTTTACATGCAGTCAAGCTCTCCCGGACTGGTATGTTCCTTTATGCCAGAGTTTTCGCATGTTGTCTCCTACATTATTCTACTCCATGTATCACCTTTCCGAGAGAGTTTGGTTCCCATTTATAATCATTTTCCCTTGTTTCTTTTTACAAGAGATAGCAGGAGAGAATTTGGATTGACACCCAAGTTATATTATGTGCTCCTTGCTATGATAAGATGTCCTAGGCATCGTGCCCATGGGCAACTCTAGGTTGTCTCTAGAGTTGCAACATGTGCAAGTTATCATAGCTTACCCCATGTCTGTCCTTCCCTCCACTCATGGTGAGTGTAGCAGTGTATGTCGATCCCGGGGTACAAAATCATTGTCCCTCCGATGGCAAGGTGGAAGAACAATCCTCCAAGGAGGGTCCCTTTGTACAATCGAAGAACAAGCTGCCCAAGACAATCCATCCCCCGAAGAATAGGACAGCATGGTCATCATGGATCATTCGAATGAGAGGTTTGTCGGAAGGTTTTGCATCATGATACATGATGCAAACAATCTCTCACAGCGATACAACGCAGCCTTCATCCACCGCAACTAGAAAAATTACATGGCAAGCAATGTATAAGATCCATCACATCTACTAATGGATAGTAAATGGATGAATATGACAACAACATAAGACCCAACACTCTGCCCCTCGATGTTCAATGGATGACTATCAATCTCATGGGCCCACCCTCAAAAGAGGACGCATATGTAGTAGTGGTGGCCATGCCTCCTCCCATGCTCCCATTAGAACATGTAGTGCGTAAATCATGGAGAATTCTTTCCTACCCGCAGACACATCCAACAGAACTTGTGTCCCTCTTATAATCAAGCCCTCTCATACAAATCTGATCATGAAGGAAACGCTCGAAGGTTACAAGTGATGAAAAAGAGGTACCAACAAACTCTTCCCAAACATGCAAGGCAGCTTTTTACGAGTTGTCAAAGCTTGATGAAAATACAAGGCAAAATGTTAATCATGCATGTCTTTATATGATACATGCTGTAGTGTAACAACCGAACATGAGCTATGTGGCGATAAAACATTTTCCCGAGGCGACAAAAGATGATACGTTGCCTCCATCATGTAGATTGGCCCGCACAACTCATGGAGCAATGTGACAAGCTTCGTTTCTCGCTTGTGAAGAATATACCGTCGTATAGGGAATGGAAAGAGTGTGCAAATCAATGAATGTGAAAAACAAATCCCTTTCTACCATATGCCGGAAGTAAGGTGGTACATGGGTCCATACATGAGTCTCTTCATAGTGTGTTGGCATGCTATGAAGAAGAATGAACCATGTGTCAGCAAGAATCATGATCCTTTCTCATGCTTGGAAATCCAAGTTAAGAAGAATATGCCATAGATGTCTTTATCATCATTACCTCCTCCTTGTTCATCAAGTGCAACAAATAGTAGAAGAGATCCCCGGGACCCAGGTTATAGATCTCACCATATCTCCGATGGGCACACTTCATCCATAAGTTCTCTCGCTCCCAAGTGACAAAGACTGTGAGCTCATGCAAATAAGCTCCTTTTCAACACAAAGTCTCCGTTCTTTCGACATGCTCCTTGTCAAACAATCCCTTCAATAATGCCGCAACAAAATGTGGAATACCTCCCAAGATGGGAAGTGCTTCAAGTTATCATCAAAGGTCGAAGGAGATAATGCCATCTCTCCTCCTCTTGCAACATCATCCAAAGTGTAGAGCAATCTGCCTCTGTTTCTCCAAGCAAAGCAACAAGACATTTTGTCGCTTTCTCCCCCATACTTCCATCATACAACTCTATGTGGATGATGACATAATGAATGATATGAGTATCATATCAACACCATGCATCCATACTCTTTGTCATGCTACAATGATGCAAGTATCCGGCCCATCTTCTCCCCATCCTCCTACTCTTAGGAAGAGTGTTTGCCAAGTGATGGCCAAACTCTTTCAAGAGTAACCAAAGACAACCAAGCCTCCCCGCTGCCCTGTGATCACAGATCCCGCAAGTAGCCTCCCTAGCTCCTTGCTCATCAACCACATCCACTCAATCACTTGTGGATGCCTCCCTTTTCTCATCCCGGTATCTCCTCCCATGAGGGTTACCATCCTCCCAAATCCCAAATTTCTGATTTTTGCACTGTCATGGGATTGAACAAACTTTCAAGGATCAATGAGACCCTATCAAGAACCAAATAGGTGGTAGGAAAAACCTCCCATCATGATGTGTATGGCTCAAGGGATGTCCAACACAAGCATAAGAGATGTTATCCATCCTAAGATGTCCTCCATCTTCTATCTCGCTCTTGTGAGAAGGGAAGAAAAGCATCGTACCTTCGTTGTAACTCCTAGAGACAGCCTAGAGTTAAGCCATAGACCGATGCCTATGGACATCTTAGCATAGCAAGCGAGCATATAGTAATATATTAAGTTGTCTCTGCCTACCACATGCTATCTCATGTAAAACGAGGAAACATGTAGTAAATTGGGACCAGTAGCTCACGAAACTGCACACACGAAGAGGGGCACTGCAGAGGCAAATACTGCGTAACTTCAACATATAAAAACATCTGAATATTAAGAGATGCAGATGTAAAGAGGGCTGATTCTAGAATACTTCAAGGTACACTCAATTATCGTAAGTGTATGTAGCGAAAAGTAAGATTGAGAAGATATTAGTTAACCCTTGATCTAATACCTGTATATACAATACCACCATGCATAGGCTTAACAATCTAAGAATCCATACAAGATGATAGTATTTTAAAAGCACTCTCCCAACGTAACCAATATAGAAGAACTATGGATGAAAGAAACATGAAACACGATATCATGCCCAAGCCTATTTAAAGCGCCCGATCGTATTCAAGGTAGGATCAATCTAGGATGAATCCTCACTCAAAACTAGTGAGCCACTCGCATCTCCAAAGGTAACATGATACAAGAAGATAAATGAAATGTTATATTAACACATAAGAGAAAATTACATATTGTGGGATACCAAAGACTAGAATCCTCATTACAGATATAAATCCCCCTCACTGAGACCCTATGGGCTCCGAGATTTCATATATAGAAACTTTACAAAATGTATACAAAAGCTTTTCACTGCACAGTTTTCTGATAGAAATCTGGAACCCATTTTCTGTATTTTTTCCTAATATTTATAGAAAGAATAGAAAAATCTCGAAAAGAGGTAGGTGATACACATTAAGTGATTTGATTTGAGCAAAATGGAGGAAAAACCTTCACGGCCATACTGTGAATGACTGAATATAATTATTTGTACTTCGCAATCTACCTCTGGAAATAAATGTACTGGAGGAAAATCTCTTCAGGAACAAGGTATGAGGGTAATTCTTCGTGAACATTCTGTACATTCCTGAAGAGAACTCGACTGAAATATACCCTTAAAATTATTTCTCCCTACACATTGTACTTTTCTGTGTTCAAATCTTGAATTGGAATTTGAATATTTTGATGCCGGACAGTGCATTCCTTGATTTTCAACTGATATCTTTTACTGTGAAGTTAATGTCTTCAGCTGCCAGAATATGCCTTTTAAATTGTTCTGAAGGGTTTGATAAGTTTCTAACATTGCCGCTTTAATGAGGGTCATGTCGCAGAAACTACCCCGGGCTTCCCTTCATAAATGTTTTCCTTGCAAGCCGATTTCTGGATGCATCTACGACTTCTGAAACAGAGGCGGAAATTAAGGGTGACTTCCTGTTACTGCAACCTAAAAAAAACCACAAACATATTCAGAAGGATGGGACACAGGGGTGGTGAATGTGATGGCAGCCATGGCAAGGATGATGCAGAATGAGAAAAATGGTGAAATGATGCAGGGTGGCGAAGGAGGATGCAAAGAAGCACGACGAATGAATGTGGTGGAAACCCATAACTTAAACATTGAAATATGACATCTAAACGGAGTATGTAAATGGTGGAGGGTAATACAAATGCCATGTGGGCGGATGAAAGGTCAAGCGGAGGGGGTGACGTGGAGACAAGCTTGGTTGGTTAAAGGGGGTGTGTCAATAATTCTGGGCCACGCGATCAAAAATGAAATCAACAGTTGAAAATGCATTGTACAGCAGTAGAATGGTGGACCTGGTCGCCATATATCTTGTGTTAAATCTCGTGCAAATTTGGAGGACAACCACCATTAGATGAAGGCTGACAGATCCAACGGCGTTGATGAATTCCTCTGCCCATCTTTGATCCGACCTTTAATGCGCGAAATGGGCGGTCTGTAGATCATACATGAGGACACTTGTCATGCGATCTATGGAATCGCTGGCTCCAAGGGAAATACCTCTTGCCTGGCGGAGGTGGTGCGGATTGGGAAAGCCAGTTTTGAATAGTGGTAAAACACGAAGGGGGGACCACTATGGTGGCAGTATCACGAACCATCGATTTATGGTATGATCGGACGCTAGAGAACGCATCTTATGGCCATGGAAGATAAGATCCTTTGGGTTTAACACTCAGTCATAGGCATTGGTCACATAAGCACTAAAATGCAAGGGGCCTTGACCAAAGGGGCTGGACTCCTTATTTCTTCATAAATGTGCTTGTGATGTTTTCTTATGCATTTCAGGAGGTAGGAAGGGAAACGACAAACAAAAATGGGTCCCTTGAGCTACGACGGGGAATTCGAGAGTTTCGGGGAAGATTAATGGCCGAAAATTAAAATTGGTGAGCTGATATATGTACAACATCGGCTCCAACTGGGGACGGCGTGTTCATTCTTGGACATGTCGAGAACTTGCAGACCATTTATTATTTCTGTGCATATGTTGATTTTCTGCTCTTTTAGCGTTTCTCTTCATAACTTATCAGCGCACTCACCAAACCAAAGACTGAAGAAAAATGTATATACAGTATGGTACATCAGGCTTGCTTTTCCTGAATCAAAATTGAAAATATGGCTTAAGAAATTGGCCATTAACAGGGTTGTCAAGTGGCTCGCCCTGTAAATTCTCCAGTATAAACGTATTATTGCATTTTAGATCCATAATTTTAAATGGGCCAAACCACAGTAGATCAAATTTCTTGTGCTTTCCTTTTTCATCCCTCCGGATGTCCCATTTGAGAACCAAGTCCCCAACCTGCAATTTTCAATCCTTTGCATGCTGATCAAAGATATTTTTCATTTTTTTCTGGTATTCAACTAATCTCTGATTCACCTGGTCTCGGGTTTCCTCTAATTCCACCAATTGATTAATTCTCCTAACCATATCATCTGGCTCCTCCTAGTTTTCTTGCATAAAACGTGCCACTGGTAAAGCCAGCTGCACGGGAAGCACTGCTGCTCATCCATATACTAACTCAGAAGGAGATTTCCCTGTTGCTCTCGTGTTGGTTATTCTATTCGCCCATAGAGAAAAATTTAATTGGGAATCCCAATTCTTCTGATTCTCATTTATAGTTTTCTTCAAAGCCCTCACTAGGGTTTTATTAGAGGACTCTGCCAAGCCATTCCCCTGTGGATAGTAAGTCATGGAGTGATTCAATATAATGTTATACTGTTGGCAGAAATTTACGAACCTTGCAGACTTGAAGGCCTGTGCATTATCAGTTACAATTCTAGAAGGATAGCAAAACTTGGATATGATATTTTCTTCCACAAATTTGATTATCACAACGTCTGTAGCATTTATTGCAGGTATGGCTTCCACCCATTTTGTAAAATAATCAGTGGCTGTTAGTATCGATTTATGTTGGCCACTTGATGGGGGATGTATTTCCCCTATAAAATCTAATCCCCATTTCTGAAATGGTTCATTTACATGGACAAGAATCAGGGGTAGAGCTGCTAATTTTTGTCTTTCTGCAAATATTTAGCACTTATCACATGCTCTGACCCAAAAAAAAACATCTGTAAATAATTTTGGCCAGTAGAAACCAGCCTTCAGGATTTTATGAGTTGTAGCCCTCCAGCTGTAATGTCCTCCACAGATTCCTGCATGAAATTCTGTCATTATATCCTCCACTTCATTTTCTGTAAGGCATAATAATAATATACCTGAAGGATCTCTCCAGTATAGCTATCCATTAGCAACTATGTATTTCTGCAATTTCATCCTCACAGCTCTGTATTTTACCTTATCACAACTCGGAGGACAGCTGAGTGTTAAGAGATATTCAATTATTTCTTTGTACGAAGGACTAGTTAGATATTTTATGTGTATCTTTTGAGTTGCCATGTCTAGTTCACATTGCTCTTCTCCTTTCTCAGAATCTTCATTTGCTATCATGGACAAATTTATGCCTAGAGCCTGATAATTTGATTCAGACAAAATTTTGGCTAGCCCTTGTCCTTTAACCAGCTTAGTGGGTATTATGTCCAGATCGTACTCCTGTATTTTTGCAACCCGTCTTCCTCTTTTTCCTTCACTATCTCCTTGAACGAGGATGTCTTTGACAGCTGCTATAGGAAAATATGCGGTAATGTGGGACTACAGAACATATGTTCTAAAGGCTTTGAGGGACTTCACCAGGGCATATGCTTGCTTCTCTAGTATGTTGTACTTCAATTCTGCATCATACAATACCTGACTGAAAAATGCTATTGGCTGCTCATATCCATCTTCATTTTTCTGCAACAAGACTCCAGCTACTGTATGAGGTGAAGCAAATGAAATATCATAAATGGCTTTGTATAATCAGGCCCAGCTAGCACAGGGGCTTTAGCAAATGCCTGTTTTATCCTTGTGAATGCATCTCTAGATTCTTGGGACCATTTCACCTCATTGTTCTTTTTAAGCATATCAGTTATATGCCTAACTATCTCGGCATAATTAGGAATAAATCTTCTCATAAAATTGATTCGGCCTAAAAATACTTGTACTTATTTCTTATTTCTTGGTAGAGAAATACTATTTATCACCTCAACTCTTTTAGGGTCTATTTGCACACCATCTCTAGTCACAATGTGCCCTAAAATTTTGCCTTCCTCTAATGCAAATAAATACTTTTGTGGATTAAGAGAAAGGCCATACCTTCTGCATTTTTCAAAAGTTCTTCGTAAATGTTCAATATGCTCATCATCATTCTTGGAAAATACTGTAATATCATCAAGGTATACCACCAAGAATTTATCCTGTTCACCAACAAAATCAATATCCATAGCCCTCTGAAAAGTGGCTCCTGCATTGATTAATCCAAAAGGCATCTTGGCATACATGAATGTTCCCCATGGCGTGGTGAAAGCAGTCTTCTTTTGATCTTCTGGAAACACAGCCACCTAATTATAACCAGAAAAACCATCCATCATTGACATTCTAGATGCTCCCACCACTTTCTACAGGATGTGGTCCATCTTAGGCAGTGGATAATTATCCTTTAAAGATGCTCTATTTAAATTCCTGAAATCCACACATAATCTTATTTCTCCATTATTTTTTCGAACAGGAACCAGGTTAGCGACCCATTCAGAGTATCTCAGTGGCACAATTATCTTGGCTTGTAGTAGCTTTTTGATTTCTCTTTCAATTGAAGGAAGAAACAGAGGATTTATCTGTCTGAGCTTCTGCTTATATGGTTTTGCATCTTCCCTAAGAGGAATTTTATGCTGCATTATATTAATATCAAAAGTTTTTATGTCCTGATAGGACCATGCAAATACATCCTTATATGCCTGAAATAGTTTCAAATATTTTCTTTTATATTCCTCTAAAAAAAATTTGGATAATTTTACGATTTTGGGCTCAGCATCGGTGCCCAAATTCAAGTCTTCTACTTGATATTCTTCTATTACTTCAGTGTGCTGCAATGGAACATCATTTTTATCAAATAATATTTTTAGGGGCACCAACCCTCTAGGGATAACATTTCCTTTCAGCTGCAGCACTTTATTACCTGCTATTTTTTCTTCCCATCTATTTTCTGCAATATTCTCAGTTTCTTTTTCCTCACAGTCATCAATCTCCATATTAGAGAATTCTCCCACTGTTTCCAGGAATCTCTTCATATGTTCTTCATATTTGAATACTTGCCAGTGCTTAATATTATCTGGGATGGAAGGTCTATATCATACCTCAACTTCATACCTCAAAAGTGGGTTCTGAGGAGGACAGAATGTACTGGAAGCTACAGCAAGAGAATTTGCTATTATGTTCTGTTCCCGGGGCATGAACTCTATGTTAAATGCCAAGAAATTTTTTTCCACCATGTCCCATACTTAATTCCTATAGGTTTTCAGCCGAGGGTGTTTTGTTTGGCATTGATTTCTGACCTATCAAACAACCAATTCAGAATCTCCCAGAACTTTTAAATTCTTTATATTCATATTCCTGGCTGTCTACAGTCCCAATAGCAGTGCTTCATATTCAGCCACATTATTAGTAGCCTCATATTCTAATTTAAAAGACAGTGGCACCCATTTTCTTGTAGGAGAGATTAATAACACTCCAGCTCCATTACCTTCCTTTGAATTTGCTCCATCAAAATGTAATGTCCAGATTTCTGATTCCTGATCTTCTGAAGGCTGCTCAGTTTGGATTTGACCGAAGGGGGGCTCATGGGCATAGTTTTGATTTTCTTCTAACATCAAACACGAGAAATCTCCCTCTTTGTTATAAATTGGGGAATTCTCTGAGCAGTCAGCCTTAGTTATCATTTTAACAAATCTAGTCTCCCTGTATAACCTCCTCTCTTGGCCTCCAAAGACTGGGACAGTAGCATATGTTAAGTCCATTTTGAGTGACCCACCAATTTTTGTACCCCAGGACCTTGACAGCAGCATGCCAAAGAGAGCTGGGATATCAGCTACCACAATGTCCATGACCACACTCTTTGCTGGAATTTGGGCCAAATTGACCACTAAATCTTTAATCATCCCCAAGCATTTAACTATTTTAGAATCAAATGAATATAAATCTTTATATGGACGTGTGATTTGTAAACCTAGTTGTTCCATGACAGACAGAGGCATAAGATTATGGGATGCCCCAAAATCTAACATACAATTGTGTAGCAGCAGGTCATGAATCACTAGAGACACATAAAAAGGAGGAGTAGAAGGATCTATCTCCTCAACATGAGGGCTAAATACTACCATGGGTCTTTCTTCTTGAAGGTTTAGACTATCTGGAATAATGGGTATTTCAGGAGGAAGCATAAAGGAGGTAACTTGAGATTGATATGCAGGTTGTTTTAACAGCTCGGTCAAGGGGACTGGAATTTTAATTTTCTCAAGCTCTTTTTGCAAACTAAAAGTAGGAAGGGGCTTTTCTGACACAACTTCTTTTGAATCTTTATTCTCTGCTGAAGGCTTTATTTCTTTGGACATAGAATCAGCGTTAGAAGGACTGGCTACTCTTGAGGAAGAAGGAATTTGATCATTAGACTGTAGAGGAGTATTTAGAATACTCTTACCTTTATCTGCAGCTTTATGTATTATCATATCTTTTTGAGAAGGTGCTTCTTTCTGAGGTGGCTCTTCTTCTTGATCTTGAGTCCGGGCCCTCTTCCGTGAAGATCTGAGATCATATTTTCTATTGAATTGTGCCAACATGAAGTCCTCAAACTTTTTACAACAATGATCAATCTCTGCTTCTTCCGTGTATTCAAATTCTTCATCTTCTTGCAACGGACACTCTACCTCATAGGCAGCGTTTTCAGTAGAGTCATCTTCTGGACCATCCAAATACATAGGATGTGGTACTTGATCTTGTTGTTCTTTTGGATCTCTTGGAAATATCTGCAGGGGTGGCTTTCTATATTGAGGATTGTAACCTCTGTTTGGAGCATTATAAAAATTCTTGGGAACTGGGTTCTTTGCCTCTAATTCAATCTTGACCATCTTCCTAATCATTTTTCTTATTTCCTCCATTTTATCTGTATCCTTATCTTGATTGGAAGTAGATACTTCCTCCTTACCCCTTCTTCTGATATCTTGTTCAGTTTTCATTTTTAACTTTCCAGTGGAGGAAAATTTTGCTTCCAACTCAAGAGCGTCGGACTGAGCAAAATCCAGGGTCGCTGGCTTTCTTTCCCTGAGAGAGAAACCAAAATCAGAGTCGAAGGCAGCTATGAAAACAACTTTGGCAGCATTTTGATGAGGCTTCATGTTTGCAGGGAGGTTTAGATATAACTTGTTAAATCTTTTGATAAATTCTGACACCCCTTCGTTTTGTTTTTTCTTGAGGGTATTAAACTCAGTAAGACACTGTCCATGGTCTTTATTTTCTCCCCATTTCCTGAGAAAGGTATTTTCCATATCATCCCAAGCAATTACAGAACGATTTCCTAATGTCTTGAACCATTTTCTGGCTTCACCATCCAAAGATTGCACAAATAGTCTTAAGACTACGTCCAGGTGTTCAACATTAAAGTTCTCTGCAAAAGAGCATAAATTCTCAAGATGTTTCTGAGCATCAGTTTCATTTTCTCCAGTGAATCTGGGCAGTACCTTCAAATAATCCCGGGGCATATCATTAAGCACTTGTGGTAATGCCAGGGGAGCATATTTATTCAACAAAAAGGTGGGAACATTAGCCATTGGAGGAGGTTGGGGTTGTGCAACAATCTGGTGTGTAAATGAAGGAAGAGGAGTAGGAGGAAGTGGAGTATGAATAACAATGGGAATATATTGTACAGCAGCCTGAGGCGTAGATGGAAACAATTCAAGATTTACAGGGGCTACTTCTGTAACTTCTTTAACTTCTTCGGCTTCAGGGGTAGGACAAAAGTTCTCTTTGGTTCTAGCACTTCCCCTAGGTGGGCTATCCGAGTAATATTCAAGATTTTCCTCAGTGGAGTCAGGATTTTCTACTTGGATTTCTTGGGAAGAAGAGGATAGACAATATTCTTCAGACAATTCAGGAATTTCAGCACGAACTGATTTCTTCACTTTCCAAATTCTTCTGTGAATGATCTTCTCCGGGTCAGACACAGGTGTTTTCGGCTGTGAGGTATCTGACCTCAAATGTGGCTTACGAGAAGCCAGGACTACCAATAGATTTATCAAATAAAAACCAACGTGGAGTTGCCAAGGTGAGAGATACGCAACTCTTCAACTCTCTGTGCTCACCTGATTAGAGAGTGAAAAAAATTTGTCGAGGCCCAGGGAAATTGATTTTCTTGAATTCGTCCCCGGCAACGGCACCAGAAAGATGTTGTAACTCCTAGAGACAGCCTAGAGTTTCCATAGAACAATGCCTAGAACATCTTAGCATAGCAAGGAGCATATAGTAATATATTAAGTTGTCTGCTTCAGCTCACATGCTATCTCATGTAAAACGAGGAAAAATGATTTAAATTGGGACCAGAGTCTACAGAAACTGCCATAGGAAGACGGGTACTGCAGAGGAAAAATGCAGAACTTCAATATAAAAACATCAGACAGTTAAGAGATAGTTTTTTGCAAAGAGGGTCGATTCAGAAATACTTCACAGACATCAATTATCAGAAGGTGTATGTAGCAAAAGTAAGATTGAGAAGATATTAGTTAACCTTGATCTAATACCCAGATATACAATACCACAATGCATAGGCTTAACAATCTAAGAATCCATACAAGATGATAGTATTTTAAAAGCACTCTCCCAAAGTAACAAATATAGCAGAACTATGGATGAAAGAAACATGAAATAATATATCATGCCTGAGCCTATTTAAAGCGCTTGACTGATTCAAGTGTGGGCATCAACTAGGATGAATCCTCACTCAAAACCAGTGAGCCACTCGCATTCCAGTAACATGATACAAGAAGAATAGATGGAATGAAATGTTATATTAACTAACACATTTGAGAGGAAATTATAGACTGTGAAATACCAAAGACCAGAATCCTCTTTGGCAGATGAAACTCCTCCTCACTGAGACCCTACGGGCTCTGAGCCTTCATACAAGAGTTATAAAAAATGTATGCAACTAGCCCTTTTGTCGTTACGCTTTTCTGATAGAAATCTGGAACCCTTTTTCTGTATTTTTTCCTAATATTTATAGAAAGAACAGAAAACTCTCGAAAAGAGGTAGGTGATACACATTAAATGATTTGATTTGAGTAAAATGGAGGAAAAACCTTCGCGACCATACTGTGAATGACTGAATATAATTATTTGTACTTCGTATTCTACCTCTGGAAATAAATGTACTGGAGGAAAATCTCTTCAAGAACAAGGTATGAGGGTAATTCTTCGTGAACATTCTGTACGTTCCTAAAGAGAACTCGACTGAAATATCCCCTTAAAAGTATTGCTCCCTGCACATTGTACTTTTCTGTGTTCAAATCTTGAATTGGAATTTGAATCTTTTGATGCCAGACACTGCATTCCTTGATTTTCAACTGATATCTTTTACTGTGAAGTTAATGTCTTCAGTTGCTAGAATATGCCTTTTAAATTGTTCTGAAGGGTTTGATAATTTTCTAACATTGCCTCTTTAATTAGGGTCATGTCGTGGCAACTACCCCGGGCTTCCCTTCATAAATTTTTTCCTTGCAAGCCGGTTTCTGGATGCATCTACGACTTCTGAAACGGACGCAGAAATTAATGGTGACTTCCTGTTACTACAACCTACAAAAAAACACAAACATATTCAGAAGGACGGGACACAGGGGTGGTGAATGTGATGGCAGCCATGACAAGGATGACGCAGAATGAGAAAAATGGTGAAATGATGCAGGGTGGCGAAGGAGGATGCAAATAAGCACGACGAATGAACGTGGCGGAAACCCGTAACTTAAAAATTGAAATATGACATCTAAATGGAGTATGTAAATGGTGGAGGGTAATAAAAATGGCACGTGGGTGTACGAAAGGTCAAGCGGAGGGGGTGACGCAGAGACAAGCTTGGTTGGTCAAAGGGGGTGTGTCAATAATTCTGGGCCACGTGATCAAAAATGAAATCAACAGTTGAAAATGCATTGTACAGCAGCAAAATGGTGGACCCGGTCGCTATATATCTTGTGTTAAATCTCGTGCAACTTTGGAGGACAACCACCGTTAGATGAAGGCTGACAGATCCAACGGCGCTGATGAATTCCGCTGCCCATCTTTGATCCGACCTTTAATGTGCGAAATGGGCGGTCTGGAGATCGTACATGAGGTCACTTTTCATGCGATCTATGGAATCACTGGCTCCAAGGGAAATACCACTTGCCTGGCGGAGGTGGTGCAGAATGGGAAACCCGGTTTTGAGAAGTGAGCGGAGGCGCGGGGACCACCAAGGCATACGGGCAGCGAACCGTTGTGATTTACATTTGATCTGGGGAGGCAAATACGCCCGATGCATTTTGATTAAGCGCATTTCCATCCAGGTGCATATGGTTTTGCGTTCTGGTCGCGTGAGGAGCAAAATAAAGGGGCTGGGACTAAAAGGGCTAGGCCCGATACGCCTTTAAGTGAGGGTTTTAGCCTTTGCACAGTGTATTTTGTGGGCGGAAATGGTAACGTTAGGAATAATATGGAGGTTTTAGACCACAAAAGATGTTTAAACATATTTGAAGGGGATTGGCGACCAAAAATTTGAATGTAGGGGCTAACATGTAGAACACACCCCATAGTCAGTCGAAGTGCATCTCCAGTGAGATCTCTCCTTGAGACCTGCAAAAGTGAATCTCCACAATTTTCTAAAGAAGTTACTGCAACAATAGTTTTTGGAAATTCTTTTATACCTTGATGTGCATTTGGAACTTCTTGTAGAGATGCAAGAGTCCCATCCTCAAAAGTGTTGGCTGCCCCAACTGTCGATGCATGTGGCTGCTCCTCCATGAGTGTGACAGCGTTTTCACAAGCCTCCTCAAGAGGTGATGTGATCTCTTCTTGATGAGAATTGGAAGCACATGGTACTTCCTCTTCTTTTTCTTCAATCTTCTTGACCTCTTCTATGGTGGATGCATTTCCTCTGGATTTGAAAAGAGATGAGAATAAACTCACCTTTTTCACCGTTCCAGTCTTCTTGGGCTTAGACTCACAGGGACTAGTGGATCCCTCATGCGTGGGAAAAGGTGATCTCCCAGTGGTACGCTGCAACTCTGAATTTTGCATGCTAGAAACTCCTCTGTTACCACTGTACCTTCCTCCTTCATCCTGCCTGAGTTGACAGTAATATTTGAAAGGCAAAGCTGTTTTAAAGTCTTCCCCCTTGGACTGCCATTCTCTGAAATAATCTCCAAAGGGTAAATGACCACGCTGTTGAGAGATCCTCATATTTTCCATAGATAACTAGCTCCACAGGCTGGCCAAAACTATGTTCTTGATACCACCGTAAGATTCAGATATTCCCAATTAGCAATAGCTAATTGGAATATTAATTCAGACAGATTTTGCCGCCTATGGTTAAAGGGAAATAACAGTGAGCGGGTCGTGACTCATCCAAGCGTGGGAAGGTAAGTACGCGGCTGAGTTTGCAGCGTGGGGCTGAGAGGTCTGCGCGGGAAAGCGGAAGTCAAGGGCTCGTGATGAAGGCCGCATACAAAAGGAAGGGAGCCACCATGTTTTGGACTATGGTTGATGTTTATGAAATTGTTATTGGTCGCTAAGACTTGAGCACGCCGACTGTTTAGCCAGTCTGCAACACTGTTTAGTGCGCCGAGTGTCTCCGAGCGGAGATCTCAACCTCAGCCCCAGGGGACTTCGAGTGCCTGCTTGGGTGAGGCAGTTCTATCATTGTCTTGCAGGAGGATCAGGTTTGGACATGTTGTAGAGCAGTGTTAGGAGTGGCGGCGCAGTCTGTGTGGGAAGACTGCAGCCCATCTCGTGTGAGCACTGTATTGGTTCATACCGGAGGTTTTGGGTCTGGAGGTTGTAGCAGAGACAACCCGTATCTATTTAGGGCATTAGACAGGATTGTGATAACACCTCGGAGAGTTTGTTTCAGCTGCAGCACGACAGTAGCTATACGACAGTACATTCCAGCCGCTTGAACGTAGAATGGTGCACCGCCGTTACTCTGTTATCTCTTGAATACCTTTTGATTTACCGTGGGCAAGTTTCAGGTGCTATCACCTGCACATGTATTGTATTTCCTTATAATTTCCCGACATGATAAAATGGCTCAGTGATCTCTCTATTTAACGTGTATCTGTGCATAGGCTGTCCCTGTTATTTTATATGCCACTTCTATTATTCTATGTGTTGTTGAATATTTCCTGAATGAGGCATTCCAGTGCTATACCATTAGCCGTGTTTTATTAATATCCTTAAATAGGAATATTACAATGGTATCAGAGCATGGTTCTGGCTCAGCCTGTGGACATTATCACAATGCCTACATTCTTACCTCCAGTGCCGAGTGAGAAAGAGAGGCAGCAGGATCATTTACCCTTGGGAGATTATTTCAGAGAATGGCAGTCCAAGGGGGAAGACTTCAAAGCAGCGTTGCCTTTCAAAGATTATTGTCAGCTCAGGCAGGATGAAAGAAAATGGAACAACGGAGGATCTAGAACGCAGAGCTCAGAGTTGCAGCATAATACTGGAAGGTCACCTCTTCCCATGAATGAGAAATCCACTGATCCCGGTGAGTCTCAACCCAAGAAGAAGATGAGTTTATTCTCATCTCTTTTCAGATCCAGAAAAGATGCATCCACCTTTGAGGAGGCCAAGAAGATTGAAGAAAAAGAAGAGGAAGTACCATGCGCTTCCAATTCTAATCGAGGAGAAGAGGTCACACCACCTCCTGAGGAGGCTTGTGATAATGCTATCACACTCATGGAGGAGCAGCCACATGCATCGACAGTTGGGGCAGCCAACAATTTTGAGGATGGGACTCTTGCAGCTCTACAAGAAGTTACAAATGCACATCAAGGTATAAAAGAATTTCCACAAACTATTGTTGCAGTAACTTCTTTATAAAATTGTGGAGATTCACTCTTGCAGGTCTCAAGGAGAGATCTCACTGGAGATGCACTTCGACACACTATGGGGTGCAATGCTTTTCTTCCCTTCTCACAAGAGAAGATAGAAGATGGAGGACATCTTAGGAGGGATAACATCTCTCATGCCTGTGTTGGACATCCTTTGAGCCATACACATCATGATGGGGGGTTTTTTCCTACCACCTATTTGATTCTTGATAGGGTCTCATTGATCCTTGAGAAGTTTACATTCCAAAATCCCATGAAGGGCGAGGTCAGAAATCTGATTTGGGAGGATGGTAACCCTCATGGGAGGAGTACCAGGATGAGGAAAAGAAGGAGGCATCCACAAGTGATTGAGTGGATGTGGATGATGAGCAAGGAGCTATGGAGCTAATTGTAGATCTATGATACCGGGCAGCAGGACGCTTGGCTGCGCTGGTTACTCTTGAAAGAGTTTGGCCATCACTTGGCAAACACTCTTCCTAAGAGTAGGAGGATGGGGAAAAGATGGCTGGATACTTGCATCATTGAGCAGCATAGAGTATGGATGCATGGTGTTGATATGTTACCCATATCATTCATTATGTCTTCATCACATGAGTTGTATGATGGAAGTATGGGGAGGCAGCAAAATGTCTTGTTGCTTTTCTTGGGAGAGCAAGGGCAGATTTGCTCTCACACTTTGCATGATGTTGCAAGAGGAGGAGATGGCATTATCCCCTTGATCTTTGATGATGGCTTGGAAGCATTTCCATCTTGGGGAGTATTCCATAATTGTTGCAGCATAATGGGAGGAGTCTTTGACAAGGAACATGTCAAAGAACAGAGCTTGGTATTGACAGGAGCTTATTTGCATGAGCTCACAGCGCTGTCACCTTGGAGCGGAACTTTATGGATGAAGTGTGGCCAGCAGAGATATAGTGGATTTATAACCCATAGGTCCCAGGATCACTTCATATTTGTTGCACTGGATGAACAAAGAGGAGGTAATGATGATAGATGCATATATGGCATATTCTTCTTGACTTGGGTTTCCAAGCATAAGGAGGATTATCTTCTTGCAGCACATGGTTCAGTCTTCTTCATAGCATGGCAACACATTATGGAGGAATCATTCATGGATCCATGCACCATCTTACTTCCAGCATATGGTGAGGAATTTGTTTATACATTCATTGATTTGCACACTCTTACCATTTTTATGCAGTGCATTGCTTCACAAGAGGGCAAGCTTGTCATGTTGCTCCATGAGTTTTATTGGGCCAATCTACATGATGGAGGCAACCATCTCTTTTGTGGCCTTGGGAAAATGTTTTATCACCACATGTATGTTCAATTGTTGCACTATAGCAGGTATCATATAAAGACATGTATGATTAACATTTTGCATTGTATTTTCATTAAGCAACAACTTATAAAACTGCGTTGTACTTGTTGGGGAAGCTGTTGGTACCCCTCTTCATCACTTGTAACCTTCAACATTTCCTTCATTTTTCTGTTGATCATGTCTTCATTTGCTGATATAGATCAGATTCGTATAGGAGGCTTGATTATGAGGGAGACACATGAGCTGGATGTGTCTGTGAGTGGGAAAAATTCTCACATGTTTTGCACTACATGTTCTAATGGGAGCATGGGAGGAGGCATGGCCACCACCACTACATATGCATTCTCTTTTGAGGTGGGCCATGAGATTAACAGTCATCCATTGTACAGCCATGGGCAAGGATGCAGTCCGAAAAGATTTCACCAAAATTCTGATTCTTGAAATCACTCTTGCCAATTTGATATCTGCTGGAGAGGAATCCTCCACTAAGACTTTGATAATGGACTGACAGTCTCCAATGATACTGACATCTGAAATACAAATAGCCTTTGCTTGCTTGAGACCTTGCAAAAGTGCCAAGGCCTCTGTAATATTCCTTTTTCAAGAATATCCTTTTAAAACACAACAAGTGATATAGAGATCTAGATGCAAAGGGGAGGAACAACAGATTTGCAGTCAAACAATAGCATATATATAAATCATGCACATATACTCAAGAAATGCCATGGGAATGCTGAGCCATTTTATTAATCTGCCAAATATAGGGGAATACAATAATGATCAAAGCGATAGCTCATATACTTGCAAAGGCAAGTTAAGATCTATACTCAGAATGCTGTGGTATTTCAGATCTGTGTTGCAGGGGACGACTGTGACTCAAATCTGCATTCCAGTCGATGTTAAACGACTGTGTCGCTGCCCATGACGTGCCTCCTCGCGGATCTATGCGTCCTCCAATTAATCACGCCTCCACTGGTTGGGATCTACAACAATGCGATCTCCCGCCGATCAGAGACTCTCCAAGACGCGTAACTATTTCTGCAAGTAATCGCCTATCCGCGATCCCTCCAGAATTCAATCGAGCTTCACCAATTCGGCTGCGTTCCACTGTACAGCAATTAAATGCGCTGATTCATTCGATTTCGTTCCATGGTGCAGCGATTAATGTGCTGATCCTCTACAGGCGCAGTATAGTTAACAAATGCACTGCTTCTTCCAGAATCTGCGATCCTCCACAAGTACTGCGCGGTCAATAAACGCAATGTCCCACCACAAAATACTGGATCGATCTTCCTACAAGACACTGACGGAACTACCTCACCTGAGCAGGCACTCGAAGTCCCCTGGGGCTGAGGGCGAGATCTCCGATCGGAGACACTCAACGCGCTAAACAGCGCTGCAGACGGGCTAAATAGCCAGCGTGCCCAAGTCACAATGACCCATTTCAATTCCATAAACTTCCATCCGTCCTGAGTGAAGAAGTGCTCCTTTTTATACAGCGTCGGCCGCTCCCAAATCCTGTGGCCGCCTCAACCCACCATACCACAGTAATATGATACCATGGTAGCGTCCTTATGCCATGTACCCCATTCAGCCCTCCTCAATTACCATGTGCGTTTGTGCTGCGTGCCCCATTCAACCCTCCTTATTTACTATGTGCGTCAATTTAGAGTGAGTCATGGTCCTTTGACTCATGTTTATTCATAAAATAGCTAGATAAAGCAAACTTGACAAAAATTAATACTTCCAATTAGCTATCGCTAATTGGGAATATTACAGTCTCCCCCCGCAGAGTGTTGCTTGTCCCCAAGAAACTGTAGTGATGGATGCTGCAAGATTTTCTCATTCTCCCAAGTCGCCTCCTCATCCGGAAAATTCTTCCACCTTACCAAGAACTCCCGGATGGTTTTGTATCATAGTTGCCTTTTCCTGGCATCAATAATCGCTTCGGGCTGCAATATCAAATGTCCTTCATCGTCTGTAGGTGGCAGCTCCTTCGTTACGGTCACCTGCTATCCCAATGCTTTCTTCAAACACGATACATGGATAATATTATGAATCTTGTTGCCTTGGGGTAGCTCCAACTCATTCGCAACCTATCCAACTCGGCGTATCCCCGGTATGGCCCATAAAAACGAGGCTTAAGCTTCTCAGCTCCCTTCTGTTTCAGTGACGACTATCGGTAGGGCTGCAAATGTAGGTAGACCAAGTCTCCTACCTCAAAGGCTGACCCCAATGTTAGCCGCATACCCATCATAGGCTCAATGTGGGCGCCCATCTGGACCTCACCCAAGGAAATGTCATGCCTGATGTCCACAGTATCCTCCTCTACTAACTCAGGCTCCATCATATGCTGCTCTGGCTGAATCGTCACAAAGGACTCATCACCCAGAGTATCTCCTATACAGTCCCCTGACTGCTCACCCTGCACACTAGAACACAGCTCTGGTCTACTGTCATCATCATCTCTGCATGGCTGTTCTCGCCCCTTAGAAGCATCCTCATATGATCCCATGGACTCATTTGAAGAAGAGTCCTCATCCTGGCATATGGAAGGAATGCCTACCGGCTCTACCTCTGCCACCTCATCTGCATCTCTCAAACATGAGTGATCAGGTCCCCAAGGTTCTTTGCAAATGAAGCGAAGTCCCTTCCTCCTCAGCTCCAGAAATGGGGGTGGGCTGAAAATCTAAACTTGGAAAGCATCATCGCTTACCCCATGCTGTCCTTCTCTCCACTTATGACAAGTGTAGAGTGTATGCTAATCCTGGGCTGTAAAATCTTTGCCCTCCAATGGCAAAGTGGAGAATAATCCTCCAAAGAGGGTCCCTTCAACAATGAAGAACAAGCTGGCCCCAGACAAATCATCCATGAGGACTAGGACATGGTCAACATGGATCATCCTAATGAGATGTCTATTGAAGGTTTTACATGATGCTACATGATGCAAACAATCTCTCACGAGGATACAATGCAGTTTCATCCACTGCAACTTCAGAAAATTACATGGCAAGCAATGTACAAGATCCATCACATCTACTAATGGATAGTAAAAGGCTGCATATGACAACAACATGAGACCAAACACTTGCCCATGGCTGTACAATGGATGACTATTAATCTTATGGCCCACCTCAAAAGAGAACGCACATGTGGTGGTGGTGGCTATGCCTCCTCCCATGCTCCCATTAGAACATGTAGTGCAGAAAATGTGAGAATATTTCCCGCTCACGGACACATCCAGCTCATGTGTCACCCTCAAAATCAAGCCTCCTATACAAATTTGGTCTATATCAGCAAATGGAGACGTGATCAGCAGCAAAATGAAGGAAATTCTGGAGGTTACAAGTGATGGAAAGGGGTACCAACAACTTCCCCAACAAGTACAACGCAGTTTTACAAGTTGCTGCTTGATGAAAATACGAGGCAAAATGTTAATCATAAATTTTTTTATATGATAATTGCTATAGTGCGACAACTGAACATACATGGGGTGATAAAACATTTGCCCAAGGACACAAAAGATATGGCTGCTTCCATCATGTAGATTGGCCCAATACAACTCATGGAGCAATGTGACAAGCTTTCCCTCTTGTTAAGCAATGCACTGTATAAGAATGGTAAGAGTGTGCAAATCAATGAATGTATGTACAAAATTCTCACCATATGTTGGAAGTAACATGGTACATGGGTCCATACATGAGTCCTTCATAGTTTTTTGGCATGCTATGAAGAAGAATGAATCATGTGCTGCAAAAAGATAATCCTCCTGATGCTTGGAAATCCAAGTCAAGAATAATATGCCATAGATATCTCTATCATCATTACCTCCTCTTTGTTCATCAAGTGCAACAATTATGAAGTGATCCTGGGACCTATGGGTTATAGATCCACCATCTCTCTGTTGGGCACACTTCATCCATAAGGTTCTGTTCCAAGGTGACAGCGCTGTGAGCTTATGCAAATAAGCTTCTGTCAATACAAAGCTCCGTTCTTTGACATGCTCCTTGTCAAAGACTCCTCCAACAATGCTGCAACAAATGTGGAATACTTCACAAGTTGGAAGTGCTTCCAAATAATCAAAGACCAAAGAGATAATGCCATCTCCTCTTCCTGCAACATCATGCAAAGTGTGAGAGCAAATTTATTTTTGCTCTCCTAGAAACAAGCAAAGCAACAAGACATTTTGCTGCCTCCCCATACTTCCCTCATACAACTCATGTGATGAAGACATAATGAATGATATGAGTAACACATCAACACCATGCATCCATACTATATGCTGCTCAATGATGCAAGTATCCCACAATCTTTTCTCCATCCTCCTACTCTCAGGAAGAGTGTGTGCCAAGTGATGGCCCAACCAGCACAACCAAGCCTCCTGCTGCCTGGTATCGTAGTTCTGCAAGTGATAGCCAAACTCCTTCAAGAGTAACCAGCGCAGCCAAGCCTCTTGATGCCTGATATCATAGATCTGCAAGTATCCTCCTAGCTCCTTGCTCATCAACCACATCCACTCGATCACTTGTGGATGCCTCCTTCTTCTTTTCATCCTGGTACTCCTCCCATGAGGGCTACCTTCCTCCCAAATCAAATTTCTGACTTTGCACTTTATGAGATTTTGAAATGTAAACTTCTCAAGGATCAATGAGACCCTGTCAAGAATCAAATAGGTGGTAGGCAAAAAACTCCCATCATGATGTGCATGGATCAAGAGATGTTCAACACAAGCATGAGAGATGTTATCCATCCTAAGATGTCCTCCATCTTCTATCTGTCCTTGTGAGAAGGGAAGAAAAGCATTGCACCCCATGGTGTGTCGAAGTGCATCTCCAATGAAATCTCTCCTTGAGACCTCCCTTTCATACATAGTCTTCCAAAACCAATGAGGTCTTGGATCTGAAAGTAGAAGTTCCTCTTTGAGCTGAGAAGATCTCATTGAGAAAGTGTTATCTTGAAGGGAGAAAAGGTTTCTTACTCCAAGATGTCTACCATCAACCTTCAAGGCTTCAAACCCCAACCTCCAATGTGATGTACAATCCAACAATGGCTCATGAGAATGAGTGTTTGATTCCTTCTTGAGTATTTCCATGTTGCACAGCGCAGTGCAACCAAGCTGCTCTATAGTAGCACTGAGATTTGACCCTTGGTCCTGCAAAAGTAGATCTCCACATTGATCAGAAGAATTTGCTGCAACAATGGAATGTGGAAATCTTTTCATGCCTTGATGTGCATTTGGAACTTCTTGTAGGGTTACAAAAGTACCTATCTCCAAGGTGTTGGTTGTCCCAACTGTTGATGCATGTGGCTGCTCCTCCACGAGTGGGACAACGTTTTCACAAGCCTCCTCAAGAGGTGATGTGATCTCTTCTTCTTGATGAGAATAGGAAGAGTATGGTACTTCCTCTTCTTTTTCTTCAATCTTCTTGACTACCTCAACAGTGGATGCATCTTTTCTGGATCTGAAAAGATATGAGAATAGACTCTCCTTTTTCACAATTTTGGTCTTCTTGGGCTTAGACTCACAGGGAATAGTGGATCCCTCATGCATGGGAAGAGGTGATATCCCAGTGGTACGCTGAAAATCTGAACTCTGCATGCTAGAAACTCCTCTGTTACCATAGTACCTTTCTCCTTCTTCCTGCCTGAGCTGACAGTAATCTTTGAAGGCCAAAGCTGCTTTGAAGTCTTCCCCCTTGGACTTCCATTCTCGGAAATAGTCTCCAAAGGGTATATGATCATGCTGCCTCCCTTTCTCATTCGGCACTGGAGGTAAGAATGTAGGCATTGTGGTCCTCATATTTGCCATAGATAGCTAGCTCCACAGGCTGAGCCAGAACTATGCTCTGATACCATTGTAATATTCCTTTTTCAGGAATATCCTTTTAAAACACAACAAGTGATATAGAAATCTAGATGCAAAGGGGAGGAACAACAGATTTGCAGTCAAACAATAGCATATATATATAAATCATGCACATATACTCAAGAAATGCCATGGGAATGCTGAGCCATTTTATTAATCTGCCAAATATAGGGGAATACAATAATGATCAAAGCAATAGCTCATATACTTGCAAAGGCAAGTTAAGATCTATTCTCAGAAAGTTGTGGTATTTCAGATCTGTGTTGCGGGGGACGGCTGTGACTCAGATCTACATTCCAGTCGATTTTAAACGACTGTGTCGCTACCCATGACGTGCCTCCTCGCGGATCTATGCGTCCTCCAATTAATCACGCCTCCACTGGTTGGGATCTACAACAATGCAATCTCCCGCTGATCAGAGACTCTCCAAGACGCGTAACTACTTCTGCAAGTAATCGCCTATCCGCGTGTTAGGTCTCTGTAATTTATTAGCAAGATTGGGAGAGTCCAATCACAGAGTTAACATCATTTCAACCAACTTTGGGATTCTAGGATCTAGCCCTCCTGAATCCGGAGAGGGATCTCTCCAATATGTACAAAGATGGATATTGTCTTTGAAAGCTTAAGGTAATGATATTAGGCTAGTTATGAAGGCCAAGGGTTTTGTTTTGTTTTGGATGGTTGAGCATGAAATGTTACTTGAGGGGAAAGTCCTAAGTGCAAAAGTTTCAAAAGTGAGAAGTTGCAAGTGGATAGAACAGCTAAGCTAAACAGATAGATATAACGCTGGTTTTTAGTCCATTGGGCTATGGAGTCATATCTGGGCTTTAATTGAGCAAAAACATCAAGTGTGATCCAAGGGGAAAGTCATCTATACCACAAGATTATTGAGATTAAAATGATGTAATGGAAACATTAAAGTGTTGGAGGGGTGGAAACTGATAATAATTTCTCAGAGGATTTATAGTCAGTCCAAAACAAGAAAAGCCTCTTAAGTAACTGTTTAAAACCAACCAAGTGCAGGGCTAACCATTGACTCCTTGGGCAAGTCTGTATTCAAGCAGCTTAATTGAAAAACAATCCAGTAATCCACATAATTACCTTCAGAAAGTATGAAAACACATAAGAAAAACAGAGTGTAACTTAAGATCAGATAAAGTACTTTTAAACCTAGTCTGCTTTCAGCCAACACCAAGGGAAACTTTCAGAATCTGCCTTTGGAGAAAAGAATCTAGGAATCAGGGCAAACCATATCTTCTCTAGTCTAACTTTAATAGCAAATAATGGAAATAACATTCGAGAACAATGTTTGAGCAAATAGAAGGACGAGGGAACGCCAACATTCCTAACAGTTTAAACTGTATTGAATCATTCTTAAATAAACAAATCTGAAGAAAACATTAAGATAAATATTTCTCAGCCAGAGAAGGTTACTGCTATACAGAAAATCCTAACCCTGTTTAAACTGTTCTTTACAGAGGAATATTAACAATATGGCATACATAGAAGGAAAACAATTTAACAAAGAAAGAAGCACTTCACCGGTGATATAGACCAGGATCCCAAGAAACAGCTTTTATATTGATGTCAAACCAGTTACAATCTTTAGGTCCAATGTTTCAGTTCAACAATCATCTTTAGTATTCACCCTAACTATTCTAGCATAAACAGAGCTTCAAGGGCTAGCGAACACTATGTACAAATAGAAGTCTCCAGCTCAAGTGTATTTCAAAGTTCTGCAACCAACAATTTCTCATCTTCTTCTGAGGTATTTATAGAAGAATGAGGAGGTGATCTGAGAAAAGATCTCTCAGGATAATTAATACAGGTTCAAGAATTCTCGGCCTTTTGAGGGGCTTGAGGGAGAAATTTACAGGTGGATCACTGTATTAACTTTTTTACAATAAATATCAAAGCTCAGTGGGAACTTTATTTGACTTTGAGGCTCTGTACGCTGTGTGGAGTAACTCCTTGGCTGCGCTGGAGGCGAATATCAGATTTTCTTCAATAACTTCGGCCTCTGTTTGAATGCTTTGAGGCAACAGTTGGCTCGGTGGTAGCTGAGGAATCAATTTGCCTCAGATGTGGCGGTGGAGGCTTTCTGTCTTATAAAACACTTTTAGGTTTTCTTTTAAACTGTGTTTTAGATTGGGGATTAGGCTTTTGATAACTGTCTTAGCCGTAATCCCCGTAAAATGTCTTCGATCTTCATCTGCTGTGCTTTGTCTTCAAAAACTGATACTCTTTAACTGTTCTCTCGAATAAAACAGTGTCTTGTCGATGTGCAGGGCCGCGCAGGGCTCTTTAGGTTATCAATTCTCATGAAACATTGATAAATCATTTGATACAGAGCCCGTGAATGGTTCTTTTAGATAGCTCTAAGGCACAGGAAACGTCTTTCCCAACCCTCAGCTTTCCTTCATTCTATAATGGAAAACCATTAAAACACCTGCAAAACACAAAAACAGTTAAGAAATCCTGCGGAAATAGGTTTAAACTGCTTCGGATGGCGGGGGAGGAGCGTAGCCGTCGGATCTGGTGGGACGAATGGCTCGTATTGGATCAGATCGCAACTCCAATACGTGTAAAGAGGGATTTATGGGTGCGATTGAAAGTTCCGATTGCGATTGGAGCGGGTGTGCAATGGCCGTCGGATCGGCTAGGAGATGGATGGCTGCGATTAAATCGGGAGGTGACACGATCGGGGATCGGAAGGCAAGACTTGCGATTGCGATCGGGAGGGGAAATGCGATTGAGCGCTGGCCGTCAGATCGCGGGAAGGATGAACGGTCGGGATGTAATCGGGGATCGCAATCGGAGGTCGGAGAAGAAGTCTTGCGATCAATCGGGGGTTACAACATGAGTGTTGCGATTGCGATCGGGCGGGGGGTTGCGATTAGCGCTCCACCGTCGGATCGGGACCATAGATTGACGATGTAAAACATATCGCGGGAGTTTAACGTTATAAAAAATCGCATCGGGGTTTTTTGATATTTACAAAGGAAAATTCACCCGCCCGACCTTCCGATTGCGATTAGCGCTCGGGACTTAAGCGCTTGGTCCCAGCGCACGGGCATGTGGGGGAAGTGGTTTAGGACTTAGCCCAAAGGGGCTTAAGTCCATAGTCATAATACTTGTGTTTTTATGAAAAATTTCAAGGTTTTTAAATGGATTTGGGGGTTTCGGCACAGCTCAAAAAGAAGTTCAAACCATGTCAGGAGGATTTTCATGAATGGAAGGAGAAACTTATGAAAAGTAGAGGAATAAATATGGAGAAAAAGGGGGAGGAAATGAAGGTTAGCTATGAGTGGGAGAAAAGGAAAAAATGATGGTTTCTTCAGCAGTTTCTTACATGAAATCAACAGATTTAAGAGGAACAGTAATGAGGATTTTGGACAGAGGCATGAGGCCTACAAGGAGTCTTCAAGAGACAACTATTTTTAGTGATAAAATTTGTTCCTTGGAGGCTCAAAAAGATTTAGCCACCTTTTGGTATAACAAAATATTATAGGTGGCTAACAGTGGCTCCACTTGGGGATGGTGCCTTCTTGAAGGCATCAAGAATTCAGACTTGATTTCTGGGAGGCTGATCAGTTGCCCCATCCATTGGTCTGTCCTCCTGTGATTGAATGATCTTCTCTAAAAACATATTTGGCAACCATGAAAACAATGGACCTTTATCAACAAGCTTGCTACCTACCCAATCCTACAGATCTAACATTTTTTATTCTTAGAGTGCACTTGGATTGGCAAACTCTCTTACAACATTTTATTCTTTTGAAAGCATAAAAAATAATCTAGTTCTACTCCTTATTTCTCCCCGAACTCAGATTAAACAGTTGAGCTCAGATATTTCTCTACCTAATCTACTGTCTGTTGGGATTAAACTGTCCAACAGACTTTCATTCTCTAAATTCTATAACATAAATTTAAAAACAGCCAAGTCAAGATTAAGCTGTTTGACTTGTTGTGATCTATGGCATAAAAACAAGCTGCACATAGATTATTATTTGCAGAAAATTAAATCAAAATGGAAGGCTTAAGATCTGAAAGTTTCTCATTATGGCCTTCTTTTTCTTTACAGCTCTGTTTTTAATTTCGTTTTGAGTTGTCTCTTCCTTGATATCTGATTCATATTTTGGGCAAATTAGAACCAGTTTTTCTCTTTTATGACTCAGAAAATAAAACAGTTTTGAGTCATCTCTCTTTGGAAACTTTGGTTCAGATTTTGAGTTTGTTTGAACCTTCATTTCTATCCTAATCTGTCTACTGATAAGCCAATATTGAATAGTTTGGCAAATCGAATTCACTATCCTATCAGCAGAAAATTTAAAGCTAATTAGTCAAGATTAGGCAGTTTGACTAACTAGAAGTGTGTTTTGAGGAGTGGCATTTGAGCTTGCACACTTTCAGATTTATTTCTCTTTTTGGCATGGGGCTGTGCCTTTCCTGTTTTCCTTCTGCCCTCTTTTCATTTTCTTTGTTTTTGTATTTTTGATTTTTACAACTTGAATGCAATGGTGGATGACATATTTATAATGGAGAAAGAAAAAGGAAGGCTTTAAAACCTATCACGAATCAAGGGAAGTAATGCTTGAGTATCCTGCCATTGACAGGACTGCCAAACAATTCTGACCCATCCAACTGCTGTAAGAAAAAAGCGTTATTACCAGCAATTGAATGAATAGAGTAAGGGCCAAGCCATAGATGGTCAAATTTTCCATGCTTGCCCTTTTCTTCCCTTTTTGAGTCCCACTTTAAAACTTTGTCCCCAATCTTGAAATTGCTAGCCTTTGTTCTTCTATCAAATATCTTCTTGATACTGTCTTTCTTTTGCAATGCTTTGTTATACACTTCCTCCCTGGTTTGCTGAAGATGAATGGTCTGATTTATTCTTCTGATCATGTTATTATCTTCAGTCTGCAATTCTTGAATAAACTTCATAACTGGTACACCAAGGCTATTAGGAAAAATTGCATCTGTACCATACACATGCTGGAAAGGTGACATACCAATAGATTTCTTCAAAGTTAATCTGTCAGCCCAAAGTGCATGGAATAACTTTGTGTGCCAAGACTTTTTATTGTCCTCCAACAGTTTCTTGATTATGTTCACTAAGCTTTTGTTGGAAGATTCTGCAAGTCCATTACCTTGAGGGTAATAGGCTGTGGAGTGTCCCAATGTTATCTGATACTTGTGACAAAATTCAACCATTTTCTTTGATCCAAATGCTGCTGCATTATCTGTGATGATCTTGGTAGGACAACCAAATCTGGAAAGGATATTGGTTTCTATGAACTTTATAATAACTGAATCATTGGCTTGCCTACAAGGAATGGCTTCTATCCACTTAGTGAAGTAGTCTGTGGCAGTAAGAATCCACCTATGTTGGGTAGAGGATGGTGGATGAATCTCTCCTATGAAGTCAAGACCCCACTGTTGAAAAGGAGCTTCAACAGTGATTGGATGCAGAGGAAGGGGTAATAATTTTCTCTTGCCCTCAAACAATTGGCATTTATGGCAAGTAGTTGTCATTTTGTGAACATCATGAAATAGAGTAGGCCAATAGAAACCAGCCCTCAGAATTTTGTTGGCTGTTGACTTCCAGTACAAATGACCTCCACACTCTCCTTCATGGAATTCGCGCTTAACCTTTTCTGCATCAAACTCAGGCAAACATTTAAGCAATAGACCGCTTGCATTTTTCCAGTACAGACATTTATCAATAATGCAATAATTTACAGCCTTTAATTTTAAGAACCTTGCCTTTTTTTTTGATAAACCAAAAGGTGCATTTAAATTAAACAAAACATAAACAATATCAGCATACCAAGGAGAATTCATAAAATGATCTTCAATAATGGGAGTTGAGAATTCTTCTTGGTTATCCAAAGCATTAATCATGTTAATATCAAGAACTTCATAATTTGATTCGGCCATTAATTTAGCTAGACCTTGGCCTTTGATGAGCTTAGTGGGTTTTATCTCTAAATCATATTCAAGAATAACAACAATCCACTTACCTCTCTTACCATCTGGGTCTTGTGTTAGAATGTCTTTAACAACTGAATTAGGGACAAAGGCAATGATGTGTGAGTGAAGGACGTATACTCTGAAGTCTTTCAATGCTTTAACCAAAGCAAAAGCTTGCTTTTTCCATAATGTTATACTTCAAAGGGGCATCCCTCAATGCCTTGCTAAAGAATGCAATAGGCTGCTCTTGTCCTTGTGGATTTTTCTGTAAAAGAACAGCAGCAATAGTATGTTCTGATGCAAATGAGAAGATATAAAAATCTTTTGAAAAATCAGGGCTTATGAGAACCGGTGTTTTGGTTAATGCTTGTTTCACCAGCTCAAAAGATGTCTTTGCTTCCAAGGTCCATTTTATCCCTTGCTCCTTCTTCAACATGTTTGTGATATTTCTAAGGAGCTCTGCCAAGTTAGGGATGAACCTTCTCAAAAAGTTAATCTTCCCAATGAAAGACTGCAACTCCTTGATATTTCGAGGATGAGAGATTTGCAATATAGCCTCAATCCTCTTTGGATCTATATTTATACCCTCTTCTGAAATAATGTGTCCAAGAAGCTTACCTTCTTGGAGACCGAATAGTGTCTTCTTAGGGTTTAAAGATATTCCAAACCTTTTGCACTTCTCGAAAACTTTTCTTAAATGTTCTAAATGTTCTTCATCTGTTTTTGAAAACACGGTGACATCATCTAGATAGATAATGATGAAGAAGCCCAATTCTTCCGAGAATGCTATGTCCATGGCTCTCTGAAAGGTTGCTCCAGCGTTCATTAGACCAAAAGGCATCTTCACATACATGAAAGTGCCCCATGGAGTAGTGAAAGCTGTCTTTAATTGATCAGCAGGGTGAACTAAAATATGATTATACCCTAAATAGCCATCAAGCAACGAAATCCTTTTAGACCCTACCACCCTTTGTAAAATGTGATCCATTTTTGGTAAAGGGTAGTTGTCTTTTAACGAAGCTTTGTTTAAGTCTCTAAAGTCTATACAAAGCCTGATTTCTCCAGTCTTCTTCCTAACGGACACTAGATTAGATACCCACTCAGAATATCTAATAGGGACAATAATGCTAGCCTCATACATTTTCATGATCTCCTTCTGAACCAATGGCAACTGGACAGGGTTTATTCTGCGCAGTTTCTGTTTAAATGGTTTTTGGTTTTCTTTAAGAGGAATTTTGTGCTGTATTATTTCAGTGTCATAGGATTTAAGATCTTCGTAACTCCATGCAAAAACATCAGAAAATTCTTTGAACAACTCTATGTATTTGAGTTTAATGTGAGCTGGCAAAGTTTTGGACAGTTTGATCATTTTCGGTTTCTCTTTACTGCCAATATCGCATTCTTCCACTTCAGTCTCTACGGGCTCCAGTTTTGGCTTATTTGCCACATCGTTAAAATCGAACAACTCCTCTAAAGGTGTTAGACCACTCGGCAAACTTTCATCTTCAGAATGCAAAGTTTGTAATTCTTCCGTTTCTAACTCTGCACTCAATTCTGTTTTGTTCCTAAGTTTTCTACACAATAGGTTAATATTGGCAGGTTGAGGAGACGATTCTTCTTCACCAAGAAATTTTTCTTCACTGCAGTCTGTATCATAATCTGAATCTGAACTGTGCAGTTCGAACTCATTTCTGAATTGCATGAAGTCTTCTATTTGTTTTTCATTGTCAAACACTTGCCAATATTTTTCGTTATCAGGCACTGCTGGTCTAAATTTTATCGGAGTTGTGTTGTCTCCAGTCTCATATGGCGTTAGACATGTCTTGGCCGCAAAAGCTAAATTGTGGGCCGCAATGTTCTTTTTCCTTGGGATGAAACTCAGGTTTGACTCCTCAAATGTTGTCAAAAGATCCATGACATCATTCCGATAGGCTCTAAGTCTGGGATGATTCGCATTATACTCCCCATTGAATTGCCTAATGATTAACTCAGAATCCTCGTACACATTAATTCTTCTGGCTCCTAATTTCTTCAAGAGATGCAAGCCTAAGAGAAGGGATTCATATTCTGCTATGTTGTTGGAACACTGAAAGTTTAATTTGCATGATATGCATTCTGTGTGGTTGTTTTCAGTGTTAGTGATCCAAACACCTACACCAACATTATTTCTAGTGCATGACCCATCAAAATACATACTCCATAAAGGATTGTCTTCGGTTTCATTTGTTTGGCAATTGTCCTTTTTAACTACGGTACCTTCTGACTGTTCATGATTAGCAGCACCCAATTGAATTTGTTTTGACTCAAATTCTTCAATAGATTGAGGGATGATGCCAGAAATGTTAGGGGTATTTTCTGGGTTGTTAAGTTCTAAAAACAATGGACTCATGATCGGTAAATCAAGACCTATGCTTTGTTTACTAATGTTTTCACATGTAGCAAACTGTTTGGACACTTCTACGTTATTATACTCTTCTTCCCTGTCGGCCTTTAATTCTGTTAAAGTGACTTTCTCACTAGGAGTTTCATTGTTAAACATGATAAAAGAATAAAGGCCTGTATTGACAGAATATATAAGAGAGTTTCGTGGTCTGTCTTGACTTGTAACCGTGTATTGCATATGAGACTCCCTGTAAAGTCTTCTGGTCTGATTGAAAACCGGGATGGTCGCATATGTCATGTCCATCTGCATAGTCCCCTGTAACTTAGCTCCCCAGGATTTCGATAATAGCATTCCATACTTTGGGGGGACATCAGCCACAACAATGTCCATGAGTAAACATTTGGCTGGAATCTGGGCTAGGTTAACACAGAGGTCTTTGATCAATCCTAGACATTTTACTCTACTCGAGTCAAAGGAGTATAGGTCTTTGTAGGGTCTGGTAATTTCTAAACCAAGGCTCTCCATCACAGCTTTAGGCATTAAATTATGAGAAGCCCTAGAATCATGCATAGCGTTGTGTAGAATTTTGTCATGAATGTTCAAACTTACATAAAAGGGAGGAACTGGTCCTTCTTGAAACTTCCCTTCAATCTTAGGGCCAAAAATCAACTCTGGTTGGTCGTCACTAAGATTAACTGTATCTCCATTTTCCTCTATATTTAAAGCCTTCAAAATTTGGTTCCTATATACATGTTGGGTAGCTAACTCAGTTAATGGAACATAGATTTTGATCTTTAAGATTTCCTGTTCCAGGCTGAAAGGAGTTTGATTCTTTGAAGCACTTGTGTCAACCTTATTAGCTGTCACTCTATCAACAATTACAGCTTGCTGATTTGTTTTATTTGACACAACTGTTGTAGAAGGAGTACTAGCTGAAGTGTTAGTACTGCTGATGTCTGCACTCTGTTTTTCAGAATTTTGAGTGTTTTTCTCTTTATCCTTACTAGAATTATCAGCCACTGTTTTGTCTTTTTGTTTGGCCATTTTGGGCTTGGCTGCAGTGCTGCTTTGAGAGGATTTGTCAGAGGTTTTGGTGTTGGGGGCTTGTTGACTGGTCTTGCTTCTAAGGTCGTATTCTCTTTGAGGTTCTATGACGACATTTTCCATGTCTTGATAATCATTTTCATTACCATCTCTTTTGTCATCATAAGGAGTGTAAAGACCTTGTTTTCTATCATAATGAACTTCCAAGTAATCATCCTCTTCCCCAAACATGTTGATATCCTCTTCCTCTGTTATGTCTTCTGTTTCTTCAACCTCACTTACATAGTTTTGATGAAAGGGAGGGGTGATCTGTTGATCATCTTCCCTGGGTATGTTTGGAGGTTGGTTCCTTCTAACATTCTGATTCTGGTTCTGGTTTCTATTTTGAGGAGCAGTTTGATTTTGATTTGCGTGTGCTCTCTTAATTATGCTCATCTCTTTAAGAATTTCTTCCATCATTCTCTCCATTTTTGAGTTGGAAGTAGAAGGTGTGGATTCCTCTCTAAAAGATACTCTCTTTTCAGATTTCATTCTTGCTCTCTGTTGAGCCTTAGAATTGCCTTCTCTTTTACAAACCTTCACTTCATTTCATCATTATTTTATCACTTCATAAGCCTAAAATCAATAAAGAATGATTAGGATTTCTTAAAGGTTACATGAAATTGATTAATACATTAGGCTTTATGATTTTTTCTATTTTAACAATTTTTCTAAAATAGGCCATGAGAACATGTGTATTCACACGTAATCATTCCCGAATCGATCCTGCAAGATTCCAATATGTTTACACAGGGTTATAGGTGGCAATCACAGAAACAAGATATAAGATATTCCACGTTGTGCAGAACACATGGTTCGTTGCTCACCATGAAGGAAGAAACGACTATGTGGTGTTATTTTGATATTAATGATATTTAAGAAAGCAGATTTTCTTTAAAGAGGACTGCCCTTGCACCGTATGTCTATTTCCTTTTCACGCAACCACTTTAAGAGTCCTAGTATGATTTCGATAAGGAAAGACAATAATCCTTGAATTGTTGCAAGTTCTGTTATGAACATTTGTTATATAAACACTTGGGAAACCGAGAGCTAGGCGGGAGATTTTTGTTCTAGATTTTGCTGAGACTCTGTGCTAAATTTCTGAAGACGCAGATTGCTCTGTTCAAGTTATTTCTCTTTTAATGAAGCAGACAGTGTTGTTTTGAAAGCGTTGATTTGATTTGGAGTTAGATTCCGTCAGGTGGTAGAGGGCCCCTGCCTCTTGCACGGATTTATTTGCGTAATTTAGATAAGTATTCTAGCTGCCTTTACGTTTTTGAAGTTGAGTTCGTAGTTGCTTTCATTAGCTACTGTAGTTATACTCATTCTAAAAATTCTTCCAAAAGAATAAGCTCCTCCAAAAGATTATAATGATGAATGGGAATTGGCTACAATATTGTAGGATTTAATTGTAATCTCTTTTATTCACCATCACAGTTATACTTATGCTAAGTACTCTTCCACAAGAAGAAACTCTTCCAAGAAATCTTTATACTATCTTAAGCATGATTGTGATCTTGAATATTTTAGTTGTGTGTTTGCACTAAGTACCATAGTTGTCCTTGCTCTTAAACGCTTGCCCAAAAGATCATAATGACGAGTGGGAGATAGCCATGATATCTTAGTTTTTAATTGCTTTCAGTCTTTCTGTTTGCATAGCATAAGTTAGGATACTTCGGAGTTTAATTGCACTTAACTCATGTTCAGTTGTTTTGCTTTAAGTTTGATAATGACTTGTAGTTTAACACTGTTTTAGGCTAGTGACATTTTAGGTTCAGTTGTAGTTCAACTCATTGCATTTGCACTCCATATTCAGTTTCCATTCACTGCATATTAGATTACTTCAGTTGTTAAACTTAACAAAACAACCTTCATTATTCACAAATCTCTTCTTGTTCTAAAATCCATAATTGATTCATAAACATATGAACAGAAGACCATATCACTTTAAGGCCTGAAGTACTTCTGCAACTTCCTTATCATCTTACAAACAAACATTTTCCTCAATAGACTATTTCAAAAATCTATAACCTTTGAGTGAAGTGTAGTGCTATAAAACTGAGTTGCAGAATAGAGTTAGGAACTAGATTTAGAGTAGAAGATCTTATGATGGTATCAATGTTTTACTCCAAACATACTTCAACAAATCTCTAATCAAGGACAAAATGTTGCATCATTATAAGTTAGTTGTTTAACTGTTTAGATAGGATTTGCATACTTAATTGACCACGTCTCAAGCTCTCTCTCAAAACACCTTTGATGAAAGCATTTGACAAGTTGAGTTTATGTTTTGAATCATTTGTTTAAAATTCATTATCAAGCTTTGTTTCTGCTTAGTCATAGTTTAGATTTGATTCTGTTTCAGTATTGCATTTGCATTTGTTTACCATCATAGTTTAGGCTTCACTCTATTTTGACCAATAGTTTCCCTTCATTTAGCACTTAGTTCTTTTCCTTTTCAAAATAAAACCATAAAACCAAAAACATCAGAAAACACTAAACACAACGTAGTGGGAAATAGATACCTAGGCACATATAGTGCACCACACTTCAGCAGTTTACTGACCCTGGTTGACAATTAATGAACTCAATTTAGGAGACTAGGTTGAGCACAAACATTTTGGCGCCGTTGCCGGGGAAGTGTAACTAGGTATCCTGATTTCCTACATCCACAAAAACAACAAAAACAAAAACTTCAATCACCTACCACACCCACTATATCATGTGGTGCAGTAAGAGCCACACATCCACATCATGAATTCATATTTTTGCAGGTAGAAGAAGAGGTGACAAAGGAGGTTGAAGAAATGGATGGAAATGATGACAATGAGGAAGATCCTTTTGGATTTCCCATTCAAGAAACTGATATCAACATTCAAATGAAGAACATCCATCCATATGTGCTTCCTAACTTCAAAGGTATGAGATCAGAAGACCCGGAAACCTTTCTTTTTGAATTTGAAATAATTTGTAGATCTTATGGCTACTCATTGCACATGCAAAAATTGAATTTGTTTCCAGCAACATTGAAGGATAGAGCTCTTAGATGGTTCATGACTTTAGGAACAAATTCTATAAGGACATGGGATGATATGAAAAGAGTATTCTTGGAAAAATATAAAGGTTATTGCATGCACCATGACCTTAGAAATGAAGTCTTTAACATGAACCAAAAAGAGGATGAAAGCCTAGAAGATTTAGTAGAGAGATTTACTTATAATATCAAAAGATCTAAATTGCATAATTTAGGATCAGATGCATTAAAAAATCTCCTACTAAATGCTATAAAGGATGAATGGATTGATCTTCTTAATCTTGTGGGAAAAGGAGATGTTTATCGATTGTCATTTCAAGAAATTTGTGAACTATGCAAGAACATATCAAGAGGAAAAACAAAGTGTGTAAGGTCCCCTCAAGATCCATTTATGGCAAAAGTAAGTAAGTCAGCATCAGGATTGGTAAGTCAAAATGAACCTAACAATTTGCTAAACATTCTTGGTAATTTAAATGAACAAACTGACATGCTAAGAATGCAAAACAAGCAAAAAGTTGCTTCATTTATATTTTGCCCTAAATGTAGAAAGAAACAGGCTTTGCATGAATGTCCACTTGATAACATTAAAATGTGTAAAATTTGTGCAGGATCACATACTACTGAAGATTGCCCATCATTACCAGGGTTGAAGGAAATTTACCAAAAGAATAATGGAGCAAATCAAGCACAAGAGAAACTTTGTTATGTAGCTCCAAGAGGACTATGGCAGCCTCATCAACCCAATATGATGCAATATCCTTATGCGCAGTATCAAGGTTATGCACAACAATCTCAAGGTAATTGGAAAACACCCTTGCCTTGGCAATCTTGGCCATCTCAATCCCAACCTCAAAACCAACTTTGGAAACCTTGGCCATCTCAATCCCAACCTCAAAACCAACTTTGGAAACCTTGGCCATCTCAATCCCAACCTCAAAACCAACTTTGGAAACCTTGGCCATCTCAATTCCAACCTCAAAACCAATCTTGGCAAGAAAGTTGGCAAAGGCCATACAAAGGAAATCCACTTTCTCCTCAATCTTTTCCTCTCTATCCTCAATACCATGATCAATGTTATCCATACCATTTGTCTCCACCACAACATCAAAATCACCCTCATTTGACCTCAATTCAACCTTTTCCATTACCATCCACACAAACACCCCAAAGATTCCCCACTCCACTACCTCCACAACCATTTCATATCCCCAACAATAAAACACCTCAATCAACTTACAAATCTGAGGTATTGCAAAATGATTCACCAGCTGTCATTGAAGAACAACAACCAACAGAAGAAGACTCAGATAAGGTCCAAGAATCAGGAATTTCTATTGATAAAGAGGAAATATTGGAACCAGAGATTGAAAAGTCTCATGCATGCCTATCACTAGATTCTATGAATGAAGATCATATCTCAGAAGACTTGCATTTCATGATAGAGGAAAGACAAGGAAGACAAGATTACATTGAATCTTGGTTCAATTCAGTCATTGGATTCCAATGCTCAATTATTCAATATCTTTTGACATCGTCTAAATCAAGACAGTTGGCATCTCATATACAGGTACATGTCAAAGAGTGTCTTTCAAACCTGCATATGAGTTTATCTATCATCTTGTTACAGACATGGTTCCATTGGAAGTACTCATATACTTGAACAAGATTTTCTTTTTCAAGTAGAGTAGGACATTAAAAAAAAGAAAAAGAAAAAAAAAAAAAAGAGTAAAGAGAAAAATAAGTCCTATTGTGAAAACCAGCTTGCTAGCGCAATTGGACATGAGATTTGTTTGAAAACCAGGCAACTGGCGGGCAAAGTTCACAATAAGTTATGCAATTTCATGATGGTTTCAATCTTTCATGGTTCTTCAAATCATTCTTGGTTCTATGCTCGAGTTGGATGATGTGGAATTCCTTAAGGTCCACCTTCCAACAGATCTTGTCCCATCGACCTCAACACTTTATCTGGGATCAAGATTAGAAATTATTTGAAGTGCCTTGGAGCTTGCATTCATTAATGGCAAGCCTCCTCGTTGATAACAATGGGAATACAACAATGTCTCTTGATTGTCAAATCTTGCAGGCGACTCGACTTCGACACATTCATTCGTCCCTGTCAAGATGCACTGAGGTACCTTAACACTCATTTACATTATCGGTGAGTTGTCTCGCATTGGTTAACGATTTTCATTATTGATCGGTAATCCAATGATTTCTTCCCATGCTCGACTTCGACACATCTATTCGCATGGTAAGAATTGTACCATGAATGTTGGCTTTGATGATGACTAATGGTTTTATGGAATCAACAACAACTTGCAGCAGTACATTTTATTAGTTTCTTGTAGCAGCATGTTCATATTTTTTTCAATTCAATAACAGCTGCAGAAAGTGGCAGTTTCTGCAGCCATTGCTGTAGCAGCCTGTTTTCGTCTTTTTGCAACTTTTTCCAGAAGGCAGTTTTGGCGCAAATGTTGCGAGAGATTGGAGCAGAAATAAAAAATCCCGAGCTTCTGGGTTTTCTCAGAATATGATAAATTGAGTAAGATGTGGACAGAATTTGGAAAAAAACAATTTTTAAGGGCATTTCAGAAGGGTTTTCCAGGCAGATTTTCAATTTTCAGCATTATGGACAGAATAGGACAGATTTGAGTATTTTTGCACAACAACTCATTTCCTTCATCAAAATGAAATTATGGAAGCATGTGGCAGGAGAGAAGGTAAAAATACACAGTTTCCCTTTGAAATCTCTCAATTTGGCCTTAAAATGAGTTCGTGGCGTACTTTTTTGTTGCAACATTGGGCAAAATGAAGGGTGAAACAGGGCAGAAATTGATTTTGTCATAACTTTCAAACCGTCCATCCGTTGGTCCTGAAATTTTTATGGTAGATGCATTGAGGTAGGGTGAATAAACACAGAAAATTTCAGAAAATTTCAATTTGTATTCTTCATGAAATTAGCCACTTTCACCTACAGCCATTTCTCATTTTTTGGGAGATCCGTGTAACCAATGGCGGAGATTTTTCGTCAAAAGATGCATAATAATATTGGTAACAACCTCAGAAATTTTCAAGGAAGTATGATGTACCATTTGAGAGAAATTGCAAAATTCATTTCATTCTACAATTCCACTCCATCTCACTCCACTTTCACTCCATCTCACGCCATTTTCATTTCATTTCACAAGTCCATTCCACTTTCACTCCATTACATTTCACATCCATCTTCCATATTCATACTTCATTTCTTCTTACAGATTGCATGTTGCAGAGCAGTTCTGACATAATTGTACAGCCTACAAAGAGATGATGATTACAGGAAATTGAAGGATTCTGTTTTGAAGACCAACATGCTCAAAGAGGACCAAAGGAACAACATCAAGCACAACAATTAACAAGGTCAAAATTCTGAGGTAAATTGTGAAAATTATTTTAATAGCAAAAAGTTAAAACATGAAATAGATACAATTTGTATAATCATGTGTTTCCTAAACAACCTATCATTCGAATTGATTAGCCATATCCCTTATCCAACATTCCATATCTCACCACAAGGTCATCATAAATTCTCCATCAGATCCATAGCCACTTCATTTTCCCTTATAGCTTAATCACCTCCATCCATTCACTTCCATTACACTTTGTAGCCAATCCATCTCTAAGTGCAGAAAGGTAATTCTAAGAGTGAAGCATCATTCTTCAACTAATCCATCTTCAGACACAGAGATACAATTTCAAAATAAAGTATTAGACTCTGTAGTCAATCTAGCTTCAAGCATAGAAAAGTAATTCGGAAAGGAAGATAATCTGCACAAAGGAGGAATGTGGCTAATTGTCAGGACACAATTAGTTGAAGTCAAGTATTTGGAAGGATATCCACAAGTCAAGGAGCTACTACAATAAGAAGGGAGGCTAAATTTTATAGAGAAATTTGATGGCTTCCATAAGGAGATTACAAAATCTTTTGTCAAGTCTTTTGATGGAGCAGAAGAAGAGAAACTGACATGGATATTGAAAATAAACTTGACACTCCACTACAAAAGGAAGATGAAGAACTAATCTCTGAAAAGTTAACAGAGATTAGAAAATAGATTAGGGCCAAAAGAAGCAGAAAGATAAGGTTGGATGTTCTAACAAAGGTTTCAAAGCACATGGAATAAATTTTGATGAAATTGCATGAGGACATGCAATAGTCTTGCAGTGGGGGTATGTTGAGCCTTAGAATTGCCTTCTCTTTTACAAACCTTCACTTCATTTCATCATTATTTTATCACTTCATAAGCCTAAAATCAATGAAGAATGATTAGTATTGCTTAAAGGTTACATGAAATTGATTAACATATTGTATTTTCATGATTTTTGCTATTTTAACAATTTTCTGCAAAATAGCTACAGAATACAGGCATTCCATAGCTGACCGCGCATTCCGTAGCTGATCCCGAATTCCGCAGCTGTTTTACAGTTTGAGTGGGTTCCAGGTGTCGTCTCAAGAAAAACCGCATATGGGCATATTCCACGTCATGTCTACATGGTTCGTTGCTCACCATGAAGGAAGAAACGAATTCTGTGTATGGTTTTGATATGTGGGAACATATTTAAGAAAGCAGACTTCTAGTAGGACTGTCTCAGTCCAGATGTCCATTTCCTTTTCACGCAGCCACTTTAAGAGTCCTAGTATGATTTCGATAAGGAAAGACAATAATCCTTGAATTGTTGCAAGTTCTGTTATGAACATTTGTTATATAAACACTTGGGAAACCGAGAGCTAGGGTAGAGATTTTTGTTCTAGATTTTGCTGAGTTTCTGTGCTACATTTCTGAAAACGCAGATTTCTCTGTTCAAGTTATTTCTCTTTTAATGAAGTAGACAGTGTTGTTTTGAAAGAGTTGATTTGATTTGGAGTTAGATTCCGTCAGGTGGTAGAGGGCCCCTGCGTCTTGCACGGATTTATTTGCGTAATTTAGATAAGTATTCTAGCTGCCTTTACGTTTTTGAAGTTGAGTTCGTAGTTGCTTTCATTAGCTACTATAGTTATAATCATTCTAAAAACTCTTCCAAAAGAAGAAGCTCTTCCAAAAGATTATAATGATGAATGGGAATTGGCTACAGTATTGTAGGATTTAATTGTAATCTCTTTTATTCACCATCATAGTTATACTTATGCTAAGTACTCTTCCACAAGAAGAAACTCTTCCAAGAAATCTTTATACTGTCTTAAGCATGATTGTGATCTTGAATGTTTTAGATGTGTGTTTGCATTAAGTACCATAGTTGTCCTTGCTCTTAAACGCTTTCCCAAAATATCATAATGACGAGTGGGAGATAGCCATGATATCTTAGTTTTTAATTTCTTTCAGTCTTTCTGTTTGTATAGCATAAGTTAGGATACTCCGGAGTTTAATTGCACTTAACTCATGTTCAGTTTTTTTTCTTTAAGTTTGATAATGACTTGTAGTTCAGCATTGTTTTAGGCTAGTGACATTTTAGGTTCAGTTGAAGTTCAACTCATTGCATTTGCACTCCATATTCGGTTACATTCATTGCATATTAAATTACTTGATTGTTAAAATTAACAAAACAACCTTCATTATTCATAAATCTCTTCTTGTTCTAAAATCCATAATTGATTCATAAACATATGAACAGAAGACCATATCACTTTAAGGCCTGAAGTATTTCTGCAATTTCCTTGTCATCTTACAAACCAACATTTCCTCAAAAGACTATTTCAAAAATCCATAAACTTTGAGTGAAGTGTAGTACCATAAAACTGAGTTGCAGAATATAGTTAGGAACTAGATTTAGAGTAGAAGATCTTATGATGGTATCAATGTTTTACTCCAAACATACTTCAACAAATCTCTAATCAAGGATGAAATGTTGCATCATTATAAGTTAGTTGTTTAACTGTTTAGATAGGATTTGCATACTTAATTGACCACGTCTCAAGCTCTCTCTCAAAACACCTTTGATGAAAGCATTTGACGAGTTGAGTTTATGTTTTGAATCATTTGTTTAAAAGTCATTATCAAGCTTTGTTTCTGCTTAGTCATAGTTTAGATTTGATTCTGTTTCAGTATTGCATTTGCATTTGTTTACCATCATAGTTTAGGCTTCACTCTGTTTTGACCTATAGTTTCCCTTCATTTAGCACTTAGTTCTTTTCCTTTTCAAAATAAAACCATAAAACCAAAAACATCAGAAAACACTAAACACAACGTAGTGGGAAATAGATACCTAGGCACATATAGTGCACCACACTTCAGCAGTTTACTGACCCTGGTTGACAATTAATGAACTCAATTTAGGAGACTAGGTTGAGCACAAACACTCTCTTCTCCATTAGGTTGACTTCCACAGAAAGAGCACCCCTTTGCATATCTTCGAGAGTCGCAAAATCTCTTTCTCTTAAAGAATAGGTCATGTCAGCGTCAAACCCTTCAGGAAATTTGTTTAAAGCAGAGCCTTGTGGAGGTTTTAGTTCCGGGGAGAGTGCATTATATACACTGTTAAATCTGGTACAGTAAGCTTGTACACTTTCCCCTGGATTCCTACGAAGGTTGTTGTAATCAGCAAGAACTTGGAGAGGATTCTTATTCACTTCCCATTTGTTCAGGAAAGTTTGATGAAAGGCCTGAAGATCATTAATAGTACGGGGGGCCAAACCTTTAAACCATTTTCTCACTTCTCCCCCTAAGCTCTGAGCAAATAATCTAAGTTTGACAGAATCATCATCAATTTCATTTCGGTCAAAATAGTCATTCATCTTATCCACATGCTGTGATGCAGTTGTAGCATTGTTAGCATCATACAATGGAATTTTGGACTGGTAGTCCTGTGGGATATTGACTAATGGTGCGGGAAGAACTAGGGGAGCATACCATGCAGCCATGGCAGGAGGTGGAGGTGGATTTACAGAAGGGAAAGTGGGCTGAGGTGTAGTGGTTTGAACAGTGGATGTAGGGTGAGTAGAAGTGGATGGACCAGGAGTAGACTGTTGAGATGATCTTGGATGAGAGACACCTAAATTGTAAAGGAAATGTAAATCAGGAGGTGTTGTTTCTCTGCTACCAGGATGTTCACTTGTTTCAGGAGATGAAAGTGAAAATTCAGATTCTAACTGGATTATATCATCAAATGACCTAGTCCTAAATGGGTTCACTAAGTCAGCTTGTGATTGTTGCAGAGCTGAAAGATTTTCAGGGACTGAATTAGCTCTCAAGGGTGATCTGAAAATAGTTAATAATTTAACCTCAGGAGACTTCCAAAGGATACTTTCTGGATTATCAACTATCTCAGGTGGGTTAGGGTCTGGATGGGCTCTAGTGTGAATCTTTTTAGAAGCCACTATGATATGTTGTTTAGACCCAAATAAACAAGAAAAGTTCAACCAGATATGACAATCTTGGAGAGGTTAACTAATCTGTTTTCACAATTTTAATCCTACAGTCCTCTAACTGAATTTGAATGATACTATAATGATAAGGGTTCTTCCCAGTGGAGTCTTAAGGTTTGTTTAAGGATTGTGGAGTTGCCAAGTGGAAATTTTTAGCTCCTTTCAGAGGTAAAAGGTCTTATGGTCCACCACCATGTTTATTTAATTCCAATCTGAAATATTTTTAGGTTTTTCTAAGTCATTTTTCAGTTTTGTGGTTGTTAAGAATATCCTAACTTTGTTTCAAAACTTAGCTAAGGTTGCGAGACAAAGGCAGTCCACTCTTATGGCTAAGCCAGCGGATTTTTCAAGGTTAGATGAAGTCTTAAGAGAAACCTAGGGTTCACCTAGCTTGTCACTGATTCAAACAAGTTTCATCATAATTACCTATCTTAGGCAGTGCTTGAAAAGGCTGCTTTTTACTCTCAAAGTGTTCTTGAATAAAGGGTTTTCTGAGGTATTAGAAACACTCAGTTCCCCAGCGGAGTCGCCAGAAATGTTAGGTTCTGGTGGCTCAAGCTGGTTAATAAAGCAAGCGCTCTATGAACCCAACCGCAAGCTTCTTTATGAATGGATTTGAATGTAAAAGATTATGAGTTTTGAGTCCCCAGCGGAGTCGCCAGAAATGTTAGGTTCTGGTGGCTCAAGCTGGTTAATAAGGAAAGCACTCTATGAACCCAACCACAAGCTTCTTTATGGATGGATTTGAATGTAAAAGATTCTGAGTTTTGAGTCCCCAGCAGAGTCGCCAGAAATGTTAGGTCTCTGTAATTTATTAGCAAGATTGGGAGAGTCCAATCACAGAGTTAACATCATTTCAACCAACTTTGGGATTCTAGGATCTAGCCCTCCTGAATCCGGAGAGGGATCTCTCCAATATGTACAAAGATGGATATTGTCTTTGAAAAGCTTAAGGTAATGATATTAGGCTAGTTATGAAGGCCAAGGGTTTTGTTTTGTTTTGGATGGTTGAGCATGAAATGTTACTTGAGGGAAAGTCCTAAGTGCAAAAAGTTTCAAAAGTGAGAAGTTGCAAGCAAATAGAACAGTTTTGGCAGATAGATAGATATAACGCTGGTTTTTAGTCCATTGGGCTATGGAGTCATATCTGGGCTTTAATTGAACAACAAAATCAAGTGTGATCCAAGGGGCAAGTCATCTATACCACAAGATTATTGAGATTAAAATGATGGAATGGAAACATTAAAATGTTGGAGGGGTGGAAACTGATAATAATTTCTCAGAGGATTTATAGTCAGTCCAAACAAGAAAAGCCTCTTAAGTAACTATTTAAAACCAACCAAGTGCAGGGCTAACCATTGACTCCTTGGGCAAGTCTGTATTCAAGCAGCTTAATTGACAAACAATCCAGTAATCCACATAATTACCTTCAGAAAGTATGAAAAAACATAAGAAAAACAGAGTGTAACTTAAGATCAGATAAAGTACTTTTAAACCTAGTCTGCTTTCAGTCAACACCAAGGGAAACTTTCAGAATCTGCCTTTGGATAAAAGAATCTAGGAATCAGGGCAAACCATATCTTCTCTAGTCTAACTTTAATAGCAAATAATGGAAATAACATTCGAGAACAATGTTTGAGCAAACAGAAGGACGAGGGAACGCCAACATTCCTAACTGTTTAAACTGTATTGAATCATTTTTAAATAAACAAATCTGAAGAAAACATTAAGATAAAGATTTCTCAGCCAGAGAAGGTTACTGCTATACAGAAAATCCTAACCCTGTTTAAACTGTTCTTTACAGAGGAATATGAACAATATGGCATACATAGAAGGAAAACAATTTAACAAAGAAAGAAGCACTTCACCGGTGATATAGACCAGGATCCCAAGAAACAACTTTTATATTGATGTCAAACTAGTTACAATCTTTAGGTCCAATGTTTCAGTTCAGCAATCATCTTCACTATTCAACCTAACTACTCTATCACAAACAGAGCTTCAAGGGCCAGTGAACACTATGTACAAATAGAAGTCTCGAGCTCAAGTGTATTTCAAAGTTCTGCAACCAACAATTTCTCATCTTCTTTTGAGGTATTTATAGAAGAATGAGGAGGTGATCTGAGAAAATATCTCTCAGGATAATTAATACAGGTTCAAGACTTCTCGGCCTTTTGAGGGGCTCGAGGGAGAAATTTATAGGTGGATCACTGTATTAACTTTTTTACAATAAATATCAAAGCTCAGTGGGAACTTTATTTGACTTTGAGGCTCTGTACGCTGTGTGGAGTAACTCCTTGGCTGCACTGGAGGCGAATATCAGATTTTCTTCGATAACTTCGGCCTCTGTTTGAATGCTTTGAGGCAACAGGTGGCTCGGTGGTAGCTGAGGAATCAATTTGCCTCAGATGTGGCGGTGGAGGCTTTCTGTCTGATAAAACACTTTAGGTTTTCTTTTAAACTGTGTTTTAGATTGGGGATTAGGATTTTGATAACTGTCTTAGCCGTAATCCCCGTAAAAACTTTTTTCGATCTTCATCTGCTGTGCTTTGTCTTCAAAAACTGATACTCTTTAACTGTTGTCCTGAATAAAACAGTGTCTTGTCGATGTGCAGGGCCGCGCATGGCTCTTTAGGTTATCAATGCTCATGAAACATTGATAAATCACTTAATACAGAGCCCGTGAATGGTTCTTTTTAGATAGCTCGAAGGCACAGGAAACGTCTTTCCCAACCCTCTGCTTTCCTTCATTCTATAATGGAAAACCATTAAAATACCTGCAAAACACAAAAACAGTTAAGAAATCCTGCGTTTTTAGGTTTTAACTGCTTCAGAAGGTGGGAGAGGAGTGTAGCCGTCGGATCTGGCGGGACGGACGGCTTAGATTGGATCGGGGGATCGCAATTGCAATACATAGAAAGAGGGTGCGATTTGAAAGTTTCGATTGCAATTGGAGCGGGTGTGCGATGGCCATCGTATCGGCTGGGAGATGGACGGCTGCGATTAAATTGGGAGGTGACACGATCGGGGATCGGAAGGCAAGACTTGCGATTGCGATCGGGAGGGGAAATGCGATTGAGCGCTGGCCGTCAGATCGCGGGAAGGATGAACGGTCGGGATGTAATCGTGGATCGCAATTGGAGGTCGGAGAAGAAGGCTTGCGATCAATCGGGGGTTACAACATGAGTGTTGCGATTGCGATCGGGCGGGGGCTGCGATTAGCGCTCCACCGTCGGATCAGGACCATAGATCGACGGTGTAAAACATATCGCGGGACTTAACGTTATAAAAAATCGCATCGGGGTTTTTTGATATTACAAAGGAAATTTCACCCGCCTGACCTTCCGATTGCAATTAGCGCTCGGGACTTAAGCGCTTGGTCCCAGCGCACGTGCATGTGGGGGAAGTGGTTTAGGACTTAGCCCAAAGGGGCTTAAGTCCATAGTCATAATACTTGTGTTTTTATGAAAAATTTCAAGGTTTTTAAATGGATTTGGGGGTTTCAGCACAGCTCAAAAAAAAGTTTCAAACCATGTCAGGAGGATTTTCATGAATGGAAGGAGAAACTTATGAAAAGTAGAGGAATAATATGGAGAAAAAGGGGGAGAAAATGAAGGTTAGCTATGAGTGGGAGAAAAGGAAAAAATGATGGTTTCTTCAGCAGTTTCTTACATGAAATCAACAGATTTAAGAGGAACAGTAATGAGGATTTTGGACAGAGGCATGAGGCCTACAAGGAGTCTTCAAGAGCCAAAAATTTTTAGTGATAAAATTTGTTCCTTGGAGGCTCAAAAAGATTTAGCCACCTTTTGGTATAACAAAATATTATAGGTGGCTAACACCGCGATCCCTCCAGAATTCAATCGGGCTTCACCAATTCGGCTGCGTTCCACTGTACAACGATTAAATGCGCTGATTCATTCGATTGCGTTCCACGGTGCAGCGATGAATGTGCTGATCCTCTACAGGCGCAGTATAGTTAACAAATGCACTGCTTCTTCCAGAATCTGTGATCCTCCACAAGTACTGCGCGGTCAATAAATGCAATGTCCCACCACAAAATACTGGATCGATCTTCCTACAAGACACTGACGGAACTACCTCACCTGAGCAGGCACTCGAAGTCCCCTGGGGCTGAGGGCGATATCTCCGATCGGAGACACTCAACGTGCTAAACAGCGCTGCAGACGGGCTAAATAGCCAGCGTGCCCAAGTCGCAATGACCCATTTCAATTCCATAAACTTCCATTCATCCTGAGTGAAGAAGTGCTCCTTTTTATACAGCGTCGGCCGCTCCCAAATCCTGTGGCCGCCTCAACCCACCATACCACGGTAATATGATACCATGGTAGCATCCTTATGCCGCGTACCCCATTCAGCCCTCCTCAATTACCATGTGTGTTTGTGCTGCGTGCCCCATTCAGCCCTCCTTATTTACCATGTGCATCAATTTAGAGTGAGTCGTGGTCCTTTGACTCACGTTTATTCATAAACTAACTAGATAAAGAAAAATTGACAAAAATTAATATTTCCAAGTAGCTAATTGGGAATATTACAGCCTCAGCTTGCATGCTAGTAGACTGCCCTAATCCCCAAGCGAACTTTGTCACAATTATGCCCTCTTTATTTTTTATAATTCCTCCTGCCCCAGCCAATCCGGGGTTGCCTTTCGCTGCCCCATCGAAAAAAAAGGAGTATCTGGATTTCCTGAGGAGCAGATCTGATAGATCATTCTCCTTTCCTCTGAATTGCCACTCTTTTATGTCCTTGTGCTGCCTTATATCGCCAGAGAATTGGAGATCCAACGAGGCACCCCATTCTAAGTCTTGCTGGCTTAGATTCAAATTTGGCAAATGTTCCCCCAGACTTTCTTTCCATATACTTTTTATTTTAATGATGATGAACTGCGAATTTAAGCTTTCATCTCTGAAAACTCTTCTATTACGCTCAAGCCAAATTTTCCAGCAAAAAAATTTCGGCAAGGAGAGCCATGCAACTTTAAAATTTTCATTCTTTGGGAGTGTTTCTGGATAGAGATTTCACCAGTTTGCAAATAGATCTGTGATAGACATGGGTAAGATGAATTCAGTTTTCCAATAGCTCAATATGCCTTGCCAGATTTCTCTTGAAAATTTGCAGTCTAATATGATGTGCTGGGAATTCTCTTCACTGTCACAGCATAAATGGCATCGAGAGGGACCTTGGAACCCTTTCTTCTTCAATCTGTCAGCTGTTAAAATCCCTCTGTGACATAACAACCAACAAAAGGAGTCAACCTTTGGCATGGATTTGAAATTCCAAAGCCCTTTCCAAACAGCAGGATCAGGAGGGACGTTAGGATGATCCTGAAGGCTTTTATATCCCTGCGCAACTGTGTACAGCCCTGGGGCGGCTCCCCAACCACGGGCATCCTTCTTTCCCACACGCAGAGGCGCCTTACCATTTAGCAGAGACAGGAGGAGATCACGAGCGGGAGTCAGCTCTGGAGGAATGGGAGGGAGTCTCCAACGCAGCCAATTTCTGCCTGCCCACTTGGAGATGTCCCAAAGAGTTATGTAACCTGCGTTGTTCAGCCACAAACGAAGCGCATGCAGAGAGCTATGAGACGATAAAGGAGGATACATCATGATGCAATCGTCCCATATCCTAATTTCTTTGTCGTTGCCTGGAATCCAATACGCTTTGTCTCTGATTAAAGGGGCTGCTTTGTGGCAGAGTTTGATCAGATGTGAGCTTGTAGTGGGCAGAGAGGTGTCCAGGCATCTCTTCCTCTCCCCCCTGAAATATTTCCTCCATAGAGCTCTTTGTGCCCAACCTGGGTGTGGTCCAATGATCCTCCAAAAGATATTGGCTCCCATGGCTATGTTTTGGAGGCTGAGGTCTTTGAAGTTGAGGCCTCCTTCAATCTGAGGCTTGCAAATTTTCTCCCAACTTACCAAAGGGATTTTCCTGTCATTGTGGTTGCCCCCTTTCCAGAAGAACTTATGAATGAAGGCTTCCATTATTTTGATGATGCCTAAAGGTGCAAGAAAAACAGAGAATTGAAAAATGGGGAGGCTACTGAGAACAGATTTGATGAGGACAGTTTTGCCGGCAAGGTTTAACCAAGAGAATCCCCAAGCTTGAATTTTGGCCTTAAATTTGTCCAACAGAGGAATCCAGTCTCTGCTGTAAGCCAGTTTACGGGAGATGGGAAGGCCAAAATAAGTAAAAGAGGACCAAGAAAGGGAGGCAGAAAATCCAAGGATTCTGGAGATGGCAGAGAGGGTGGAAGCAGAGATATTCCAGCAAAAAGCTTTACACTTACCTTTGTTTAAATAGCTGCATGTAGCTTCACTGTAGTCGTCCAAGACCTCCTTAAATCTTAAAGCAGATCTGGCAGAGGCAGCCCCTAACAAGAGGGTATCATCCGCAAACAGGGTGTGATTTACATTTTTAACCCCTCTGGCTATATTGAGCCCCAAGATCTCTTAGTCAACCAATTTCTGATCAAGGTAGAAACTCAGGACAGAAACAAGAAGGACGAAGAGAAGCGGAGAGAGGGGGAAACCCTGCCTAAGCCCTCTTGAAGCTTTAAAAAAGCCAGCTGCTCTCCCATTCACCAAGGGGGCGATCCGAGGATCGACAATACAAGCACGGATCCAATTTAAAAAGCCCATTCCAAAGCCAATTTTTTTCAAAACTTCCCAAAGAAAGCTAAGTCTGACCCGATCAAAGGCATTTGCTAAATCAAGTTTAATCACCTTACCTTTCTCATTGCGAAGATGGCTTGAGTGAATTGCCTCTTGCACGAGAATGAAATTGTCAGAAAGCTGTCTCCCCTGAACAAATCCGCCTTGGTTCTCCGGGATGATGACTGGGACGATACCTTTCAGCCTGTTGGAAATTACCTTTGTGATTAATTTATATCCAATATTACAAAGAGAGATGGGCTGGAACCGATTAAATTCTTTAGCACCCTTTTCCTTGGGAATGAGGGCGAGAAAAGCTGAATTGGTGTTGCCCCCTATTTTCTGGCAATTTTCGGATTTCAAAATCATTTTGTAGAGGTCTTTCTCCACAATCTGCCAGCAGGTTTGAAGGAATCTTGCAGTGAAGCCATCCGGGCCTGGGGCTTTGTCCGGCTCCATGTCGGAGAGAGCATCTTTTATTTCTTGTATAGAGATCTTCGCTTCCAGCTGTTGATTCATTAAAGGAGAGATCCTAGGGGGAACCGCCTCCAAAAATTTAGAGTTTGGGTCGGTCACACCCTCTTCTCTGTATAGGTTTTGAAAGTGATTGAAAGCTGCTCTCTTTATGCTCTCAAATTTTTTGTGTGTCGAGTTACCATCCTTGATTTCTGCAATAGAGTTGAAGCTCTTTCTGGCTTGAGCTTGTTTGTGGAAGAAGGCAGTATTTCTGTCTCCCGCTTTAAGCCATAAACTCCTAGACTTTTGTCTCCAATGCTCTTCCTACGAGAGGAAAGCTTTATGGAAGCTTTGCTAAAGCTCATCTTCCTTATCCAATACATCTTTAGTAATTTCAACATCTTCGCTGTGGGCATGATGCTGGGAAAGAATGTCTTGGGCCTGCCTTCTCTCTTTTGAAGGGGAGGGAAGAGATTTGGCCCAAGATTTAAGAACAACTTTCAGTCTTCTAACTTTTTCCTCCGAAATGAAGAAAGGTGAACCTTTCACTGGCGTTTTCCAACTGTCCAGAACCAGATTCAGAAACTCAGGTTCCTTGACCCAAAGAGGATTGAACCTGAAGGGAATGGGGCCAAGATCATTGTGGCCCAACATCTCAAGCATAATGGGCTTATGATCAGAAACACTACATGGGAGTATATGCAATCTAAATTATAAGCCCAGCAAAAGGAAGGAACTCTGCACCAAACATCTGTCAAGTCTAGCAGCAATGTGACCAGGACCTATTCTTTTATTGGACCAAGTGTACTTACCATTTTCTGGGGGGATATCTAGTAGATCCCAGTCTTGCATGAGGTCTTCCACCCACTCCCTTGCAGGGTGCCTTATGATTGTGCCTCCTCGCTTTTCCTCCATGCGCAAGGTAAGATTTAGATCACCTGCAACAATGATGTTTTCCAAGTTTTCTGACTCCGACAGATGCCTGATGGAGTCCCAACACTCCCTTTTCTCCCCTATATTTGTTGGAACATAGACATTGAAAAGACTAAGTGCCTCCCTCGAGTCCAAAGATTGGAGCTTCAAAAACAGCCAATGGGTGTTGTGCAGCTCGGTGACCAGCCTATACTTGAGAGGATTCAAAAGAGAGCCCAGTCCCCCAGAGGCTCCCCGTGCTGAAACTGCTTGACCACTACTTCCTTTCCAGAATTTTTTACTGATTTGGAGAAACTCATTGTCCTCCATTTCGGTCTCCTGAATCAGAAGAATGTCTGGGGCTTCTCTTCTTATAAGGCTTCTCGTTGCTTCTTCTTTCACTTTGCTCCCCATTCCTCTGCAATTCCAGGAGATAATCTTCATCATTTATTTTTATGGTGAGGGGCTCCCTTGGAGCCTTGCACTTGATTTTTAATCATCTTCGTATTTTTGCCAAGGAGTTTCTCCAGAGTGGGATGACTACCCTGAAGCTTATCTTTATAAGTTTCTTGGTCTCTCTTTTCTCTAGCAGATTTGCGGCCCCTTGCAGATCTTCTGACCGATGTCTGCGTCTCTCCTATTTCTCCATCCTCCTCAGACTCCTCCGAGTCATGCTCCTCCTCGGAGGCTTCTGTTTGCTTATCCTTATTTCTTGCCGTGGCACTTTCTTCAGGACTTGTTCCTACTGAAGTCATTTTCTCTGAGGGTTTATCCTGCCTAGCTTCTTCCCGAGGAGTATCTTCTGTAGAGCTTAAGAACTCATACCTATTTCCTTGGCTTTTTGGCGGAGGATCATTCTGGGTGGAGGCAGGCTGGGAGCCTTGAGCCCCAGTCTTCTTGTGAGTTGTCTTTGACCTCTTGACTTGGTTCCAACCATCTTCCTTTCCTTTCTCTGCTTCCCCTTTGTTCGGGCACCCTCTTGCAAAATGACCATAGACGTGACATTTACGACATTTGAAAGGGAGCTGCTCGTAGTCCAGCACTTGCACATGCGTCCAACTGCCAACATTTATTTTGATGGCCTCTGGAAGTCCCACCTCTAAGTCCACCTCGACACAGATTCGGGCGCAATCATACTGATCATTGTTGTTTTCTCTATCAATGAACTTTCCCAAAGCATCTCCAATGTGCTTGAGGGAATCCCAGTTCCAGCAGTGCACAGGAAGATTAGGGAGCCGAACCCAGACAAGAACTGTCGTTGGGAAATCCATGGCCAGATCGAAGTCAAGGGTCCATTTATTGAGGTAGAGGCCCTGAGGTCCCATGAAATAGGGCCCATTCCTGAAGATCAAATCTTTGTCCTCCTTTGTGTTGAACTCGAATAGGAAGTAGCCTCTACCCAGAAAATATGAGGTGACTTTGTTCTTGATCAGCGGAATCCAATTCTTAACGACCCAATTTTCTGTTGATTTTGGCGAGGGCCAAAGGCCTGTGAATTGACCCACCATGGCCTGATCTGCCAGAGACAAAGCGACCTTGATCGGACCCTCAGGGGGGAGGTTTACCTCAGGAACATCGTCGAGATTTTTGACGAACTTAGTGGCTTCAGACTTCTTCTTTTTGGGCAACGAAGCTAGCAGAGAGGAGAAGGTAGCTTCAGCATCTGAGGGTGGAGCATGCGAGGGCCCGAGGGGCGAGCCTTGGGCCTCCATGGTAGAAAAGGATAAATCAGCAATAACACACCCGATTCGCACCGAGCAAGAACTGGAGGCGAGGCATCACAGGCCCGAGATGAAGAAGAATCTCCAATGCCGAGGAGCAGGTCCAAGCAGATTTGACGAGGGAGGAAGTGGCGCTGCGAGACCCTGAAGCAGGATTTGGAGGGAAAATAGGGATCCAAATAGATCCGAGAGACCCAGAGGTCAGGAGGACCAGGGTCAGAGGTAAAGACGGCCAAGAGGGCAGAGCCCAGACTCAGGCTGCGCAGAGCAGGTCGCAGCAGGCAGCAGGCAGTGCAGAGAAAGATCAAATGGTTGATAACTAATTAGATTTATGCAAGGACAATGATTCAAAATATTTTTATATGGATTGATCCTATAGGTCATCAACATGGTCCTTAAGGTCATCATTAAAGACTCCACTTGAGGTTGATATCTAAGTTGTAATTGATCTCATTTCATGTTTAGGATTGATTAATATATTTTAAATACTTGAATATCTCAAGTTAATATGTAACACATATGAATGAGGTTCAATATCTGAGTTAGCAATAATATTTTCTATCTATTGTTTAGGATGTATTGAATGGGTAGTCTAGGTCTAGTACTTCACTAGTTTCCTAAAAAACTTATCAATGAGAATTTTGACCATGTAATTTGACCATTGGAGAAATCAAAGTTACTCACAATTTCATTCTATTAATTCTACATTTGAACTAAAATTCTCTTGAATGTAGACACTAAACATTTATGGATATGAAGTTGATCCAATTATCAAGGCTCATGGTTATAATATTGGCTCATCAAGCAAAAGAATTGTGAAAAAATTAAATCAATTCAATATTATAAAAGTCTCTATAAGAGATTAAGCAACACTCTAGTTATAAGAAGAATTTCATGAGTTATAATGATCATATAGAGGGCTAAAGCTAGATGGAAACACATATTTTCGAGGCCATAGGTTATTTAATGCTGGTGGGCAGTATATGCCCACTGTTAGATTTAAATTTGTTTAAATCTAATGGTGGGCATATACTGCCAACCAACATTAAATAACCTATGGCTTGGGAAATAATGGCTGCCAAGCTAGACCCATTGGAATTGTAGAAACATGCAAAATCTACCCACCTTTACAAAACAACTTTCTTACCTATGAGGAGGAGAGTGTTGTGAATTAATAGTTTGGATAAAAAAATAGTGTACTACAAGATAAAAAATATCCATATTAGAAACTACTAAAGAAATAAATTATCTAGAGAGTATTAACCAAAGAAATACAACTGAGAAAGATCGAATATCTTTTAAAAATAATAGAAGTCTAGAAAGCAAAGTCCCTAGTGTAACAAAATTTCATTTACATGCAAACTTATGTGGAAGAAATGTAGTTTTCTTATATTCAAAATACCACTATTTTTTTTTTTGACAGAAACGGTTATGGAGTATAAATATTCATCTTGGCCTGAATGCCGAAAATCTGATTACATTGAGGATGTCTAAATCCTGTTGCATCTCACTGCTAAGAATGAGAATGCAGCCAAAGCTTGCAGACTTCTTCCAAGATAAGAAATCTAAAAATTCGATTTCAGAGATTTCCCCCCACTTGAAGGTACAAACAAATTTATTTAAGAGCAAGCAGTAAAACATGACAACAAACAGCTTAAGGGATGGGATCCCATGATTCTTCTCCGTCTTTCATCTTGACCCCGGTAGAGAGGAGGGCAGCTTTGTTGGCTTCAATGTCCGCCTCTTTATTATGAGTTCTCAGCACATGGTAGTAATTCAGTTTCTGAAAAGGGTTTTCCAAACCCTTAATTCTGGATATCAGCCTTGATAGTTTGAGATCCAAGGCTGGGGAGTTGGAAACCATTGCGTTTATAATGATCTGGGAATCACCTATAACATTAGCTTCACTTATATTTAAATCTTTGAGGATCCTAAGGCCTTGATAGAGGGCCAAAGCCTCAGCTTGAATGCTGGATGAAAGTCCAAGCCCCCAAGCAAAGGAGTGAATTTTTTCCCCAATTGGACTTACAACAACACCTCCTGCACCAGCTTTTCCCGGATTTCCCTTTGCTGCCCCATCAAAAAAGAGAGAGTGCCTTGAGTGCGAATTGAGCCAGACTTGAAAATCAGTTTTAGATTTCCTTATTTTCCAGACTTTGAGAGGAGGGACGTTTCTAACTGTAGATTAAAATAGCAAGTCAAGAAAAGATCCCCAAGCAATGTCCTGTTGGCTGAGATTGGAATCATCTTTTATATCAGTGAAGCACTCCTTTAAATGACATTTAATATTGATTTCTAAAACCTTATGATTCTGTTTAATATTTCTGAAAATTCTTCTGTTTCGCTCTAGCCAAATCTGCCAACAAATAACCTTTGGAAGGAAAGCCCATGCAGATTTGATTATCTGATTTTTAGGAGGAGGGCCAGGATATCTGATTGCCCAATTAGAAAAGAGATCAGCAGTGGAACCAGGAAGCAAAAAGTTGGGATCCAAATTGTGGATAAAGGAGAACCAGATTTTCTTAGAGAAACTGCATTCAAGGATTAAATGGACAGCTGTCTCTGCATTTTCGTTGCACAACGAGCAGATGGAGGGGCCGAAGAACCCTTTTCTCTACAGAATGTCATACGTAAGGATATTGCCATGGTAGAGCAGCCTGTTGTAACTCCTAGAGACAGCCTAGAGTTGCCATAGACCAGTGCCTAGGACATCTTATCATAGCAAGGAGAACATAATATGTTTTGGGTTTTCAATCTGGATGCTCTCTTGCTATCTCTTGTAGAAAAAGGAAATTATTTTGAATGGGACCTGAATCTACAGAAACTGATCCAGAAATGAGAGTAATGTAGGAACATCGTGCAATACTCCAACATAAAGGAACAGACAATTCAAAGACAGTTTACTGCGAAGCGGGCCGATTCAGAAATACTCCACAGACAGATTATCAAAGGTGTATGTAATGAGAGAAAGACTGAAGAGATATTAGTTAGATGTGAGTTAATACCCAGATATACAATACCACCAAGCATGGGCTTATCATTCTAAGAATACATACAAGATGATAGCATTTTAAAAGCATCCACCCAACTTACTAATATAGCAGAACTGTGAATGAAAGGAACATGAAATAGTATATCATGCTTGAGCAGTATTTAAGGCGCTCAGCTAATCCAAACATGAGCAAAAACTAGGATGAATCCATGCTTAAAATTAGCAAGCCACTCGCATTCCAATACATGATACCAGAAGAATAGATGAAATGAAATGTTATATTATACTAACACAAATGAAAGAGAATTACAGACTGTGAAATTTTAAAGACCAGAATCCTCTTCAAACAGGCATAACTCCTCCTCACTGAGACCCGATGGGCTCTGAACATTCACACAGAAGTTTTGCAAACTGTATACAAGGGCTTCTCACTGCATATTTTTCTGATAGAAATCCGGAACCTTTACAATATCTTTCTTCTTAGAATTTATAGAAGAAATAGAAAAATCTAGAAGAGGAGGTAGATGATGCACATTTAATGATTTGATTTGAACAAAATGGCGGAAAAACCTTCGCGCCCATACCACTCCATTAATATTTTTTACTGAAGGTACTCTGTGGCTGCTTCATGGAATAAATGCTTTGGATGAAAATTTCTCCAGGGATAAGACATGGAGAATAATTTCCCTGAAGAAAACTCGGCTGAAGTAACACCTTGAGATCGTTGCTTTCTGAGCATTGTAACTTTTGTCTTCCAATATTTGAATTAAAATCTCGGATCTTTAATGCAGGACGTTACTTCTCTCGATCTTTCACTAATATTCATAGGCTGCTCCATTAATATCTCTTGCTGTGTAATCTGTCCCTTGAATGCATCTATAGGGTTCGATGGATTTTATTTCAGCTCTCATTAATGAGGTCATATCATAAAAACTACCCCAAGCTTTCCTTAAAAAATTCTTCCTTTGCAGGCCGATTTCTGGATGCGTCTTCGACTTCTGAAACGGAGGCGGAAATTAATGGTGACTTCCTATTACTGCAACCTGCAAAACCCGCAAATATGTTAAAGCAAGCCAGGAATAAGGACAATGGTGTGACGTGACCCATGGATGAGGTGGTGCAGACTCATAGACATGGAAAAACAATGTGGGATGATGAAAAACATAGAGGGATGGTGGAGAAAAATGGAGGGAATACGTGAAATAACCTGCGACCTAAAAGATATACGAGAGGCTATGAGATGTGAGATGGAAACACGTGGCGGTATGACGTGGGGGGGGGGGGGGGAAGACTCGGGTCATCGACATGTAAGCAATTCTGAGCCATCGGATCTACGGGCAGGATCGACGGTTAACAATGCATGAGAGAACGCTGAAGGCGGGCCCGGGACACTGTACAATGGGACTAAAATTCGCATAACTTTGAAGAACGTGAGCCGTTGGATCAAATGCCTATGATCGGGCGATTTAAATGAATTCCGCTGCGCGTCTTTGGCTGAGAGTTAATGCGCGAAATGGCAGTGGTTTTGGGACGTACAGGGGGACACGCGTCATGCAGCGTGTGGAATCGCTGCCATTTGATCGAAAACCGCCAGCCTGGTGGAGATGGTGTGGAATTAACCGTCGGTTTTCGGGCACGGGGGCCACCATGACTGAATCAATTGCGGGCCATAGATCTAATTGAGATCGGACGGCTACGGTTTGGCCCGAAAACATAAAGCAATGAGCCCCGTTCGGTTTAGCACACAGGTCATATGGGAATCAAAACAAAGGGGGCTGAGACCTCAGGGGCTAGGCCCGATATAAATTTTAATTTCGGATTTAGACCTTTATGCAAGGTATTTTTAGGTGGAGAGGTCAATGATAGGCAGCACATGGAAGTTTTTGGCCACGATAACAGGTTTGAAAGTTTAGGAAGGAGTGTTAGGCCAAAAATTTGGATCGAAGGGATGTCATGCACAACATCGGCTCCATTTGGGGACGGCATGTTCATCCTTGGACATGTCGAGAATGTGCAGACCATCGATCATCCTGTATGTAGATTCTGCTCTTCAACCCTTCTGCGTTTTCTTCAAGACTCACCAGCACACATCCCTTATTCGAAACAAAAACTGCATCAAAACTTATATACAATATGATACAACAGGCGCTCCCTGACTGAATCAGAATTGGAAATATGGTTTGAGAAATTGGCCATTTACAGGGGTGTCAAGCAGATCACCCTGTAAGTTTTCCAACATAAAAGTGTTATTGCCTCCCTTGTTCACAATTCTGAAGGGGCCAAACCAGAGGGGGTCAAACTTGGCATGCTTTCCTTTTTCGGCCCTCCGGACATCCCATCTGAGAACCAGGTCACCAATTTGCAATTTCCTGTCTTTTGCATGCTGATCAAAGATGTTTTTCATTTTCTCCTGATATTCTGTTAGTCTTTGATTCACCTGGTTTCGTGTTTCCTCTAACTCCACCAATTGATTAATTCTCCTGACCATACCATCAGGTTCCTCCTGACATTCTTGCATGAAACGTGCTACTGGTAAGGCCAACTGCACAGAAAACACTGTTGCTTGTCCATATACCAACTCATAGGGAGATTTCCCATTTGCTCTCTTGCTAGTGATTCTATTAGCCCACAGAGCAAACTTCAATTGGGAATCCCAATTCTTCTGATTTTCATTAATAGTTTTCTTCAAGGCCCTCACCAGAGTTTTGTTGGAAGATTCTGCCAGGCCATTCCCCTATGGATAATAGGCTGTTGAATGATTTATTACAATGTTATACTGTTGACAAAAATTTACGAATTTTGCAGACTTGAAGGCCTGTGCATTATCATTTACAATTCTAGCGGGGCAACCAAACCTAGATATGATGTTTTCTTCCATGAACTTGATGATTACAGTATCAGTAGCATTCCTCGTAGGTATGGCTTCCACCCACTTTTTAAAGTAATCTATTGCAGTCAATATCCATCTGTGTTGGCCACTTGACGGGGGATGTATTTCACCTATAAAATCTAATCCCCATTGCTGAAATGGTTCATTTACATGAACTGGAATGAAGGGAAAAGCAGGTAGCTTTTGTCTCTCAACAAATTTTTGGCACTTATCACATGCTCTAACCCAATTAAAAACATCTCCAAACAATTTCGGCCAATAAAAACTAGCCCTCAATATTTTATGAGCTGTGGCTCTCCAGCTGTAATGGCCTCCGCAAATTCCTTCACAGAATTCTATCATTAAACTTTCTACTTCATTCTCTGTAAGGCATAATAACAGTATGCCAGAAGGATCTCTCCAATACAATTGACCATTGGCAACTATATATTTTTGTGATTCCAGCCTCAAAGCCCTGTATTTTGACTTATCACAGCTGGGTGGACAACTGAGTGTCAAAAGATATTCAACTATTTCTTTGTACCAAGGGCTGGTGAGATACTTTATATGTATTCTCTGAGTAGCCATTTCCAGTCCTTGCTGCTCTGTTTGTTCCTCAGACTCTTCATTTGCAATCATAGATAAATTAATGCCCAAGGCTTGATGATTTGATTCAGATAACATTTTAGCAAGTCCTTGTCCTTTGATCAGCTTAGTAGCTCTGATATCCAAATCATATTCTTGTATTTTTGCAATCCACCTCCCTCTTTTTCCTTCACTATCTCCCTGAATGATAATGTCTTTGACAGCTGCTGTAGGGACATATGCAGTAATATGAGACTGCAACACATACTTCCTAAAGGCTTTGAGGGACTTCACCAGAGCATATGCCTGCTTCTCCAATATATTATATTTCAATTCAGCATCATGAAGCACTTGACTGAAGAAAACAATAGGCTGTTCATATCCCTCTTCATTTTTCTGTAGTAACACTCCAGCTATTGTATGAGGTGAAGCAAATGAAAACATCATAAATGGTTTTGCATAATCTGGTCCAGCCAGCACAGGAGCTTCAGCAAATGCATGTTTTATTCTAGAGAATGCTTCTCTAGATTCTTGAGACCATTTAACCTCATTACTCTTCTTCAACATGTCTGTTATATGCCTAACTATCTCAGCATAGTTAGGAATAAACCTTCTCAGAAAATTGATTCGGCCTAGAAACACCTGCACTTCTTTTTTATTCCTGGGTAAAGGAACACCATTTATGACTTCAACTCTTTTAGGGTCTATCTTCACACCATCTTTAGTTACAATGTGCCCTAAAAGTTTGCCTTCCTCCAATGCAAATAAAGACTTTTGGGGATTAAGAGAAAGGCCATACCTTCTACATTTCTCAAAAGTTTTTTGTAAACGCTGAATATGTTCAGTATCATCCTTTGAAAAAACTGTAATATCATCAAGATACACCACTAAAAATTTATCCTGTTCGCCAACAAAAGCAATATCCATTGCCCTTTGAAATGTGGCCCCTGCATTAATTAACCCAAATGGCATCCTGGCGTACATAAATGTTCCCCATGGTGTCATAAATGCAGTTTTCTTCTGATCCTCTGGAAGTACAGCCACCTGGTTATAGCCAGAAAAACCATCCATCATTGAGATTCTCGAGGCTCCTACTACTTTTTGCAGCATGTGGTCCATCTTTGGCAATGGATAATTATCCTTTAATGAGGCTCTATTTAAATTTCTGAAATCCACACACAGCCTTATTTCTCCATTTTTCTTTCGAACAGGAACAAGGTTTGCTACCCATTCTGAGTACCTCAATGGCACAATTATCTGAGCTTTCAGTAGCTTCTTGATTTCTTTTTCAATTGAAGGAAGCAGCAGAGGATTTATCTGTCTGAGTTTCTGCTTATAAGGCTTTGCATCTTCCCTCAAAGGAATTTTATGCTGCATTATATCAATATCAAAAGTTTTTAGGTCCTGATAGGACCATGCAAATACATCTTTGTAGGATTGAAATAACTTCAGATATTTTCTTTTGTATTCCTCTGAAACCTTCTTAGATAATTTTGCAATTTTGGGCTCAGCATCAGTGCCCAAATTCAAGTCTTCTACTTGATTTTCTTCTATTGTTTTATTATGCTGCAATGGAACATCATTTTTATCAAATAATCTTTCTAGAGGCACCAGCCCTCTAGGTATCACATTTCCTTTCAGCTGCAGCACTTTATTACCTGCCACTTTTTCCTCCCATTTATTTCCTGCAACATTTTCAACTTCCTCTTCTTCATTATCAATTTCCATATTTGAAAACTCACCCACTGTCTCCAGGAATCTCTTCATCTGTTCCTCATCTTCAAATACCTGCCATTGCTTAATGTTATCTGGGATTGATGGCCTATAACGTACCTCGATTTCATACCTCAAGAGTGGGTTTTGAGGAGGATGAAATGTGCTAGCAGCAACAGCAAGAGAATCTGCCATTCGATTCTACTCCTGTGGCATGAACTGTATATCAAATGTTGTGAAGAAGTTCTCCACCATGTCCCACACTTCATTTCTGTAAGCTCTCAGCCGAGGGTGCTTGGTTTGGCATTGATTTCTGATTTGTCTAACCACCAGCTCAGAGTCTCCCAGAGCCTTTATACATTGTATGCTCATGTTCCTGGCTATCTGTAATCCCAAAAAAAGTGCTTCATACTCGGCCACATTGTTAGTAGCCTCATATTCTAATTTGAAGGATAGTGGGACCCATTTGCCTGTAGGAGAAATCAATAACACCCCAACTCCATTGCCTTCTTTTGAATTTGCCCCATCAAAATGTAAAGCCCAGATTCCAGCGTCATAATTTTCTAAAGGCTGCTCGTCCTTAATTTTGAAGGAGGGTTCATGCACATAATTTTGATCTTCTTCTAGCATAAAGCATGAAAAATCTCTTTCTTTACTGTATACTGGGGAATTGTCAGAGCTATCAGTCTTGGTAACCACCTTGACAAATTTAGTTTCTTTGTATAACCTCCTCTCCTGGCCACCGAAAATTGGGATAGTGGCATATGTTAAATCTAACTTGATTGACCCACCAATCTTTGTACCCCAGGACCTTGAAAGCAACATGCCAAAGTGAGCTGGGATATCAGCCACTACAATGTCCATGACTACACTTTTTGCTGGAATTTGGGCTAGATTGACCACTAAATCTTTAATCATCCCCAAGCATTTAACCCTTTTAGAATCAAATGAATATAGGTCTTTATATGGTCGTGTGATTTGTAACCCTAGTTGCTCCATGACTGACAGAGGCATTAGATTATGGGAAGCTCCAGAATCTAACATACAATTGTGTAACAGCAAGTCATGAATCACTAGAGACACATAGAAAGGAGGAGTAGAGGGATCTATCTCCTCAACATGTGGGCCAAAGACTACCATGGGTCTCTTTTCTTGAAGGTTTAAACTATCTGGGATAATTGGTGCTTCAGGAGGGAACATAAACGAAGTAACTTGAGATTGGTATGCAGGCTGCTTCAAAAGCTCGGTCAAGGGGACTGGGATTTTGAATTTCTCAAGTTCTTTCTGTAGATTGAAAGTAGGGGGAGACTTCTCTAATGCAACTTCTTTTGACACAGACTGGACATTAGGAGGATTGACTACTTTTGAGGAAGAAGGAATTTGATCATTAGACTGTAAAGGCTTGCTTATAGGACTCTTACCTTTTTCTGTGTTTTTCTTCGCTGCTGAATCCTTTTGAGTAGGTGCATTCTTCTGCAGTGGCTCTTCTTCTTGATCTTGAGTCCAGGTCCTCTTCCTTGAAGATCTGAGATCATATTTTACATTGAATTGTGCTTGCATGAAATGAGAAATTTTTTTACAATAGTGATCAATTTCTGCTTCTTCTTCTTCTTGCAATGGGCATTTCATTTCATCATCGTTTGAGAAAGCAAGATTTGAATCTTCTAGTTCATAAGCAGTGTTGTAACTCCTAGAGACAGCCTAGAGTTGCCATAGACCAGTGCCTAGGACATCTTAGCATAGCAAGGAGAACATAATATGTTTTGGGTTGTCAATCCAAATTCCCTCCTGCTATCTCTTGTCAAACAAGGAAATTGATTTAAATGGGACTAGAATCTACAGAAACTGTCACAGGGGAAGTAATGTTGCAGAGGCAAAATGCAAAGCTCCAATATAAAAGCATCAGACAGTTAAGAGACAATTTACTGTAGAGAGGGCCGATTCAAGTGATATGTCACAAAAATCAAATATCAGAAGGAGTGTGTAGTGAAAGAAACATAAGGAGAATACTAGTTAACCTTGAGCTGGTACCCAGATACACAACAGAACCATACATGGGCTTATCAATATAAGAATCCATATATGACAATGGCATTTTAAAAGCACCCTCTCAAAGCAACTAATATAGCAGAAAATATGGATGAAATGAAGATGAAACATCATATCATGCCTGAGCCTATTTAAAGCGCTTGACTAATCCAAGTATGGGCATCAACTAGGATGAATCCTTACTTAAAATCAGTGAGCCACTCGCATTCCAGTAACATGATACAAGAAGAAGATGCATGAAATGAGATATTGTATTAAACACAAGAAAAATTTACATACTGTAATATACCACAGACCAGAATCCTCTAAACAGATAGAACTCCTCCTCACTGAGACCCCACAGGCTCTGAGCACTCATACAGAAGCTTTACAAAATGTATACAAAAGTCTTTCACTGCACAATTTTCTGATATAAGTCTGGAACCCTTACAATGTCTTTTTTCTCGGTTTTTATAGAAGAAACGGAAAGCTCTAGAGAATGAGGTAGGTGAAACATTAAATTTTCCTAATGTGAACAAAATGGCGGAAACATTACCGTCTATATTGCTGAGTAAACATGCTGTACTGTATGTACTCTGCTGTCGGCTTGATGAAGTAAATGCTGTGGGTGAAAATCTTCTCCAGGACTTGGCATAAAGATGAAATCATTTAAATTATTTGTCCTTTTCTGAGAGGAAATCCTGCCGAAATAACTTCCTGAAGAGTATTGTTTTTTGTGCTGGGTACCTTCTGCCTTCTAACTTTGAATTGGGGCTTGAGACATTGAATGTTGATTATTTAATTTCTCTGTCCTCCACTGATATTCTTAATCAGCACCATTAATTTTCCATCTGCTCAATCTATGCATTTGAATAACTTCTGGAGGGTTCGATAGGTTTTTACCATGCTTCTTTAATGGAAGTCTTATCAGCATATCTTCCCGAATCCTTGCCTCATAATTCTGCATCTGATAAATGATCCTTTGGAGCGTACTCAACTTCTGTAATGAAGGCTGCAAATTAAGATAGTTCTTCAGCACCGGAAATCTGCAAAACCCACAAACATGTTAAAGAAAACCAAACACAGGGGTGGTGGATATGGCGGTGGCCATGAAAATGGTGGCGCCAATTGGGCGATATGACGAGACGATGAGGGGTGGCAGCAGGAAATACCGTGGAATAGTGAAAAAATGAACTGGCGGAGGTTTATAACAAAGAAACGTTAAAATGCAATGAATGAATAGAATATATGAATGGCGGAGGTAGGACGCGGTGAACACGTGGACGCATGACGTGGAATGCTGCCGGTAGGACCGGGGTACGCATCACAATCGCAGATCGGGAGATGGAGTGGAGCGGAGTGATAAACATGGGATTTGCGATGCGATGAGCAATCCTTTGTAAACGCCATATATAACAAATTTCCCGTTTGCAAAGGGAAAAGCCTTTAAATGTATGAACCGGCGCGAGAAATAAGAGGTGGGGCCCGAAGGTATATCGCAATCGCAATATCGCAGATCGGGAAGGTCAACAGGGTGTCTCATGAAACATTGCGATTGCGATATTGCGATGGAGCGGAAGTGGTATGGGGGAAATGCGATGGAGCGATTGGCGATCGCATCGCAAATATTTGTGATGGATCTAACGATTATATTCAATCGAAAATGCGATTTGGGTTATGCGATGCAGAGGGTTATATAATATATGAAACCTTATAATAAATTTCTATTATAATGTATGGCGGGGGTTAAAAGGGGAAGTGGTTGAAAGGGGATATGCCCTATATTAAAGTCGGAAAGTGGGGTTTATGGCCTTATTAAATGCATTTTGGAGAGCGTGGGAGGCAAGGATAAGAGAAAATGGATCTCCTAAGCCACGATAAGAAACTATGAAAGGTTTAAGAGTGGGGGGAAATGCCCAAAAATTTTAATGGGGGCTGGCATGGATAACAAGCAGCATCTTCAGTGGAGTCATCTAATGGACCTTCCAGGTACAGTGGGTGTGGTACCTGATCTTGCTGCTCCTTTGCTTCCCTTGGAAATATTTGCAAGGGTGGTCTCTTGTACTGGGGATTATATCCTCTATTCGGAGCAGTGTAGAAGTTCTTGGTGGCTGAATTCTTGGCCTCCAATTCAAGTTTGACCATCTTCTTAATCATTTTGCTTATTTCATCAATCTTGTCAGAGTCTTTATCTTGATTAGAGGTAGAGACCTCCTCTTTGCCCTTTCTCCTAGTGTCTAGTTCAGCTTTTCCTTTCAATTTTCCAGTAGCTGCGAAATTTGCTTCCAACTCTAAAGCGTCTATCTGAGCATCATCCAGGGTGACAGGCATTCTTTCTCGCAGAGAGAAACTGAAATCAGAGTCAAAAGCTGCTATGAAAACAACTTTGGCAGCATTTTGGTGAGGTTTCATATCAACAGGAAGGTTCAGATATAATTTATTAAATCTTTTGATAAATTCCGCCACCCCCTCGTTATGTTTCTTCTTTAGCGTATTGAATTCAATGAGGCACTGCCCGTGATCTTTCTTTTCTCCCCATTTCCTGAGAAAAACCTCTTCCATTCTTTCCCAGGTATTTACGGAACAGTCTGCTAATGTCTTGAACCATTTTCTTGCTTCACCATCTAAAGATTGAACAAAAAGTCTTAAAACCACATCCAGATGTTCAACATTTAAGTTTTCTGCAAAGGCACAAAAAACTTGAAAAAATATATACTTTGATAGATAACCTTTCTCTACTTAATAAACTTATAATGATTTACATTCTTCTCAAGTTTTCAAAAGCTCATGTAAATGATTGAAATAATCTTTCAAAGTTTAACATCTTATTTTAAACTATTCAAAAATTGTGATCATTACTTTAAAAATTCTTATTTACACAAAATAAATATTTATAATATTTTTCCGAAGAAATTTTCTCAAATAGTAAACAGTCAATCAGAGACTCATAAACAATCTTTATTTGTAAAAACAAAAACAATCAAAAACTTTGCAGAAAGAAATATGTATAGATTAAGAAGGGGTTACCTCCTTATGAAAATAATTTCTTCAAGACAAGCCCATTTACAGGAAGAGACTCTCTCTTACCTATTAGATCTTGGAGTATGAATGTATTTGAGCTTATCTTCTCAACAATCTGAAATGGTCCAAGCCACATTTTCTGAAATTTGGTATGTTTACCTTTTTCTTCGTGTGCTTTATCCCATTTCAAAATGAGATCACCAATTGACAAATTTTTTGAGCCGGTAGAACTTACATCAAAAGAAGATTTTACAAGCTGTTGATGTTTTTTATGAGTAATTTTTGCTTTATCCCTATCTTCTTCTAATTTAAGGATTTGATCATATCTCAATTGAATGGATGAAGAAGGATTTTCTTCAATAAACTGCACTAGGGCTAATGATGGAAGAGTTAAATTTGATGGTATCACAGCTTCTTTTCCATAAACCAGATTGAAAGGTGAAGTCCCTATTGAAGTTTTTTCAGTGATACGATCAGCCCATAACGCAAAGATTAAAGATTTGTGCCAATTCTTTTGATTTTGATCAACGGTCCTTTTAATGATTTTGATAAGGTTTTTATTAGTGGATTCAGCCAAACCATTACCTTGTGGATAATAATTTGCTGAATATTTTAATTTAAAACATCTTTTGACTGCAAATTCAATTAAACTATTTCCAGAGAAGTAAGATGCATTATCAAAGACAAGAGTTTGAGGTACACCAAACCTGGTTATGATGAATTGATCTATGAAATCAATAATTGCATCAGAATTGGCTACCTTCAAGGGAATTTCCTCTACCCACTTTGTAAAGTAATCAGTTGCAGTAAGGATGTACTTGTGCTGTTTGGAAGAATGAGGTACTATCTCACCAATAATGTCAAGCCCCCATTGTTCGAATGGTTGCTCAATAGTTACTGGTTGCAAAGGAAAAGCTGGTTTCCTTTGTCTTCCACTTGCAGTTTACTCTTATAGCTGAGATTAGAAGGAGAATACCCATTTTTCAAGTAATAGATAAGATCAGCATACTGAGATCCGGAATTTGTAACATTTATCTGACTTACCTAAATATCTTGATTTGAATCTTGATTTTCTGGTATGTTATGAGCTCCTGCCAATAATCTGCAAAAACCTTGTCCTCTAACAATCTTAGCTGGTTTAATATCAATATCATATTCTTGCAAGGCTGTTACTCAGTTAGCTCTCTTTTCTCCTACTTCTTTTTGAATTAATAATTGTCTCACTGCAGAGAATGGGACAATGATTTTTGTATGTGTTTTCAAGAGAAAAGGTCTAAAATGTTTGATTGATTTAAACACGGCAAAGGCTTGTTTTTCAACATCGGAATAATTAAGCTCAGCTCCTTGCAGATTTGAACTAAAGAAAGAAATTGGTGCTTCGATTTCTTGATCATTGAGTTGTGTTAAAACGGCCGCATAGGATGTTTCAGTGGCCAGAGTATACAAAGTAAAATCTTTAGAAAAATCCGGGGTATTCAATGCTGGTGCATTAATGATCGCTTGTTTGATTGAATCAAAAGCTTCTTTTTCTTTATGCGTCCATTTGAATATTGAATTCTTCTTGATCATATTTTGCATAGGTAAAACAATTAAAGAAAAATCAGGAATAAATCTTTTAACAAAATTGATCTGCCCAAGAAATGATTGCATGGATTTTTTGTTATGTGGTAAAGAAATATCAGAAATTTCTTTCACTCTATCTGGATCAATATATATACCATATTTTGACACAACAAATCCTAAGAGTTTTGCTTCATCTAAAGCAAAGAAATATTTCTTTGGATTTAAGGAGATACCAAACCTTCTACATCTTTCAAATATTTGTTTTAAATCATGTAGATGATTGGCTCTCTTTTTTGAAAATACTGTTATGTCATCAAGATAAACAACAACCGATTTATTGATCAGACCTTTGAATGCTATATCCATGGCTCTTTGAAAAGTTGCTCCTGCATTTATTAGACCAAAAGGCATTTTCTGATAAGCATAAGTTCCCCATTTTGTTCTGAAAGTTGTTTTCAATCTGTCATCCGGATGAACTAAAACTTGATTATAGCCCGAAAATCCATCGAGAAAAGACATAAGTTCAGAACCAGCTACCTTTTGAAGTATCTGTTCCATGGTTGGCAATGGGAAATTGTCTTTTAAACATGCCTTGTTTAAATTTCTGAAATCAATACAGATTCTTATATCACCATTCTTCTTCCTTACAGGTACCATATTAGAAATCCAATTAGAGTGCCTGACTGGAAAAATGATTTTGGCTTTCAAAAGTTTATTAAGTTCTGATTTGATTTGACTTTTGAGATTTGGATGGATCTTTCTCAACTTCTGTTGAACAGGTTTAATATCAGGAAGCATTGGAATTGTATGTTGAATAATAGAAGTATCATATGTTTTTAGATCATCGTAATTCCAAGCAAAAACATTTTTATACTTGTTCAGCAGTTTAATGAATGCATTCCTTTCCTCTGGTGTTAAATTGAGTCCTAAGTTAACGTTTTGAGGTTTAGAATCAGAACTAAGATTTACTAATTCAAACTTCAAAGTGGAACTTTGGAGTTTCGTATTAACAACTTTCTTGAATCTGTCTCTAATCTCATATAAATCCTCTAATTTAACAACAGATTTTGGAATGGGGTTTTCATTACCTTTTGAAGCAATTTGTAAATCATGATCATCTTCGTCAATAATTTTCTCATCATATGATTTCTCTGAAGTCATGAAATTTAGAATATCTTGATCGTGATAGAATACTCTCCAATTTGTAACATTATCTGGGACAGATGGACGAAAAATCAATTCTACAGAAAACCTATCAGGACTGCAATCTTCAGCAGGAAGGAGTTTAGATGCAACATTAGCTAACAAGTCAGCTGATGTATTTTGATTCCTAGGAATGGGAGAAATATTGAATGCTAAAAAATGAGTGGTGAGATCTTGTACTAGGGTTTGATAGTGTTTAAGATGTCCTGAAAGGCAATGAATAGTATTCCTAACTTGTTTAATGACAATTTCGGAATCACCAAAAACTTTCAAGTATTTAACATCTAACCCTATAGCTTTATAAAGTCCTTGAACCAAGGCTTCATATTCTGTGGTATTATTAGTACACTCAAATTCTAATCTACATGACAGCATGGTTTTCTCCCCATTTGGATCAATTAGGATGCATCCAGCTCCAACTCCATCACTAGATTTCGATCCATCAAAATATAATGACCAAAATAAATTCTTATCTATTGGCTTATCTACAATTACATCAGAAATATTTACAATTCTAGAAGAATCAGATTGTGAAAAATTTTCTATCTAAGAAACAAAAGTATTTACAGAAAACGGTGATTGAGGAGCCTTGAAATTTCCAAGAAATGATTCAGCAGAATAACCCCCAAGAATATTGTTGTTGAATGCTACAGGTTCATTAGGTTGTTCAAATTTAGTGACAGTGTGCATCATATGTTTTTCTCATTCAATTTTGATTTGATTTGGTTTCCCTTTGTAGGGAAGCCACATATGTGAATAATCAGTTGAGATATAACCGTTAAGTTTTGCAGACCAGTCCCTGCTCAAGATTAATCCATAGAATTCAGGAATATTAGCAATCAGAATATCAATTCTTTGGACAATCCTAGGATCTGAGGCTAATCTGATAGTAACTGAATTGATTTCTCCTACCACTTGGACTTTAGAGCGATCCAACTGAACGATATGAACTACTGATTTCTGTGGTTCAATATTCAATTTGGCACAGACAGAAGTAGGCATTATATTGGAGGAAGCTCCAGAATCAATCAAACAATTGTGCAGATTTTTATTGTACATCTCATAAGTCAAAAGAAAAGGAGGAGTTTGAGAATTTGACTTTTCCCCAATGAGCACAGTGTCAATAGCATCTACCTTATCTGGTGGCTTACCAGTTCCTCTTGCTGCTTTTGCAACTACACCACTTGGTAAAGGAGCAATTGGTGTAGCATTTAATTTTTTCAATCGCAACTTTTGCTGGTGTTTTAGTTTGCTGAGTTCATGTAAGGAAATGTTGGCTTTGATATTTTTCATGTCTTCAAAAATGTTGTATTCCATAGGATCTGACACTACTAAATTTTTCGCTGTTGATGTGAGAGGATTAGAAGCAGATGGTTGATTTTGAGTAGGTAATGGAGAAGTTTTCTTCGCAGTGGGTTTGTCTTTGGTACTTGGAGTTGTAATTTTCTTTTTAGGAACTATTTGCACTGGTTCTGCTGTAGATTTACTCCTAGTACTTACAGGCATAGCTTCTTCACTATCAGAATTAGGGAGAATAAAATCCCACATTCCATTCAATTCAGCTATTTCTTCATTTTCGTCTTCTTGATCTGATACTATAGATGTATCTTCTTCTTCTTCCTCTTCTTCTGATTCTGCATTAGAGATTGCATTAGGAGGTTTAGATTCAACTTGGTTTCTTCTGAAATTTCGGAATGGTTTCTTGGTAGAAGTTTCAGCCACTTTTTTTTTAATTTCAACCATTTCATTTGACATGGTTTTAAGAACTTTCTGTAAACCTTCCATGTCATATGGATCTTTGGCCTTTTTCTTTGAATCATCTTTGAAGCTGACCTTCTTTGATTTCCTTTCTTCAATAGCATTTTTTTTTTCCAGAGAAGTAATACGTTTTTCCACTGCAATAGCTTCTTTCATATTCTCAGCTAATGTAGGCTTTGCGGCTCTGTCTACGAAAATTGCTATGTTTGAGGGTAAGGCAATTATATACCATTCAATTCTGACTTGTTCACTGGGTTGTGAATCTGTATGAATTTTGTTCAAGAGTTTGTTGAATCTAGCATTGAATTCTTTTATAGGTTCTTTGGGCTCTATCTTCAAATTTGAGAGATCATTGAGTAAAGTTGCAATTGATCGGTCATCTCCAAATTTGGTCAAAAAATGATCCGCAAAAATGTCCCAACTCGTTATGGATCCTGATGGTAATGAAAAGTACCATGATCCTGCTGTTCCTTGAAGAGTATATGGGAATAATCTAACTACAACATCTTCATGTATGACTCCATTCAAATTAATAGCCAGCATAAAGTTATTGATATGTTCTTAAGCTTGAATGTTAAGATCTGGACTAAACTTTGGAAGCCATTTTCCAGGATTGTCTGGTAAATCATGTAAAGGTGCAGCCATGTTGACCGCTCTTGGAGTAGACCATGTTCTTTGTGCCATTATTGGGATGAATATTGGAGGAATAGTAGAAACTGGTGGTATTTGAATAGAAGTGGTTGAAATAGATGATGTTGAGATTGATGAGAATTGAGGAGAAGATATTTGTGGAGATGATGTTTGAAGAAATGATGATGAAACAACTGTACTTTGTTGAGTTGTGGTTTTGGAAACAGGTGATTGAATATGAGATGATGAACTTGTATCACTTTCTGTTTCTGTTTGAATTCTTTTTGTTTTGCCCTTACTAGGTAAAGGAAATTCTTTCGGAGGAATACCAAGTTTTTCACTTTGCAACCTAGTAAGAGGTTTTGAAGGAATAAATTTTGAAGTTACACTACCTTCAGATATTTCAGACTCTTCCAGAGATAATGAGAATCCTTTTAATTTATGGATTAGATCTTGAACTTTAGGAGACTTAGGATGTTGTTTGTCTGAATGTTTTGAGATTTTGGTAGTGGGTGTTTGAATATTTTCTGCAATTACTTCTCTAGGATTTTGAATTTCAGAAGAAATTGAAGAAGTTAATGAGGGTGTTTTGCTCTCAGAATGGCTTGCGGATAAAGATTTACTTGCCATTCATAGCTCATGCCCTCCTTCTAGCGCCAAAAATGTTGAAGCCTAGAAAATCTCTGCTTCAAACATCGGGGAAAACCACCCGGTCGGGACCTTAAGACAGCTCCTTTTCCGTTTGGTGTGGTGGCTCCAACTGGATTTAAAGGACCAGTTTCCTTGTAACTAAATGGATTGGATTGGATGGGTGGAAATGGGACTAAACTAACTGAAATAAAACTATCTAATTTAAGCTAAATACTGATAAAGAAATTCTAACACTAACCCAGGTAATTATATGTGAATATAACTTAAGATTGTTCCAATTCAACAATAACCATGAAAATGTATTATTAATTAAATTGAAATGTGCAGAAACAAATAAAGATAACTCTGTTTAAGAAATTAAACAGAGTTATATTAGCATATTGCATTCATCATTGTATACCATTTATATGTAACTATGAAAAATAACGTTTCAATTATACTCAGAAATGATATATAAAAGGAAGCGTTGTGAAAACAAATATACATATAAATGATAGCAATTTTAAAATGAATATAATAAAACAAAAGAAATCAACAGTGAACAGATAGAAATACCTTGTTCATCTTGAGGACTTTCAAATGCAATCCGATACTCTATCCAGTAACTCTAATGCAGAATCAAATTCCAAGGTACAAAAATGCAACACTTCAAAGATAATTTCGCATGAAAATCACCAGATGTTGATCCTTTTTAAAAAATATATAACACAATGGAGTACATAAATGCAATCTCCAAGTCCAAAAATATTAAGATCCAGGACCCCTCTCTAAATGCATGAGAGGGGTTTAAATACTACTTAACTAACTCTAAAAATAGTTTATTACAAAAATTAAGGATTCGGTTCAATGACCGTCCTTTTCCTAGGCTAAAATATAGTGAAATTAAAACTAAATCTATCTATCTATGAATTTGATCTTTGATCTTGCAGGCATCTAGCATAGTTTTGAGAAGATGCGGTTGACCGACTTCAGAATTCAACTGTCGTGAAAAGACAGAGTTGGCAAGCGTAGGAGCAATCTTCTCTGTAGCATTGATGATACAATTGAGCGCACTGTGCTGACTATGTGGCTTCACCAAGTACATCCAGTATGAGTCCCAATTCAATTTTGTCAGCCCTTGGATGGATTTTTCTCTTTCTTCTGCCTTTTGCCTCCATTCTGTTTGCAGTTGATTTGCCTGTGGGAGATATCCTGGAACAGTTTCTGGGATCAAATTAGCCTTGTGTAAATTGTCATTTACACAATCAGTGAGAGTGTTTGCCGCTGTAGCTGCCTCCTCTGCTGCCTTTTCTGCCCTTCTGATTTGTGCATCCCAGTTACTGAACAATATTTCTTTATGATTTTCATTAACGATGGGTGCACCAGCTTTTCTGCCTTCTTCTGTCTTTTGCCATGCCAGATAATCATTGATCTTTTCATTAATAAAATCATAATCATTTCGTAAATCTATGACATGATTTGTGATTTTATCGCTCTCTTGGCACAAAGAATTCCATTGCAAGATTTTTTGGCAGAAAACTTCCTCTTGTTGCAGTAGTTGATTGTTCAAAGAGATGGTTTCTGAAATGAATTCTGGAAGCTTAGGATCATCTTTATGATGATCTTGGATAATCTGTATTTGTTTGTCTTTATCAGCCAGGATTTTTTGATGTCCTATTTTCATTTCTTGAAGTTGTTGTTGTAACTCTTCAAGTTTCAATTGTGCTTCCTTATTGGCCTGTACCTGTTGCAATTGCTGTTGCAGAGCTTTTACCCGTTCTTCTTTTTCATTCAACAAAAGTTGTATCTCAATTGCTTTATCAATTGTTGCAGAAGCATAAGCTCCTGTTATTTGAGATAACTTAGTGAGATTATGAGTAGGCTCTGTGGCAGGATCTTTCCACAAAACATCTACTTGTTCTGCTTCAGTAGCAATTGCACTTTCTATTTTTCTCCTTTTTCTCTGTCTCTTCACTACTGCTTTGTATTTTGGGCTGTAGAATACATCCAGAGGAGGAATGTCCTCTACATTAAGTATAATTTCAGAGGAGGGTGTGATTGGTATGTGCTCTGTTACTGCGGTTGTGCTGCTTGTTCCTGTATTCAAAACTTTGGTTGTCTGGACAGGGGTCTGTACATTCTGTCCTTCTACATTAATCAATTGATTAAAGGTTTCCCATTCTTTATCTAACTCAATGGTGACTGGCTGTTGCTGTACATTGGTTGGAGGAGGATTTGTCTGTTGAGAAGTCAAAATTTGTTGTTGAGTAAGCTCTTTAGATTGTGCAGAATCTTTAATGGATTCTTCCATTTTATCTTCCTTCTTTTAGACTTATTGGAGTGTTCAGAATCTCTGTCAGATTTTGATTTAGATTTACCTGTGCTTGAACTGCCGTTAAGACTAACACTAGGAGTTTGCTCCCTTGTGGGCTCTAAGCGTAGATTATCCAAAGGAATAGGAATTAGTCTTCTTTCTCTGTAAAGCTTGAATTCCTGAAACTCCTCTGGAGATAGCTGCGCTCGAGCTGAACTCAAAACTTCTTTGAATGAATTTCTTTCTTGGAACATATCATCAAAAAGATCCAGTTCCCCGGAAAATTCCCTTACTTTGATTGCATTGGTAAAATTCTTAACAATATCATTTGGGTCGAATAACCTTCTTGAAAATTTGAACAGCTGTAGGCATGTAACGTTGCCTATCTCTTGAAATGCATGACCAATATCAAACAGTGAAAATGTTCCACATTTTATGGGAAATTGTGGCCAAATGCCCTTTTTCTTCTCTTTTGAATCTTTTGTTATACCTCCCTGGCCACAGGTCTGATAAGAAATTTCCTGAGCTACGAGTCTATCTGGAACATATAAAGGTAAAACATGGGGAGAAGCATAACTTCCAAAAACCCTAATATAGGTGAATAATTCTTCTCCAAACCATCTTGCGACGGGGAGAATATCAACCTCTGTTTCTGAGGATAACCTTGGGGGATCCTTATTATACAATGTTCTGTACAATGGCAGCATTATTCTATGAAAAATTTGGTAAAAATGGGGGACAAACTTAGACTCCCATACTTCTTTATGGTACACATGAATGGGCAAAGGATCGTGGATAGTCCATTTCCAGCCCATCACAGGGAATTTAGAGACATAGCAGATGGCGTCCATGACATAAGCAGATAAATAACAAGGTGGATAAACCCGCTGGGAAACATTTCGTTTAGACCGGTAGTGAAAAATAGCAGTGGTGAGATTATCAGATAGGATTTTGGCCCAGTCTACAATTGTAGAATTAATAGCCGCATTCAACAAAGGAAGCCATTCGGGTAAGATCATATTTATGTCAGGCTTTCCAAAAAGCCTGCATAACATGGCAGCAGTAAAACAATAAGGAGAGGTAAGCGAACCCGTGCTGTACATACCTTGTTTGTTTTTCTTCAATGGTTCACTTCTTTTGGTCCACTCCTTTGTGCATTCTGCCAAATTTGAGTGTTCTTTGGCAAAATCTTCCATAAATTGCTTGTTGAAAGTCGCCCGAGGTTCTGGCAGCTTATACATTAATCTCAGATCTTCTATGGTGAATGACCCGATTAGCTCTTCAGATGGAGTTCTGAATTGTCTGTCTGAAATATCTGTGCTATCCAGCACCCATCTCACCATGTCTGTATATGGGAGAATCCTTGGCCTTGCTGCTATTCTATGCAAAAATGAGCAAGCCAAGTCTCTAAGGGTTGCTTCAGACGTATTCTTTGAACCTGCTGTAGCTGCAACTTTTATCACCACAGGGTTTTCTTCTTCTAACAGATTATACATTCCTTCCCAAGTGGATATACCGGCATCCTTGTTACAGGCGGTGTCTGCATATAGTAAAGCCATTTCTTTGTTCTCAGAACTTGAGCTCTTCTCCTTCTTACCCATAGTGTTTAGCGGAAGCTTTGTATAGTCGTTTGCTCCTTCGTGCCTGCGTTTTACGAATAAATGAGAGTAATGATATAAGAAAGGTGATGAGACTGTTTTGAATGTGAAAGTGGATGAAATATAATATTTTAATTGTGAAACGACTTTCAATCTAAACACAATCTCATTTCCCATTAATAATCAATCCAATCATTTAATATAATCATTAAAGCGCATAACGGATTTGACATATGGGAAGATTGCCTTGGGATAGCGCGCCTATATGAATCTGCGACATTGCGATCTGCGATTTGCTGCGCAATATCGCAATATCGCAATGTCACAATATCGCAAAATGAACTCATCGCAATCATGAAAATAGAGCAAAAGCGGAAATTGCGCAATAGCGCAAAAGCGCATATCGCAAAAGCGCAAAATTGCAAAAGCGCAAAATCGCAAGAGCGCAAAATTGACAAGAGCGCAAAAGATATTCATTAATCATTTCTGTTTTCTGCGCTATGCGATCTGCGATCAATGCGTTTTATATATACCATTTTGTTATGGATGCGCGATCTTGTTTAAAGAGCAATTTTATTATAATCTATCATAAACTTAAGTGTTTCTAAATATTCTTTTTAAGGGATTTCTATAGGTTTATGATAGAAAGTTCTATTTGAAAAGGCAAACAAATCCTAATTGATTTTTTGGATTTTTTAACTAAGGGTCCTCATTTATTTAGTATTATTACTAATAATAAATAAAAAGGGGGTTGTTGCTGGTCACAACAGGGCCGTAGATTTAATTGAGATCAGACGGCTACGGTTTGGCCCGAAAACATAAAGCAATGAGCCCCGTTCGGTTTAGCACACGGGTCATATGGGAATCAAAACAAAAGGGGCTGAGACCTCAGGGGCTAGGCCCGATATAAATTTTAATTGTGGATTTAGACCTTTATGCAAGGTATTTTTAGGTGGAGAGGTCAACGATAGGCAGCACATGGAAGTTTTTGGCCACGATAACAAGTTTGAAAGTTTAGGAAGGAGTGTTAGGCCAAAAATTTGGATTGAAGGGCTATCATGCACAACACAGCCAAGCAAAGAAGTATACTTTGGGCCATGAGGGAAACCACCAGACACCCTGCCAAGGTGTAGGGTCAGGGGGAACGAATGGCCTTTCTTTCAGCTTGGCATAACCCATGGAGACAGCGTAGCCCTTGGCATTCGGCCCCACCATTTCATATCTCTTTTCCTCATGCGTGTGGGCGCCAAGCCATGAAGGAGGTCAAGTAGCGTGGACCATTCGTTGGTCAGATGAGCCGACACCTCAATACGTTTCCAACTTGCCCAAACAGAATCGCTCCAAAGAGAAAGATCCCACAACGAATACAGCCCCTCTCTATCCATCCAGCATCGCAGCGCTCTAATGGAGGTTCTGTCTTCAATTGGGTCCTTATTCATGATTTTATCAGTCCAAATATTGATCTTTTTTCCATTTCCTGGTATCCAGTAAGAGTGTGCATTGATTAAGGGAGCAGCTTTAATATATAGTTTAAGAAAAGACGAATTTGGCAAATGGATTACATTTTCTAAACAGGTAGAACGAGGACCTCTGAAATACTTTTTCCAGAGAGCCAATTGGGCCCAGCTAGGCTTGGGCGCAATGATCCTTCAAATAATCTTAGCTGCCATAGCCACGTTTTGCTGACAGAGGTTTTTGAAGTTCAAACCACCCTCCCACAGTGGCTTGGATATGGTTTCCCAACTGATAAGGGGAATCTTGTTTTCATTCTGTTTGCCTCCCTTCCAAAAAAACCTCCGCATGAACTCTTCCATTTTTTTTAATATTCTTGCCGGAGCGAGAAGCACAGCAAAATGAAATAGAGGAAGGCTGGTGAGCACAGATTTAATAAGGACAGATTTGCTAGCAGTGTTGAGCCAGGAGAAGCCCCAGGCTTGGATCCTGGTCTTGAATTTTTCAAGCTGAGGGAGCCAGTCTTTGCTTGTAGGTCTCTTATGGAAAACAGGAAGGCCCAAGTATTTGAAAGAGGTCCATGTGGAGGAGGCTGCAAAACCCAAACATCTAGAAATAGCGGAAAGAAATCTAGGCGAAGTGTTCCAGCAGAAGATATGACATTTGTTCTTATTTACAACACTACCTGAGGCTTCACTGAAATCATCCAAAACTGCTTTAAATTTAGAGGCAAAGGAGAGAGAGACAGCTCCCAAAAACAGAGTATCATCCGCAAATAGGGTGTGGTTTATGTTTTTTACCCCTCTTGCAATACATAGTCCATTGATATCTTGATCTTGCATCTTTTTGTCTAACAATAAACTGAGGACAGAGGCTTGGATGACAAAGAGCAGAGGGGAAAGAGGACACCCCTGCCTTAGCCCTCTTGAAGCTTTGAAGAAATCAGTGGCTCTTCCATTTACAAGAGGGGAAATCCATGGCTCCGAGATGCATGCCCGGATCCATTTGATGAAATTTTCTCCAAAACCAAACTTGCTCATGACTTTTATAAGAAAGCTATGATTTACTCGGTCAAAAGCATTTGCTAAATCAAGTTTAATCACCATACCTTGTTCTTTTCGAAGAAGACTTGAGTGAATTGCCTCTTGAACAAGGGTGAAGTTGTCCACGATCTGCCTTCCTTGGATGAAACCTCCTTGATTCTCTGGAATAATTTTGGGAAGAATGAGCTTCAATCTATTTGCAATTACTTTAGTGATTAACTTGTACCCAGTATTGCATAAGGAAATCAGGCTATGGAAGTAACTTAAAATAACAATGTCAAATATGGCTAAAAAAAAAATAGTGAGGGGAACCTACACACCAAAATTTGATTGCACATGTGAATTTAAATTGTATGAAGGAAGATAACTCCAATGTAGCTTTGTTTATAATATTTGTAACAACCCCTCGTTGATTTTCAATGTAAATAAAATAATAACAAGGTCATGGGACATATATTATAAGCTGAATGTTGGGAAAAATATAGTGATGGGGTGATTAATTTATGGCTACCCAAATTGGCAAAGACATTTGCAAAGACAAAGTGGCAATAATCAACATTTTATTTATGAAATAAAGGAAAATAGGAGAAAAGGAAGGTGAAGTGACCCATATTTGCATGAGATGGAAATTGAAGGAAAATGAAGAAAATAGAGGCCTCAATGATAAAAAGGGTTATGAGGATCAATTGCTAGCCTTTTGATAGTTTTAGGTTGAGCTCTCTTCCATTCTCTCTTTCTCACATACTCTTGCACACATAGAGTATTCTTGGAGCACTTTGGCATACATTTGATTTGGAGAAAAAAGGCAAAGAAAAGTAATAAAGTGCAAGGGAACAATTGCATCAACAAATACAACTGGATTGCTTTGCAGATAACAAGATACATGCATGATTTCCTTGTTGATTTATGGATGCATGGTATATGCATGCGATTTTTTGGTTACGTGTTGTCATTGGCATGGAGATTTTCCTGGATTGATAATGGTTATAACCATGCCTTTTGTAATATCCCTGTTTAGGGCAGCCTCCCTATTGAGGGTCCGGTGGGCCTTGACACGCTGCCGGGGTCTGCGAGGCTGTTTAGCTGTGGGGCTGTTTAGCTGCCGTCCTCGAGATGCTCCGGCGGGTTGTTGAGCTCACCCTTAACACCCTGGGATGCCGCCCTCACTAACAGTTCGAGCTTTTGGTGTAGTGGTTGGGCCTTTGTGGTATCAGAGCCGAGGTCTCGAGGTCGAGACTCACGGAGCGTGGTGGTCGTAATATCCCCGTTTAGGGCAGCCTCCCCGTCGAGGGTCCGGTGGGCTGAAACGCCGCCGAGGTCCGGCGAGGCTATTTAGGCCGCGGGCTGTTTAGTCGCCGGGCTCCCGAGATGCTCCTGGCCGTTGAGCTCACCCCATCACTCGGGGATGTCGCCCCACCACGGGCCCGAGCTGTGGTGTAGTGGTTGGGCCTTTGCTGTAATATTCCTGTTTAAGGATATTAATAAAACACAACAAATGCTACAGCGATGGAATGACTCTAAAAGCAAACATTCACAGCACATAAAATAATAGGACTGCTCATGCACAGATATACGTTAAACAGTGAAAATCTGAGCCATTTTATTATGCTGGGAATTATCAGTGATTACAATAGATGCCCCAATGATAGCGCTCAACTGGTGCGGGCAAGATAAAAAGACTTCCTCAGAAAACAAAGGGGTACAACGGTTTTCCTATTTGAGTTCAAGCGGCTAGGAATAACTACCAAGTGCTGCCAATATGCTGTGGCTGGAAAAGGGAATCATTGAGCGACTCCCGACACTGCTTAGGCCCTCAACAGGCACGGACTGTCTCTGCTTCAAACTCCAGACCCGAAACCTCCAAAATGATAACGACTCTGTGCACACACGTGATGAACTGCGGTCTTTTAACTCAGACGGCGCTGCCACTCCTGACGCAGCTCTGCAACAAGTTTTCAACAAGCTCCAGACCCAATCCTTCTGCAAAACGATGATAGGACTGCCTCACCCGAGCAGGCACTCGAAGTCCCCCGGGGCTGAGGTTGGGATCTTCGCTCTGAGACACTCGGCGCACTAAACAGTGCTGCAGACCTGCTAAACAGCCAGCGTGCTCAAGTCTTGGCGACCAGTTTCAATATCATAAACATCAATAATAATCCAAAAACAGGGTGGCTCCCTTCTTTTTGTATGCGACCTTCATCACAGATCCTTGACTCTTGCTTTCCCGCGCAGCCCCTCTCGGCCCCACGCTGCCAAATCAGCCCGCGTACTTACCTTCGCGCGCATCGGATGAGTTCATGGCCTGCTCACTGTTATTACACCTTCTCGGCCCCACGCTGCCAACTCATCCCGCGTGTTTGTCTCCGCGCACTCGAGTGAGCCCCGATCTACTCACGGCCTCTCATAATTAACTAGTGACGGCAAAATTGATCCGAATTAATATTCCAATTAGCTATTGCTAATTTGGGAATATTACAGTCTCCCCCGGCAAAATGTTGCTTGCCCTCAAGCAACTACCTGAACATCTCTCCACCGATACTGCAAAATGTGCCTGGGTCCCAGATGCGCCACTAAATCTTTTCTGACCTCTGCATCACTCGGTTATGGAGGGATCTCTCAATGCCAGGATCCCGAACCGATCTCTCATGGTACCGGCCAGCCAACAATCCTCCCAAATCCCATTGCCACCATCGCCAATCATCGCTCAAGTCCCACGACTTAGGCTGCGCACTATCTCTGGCTATGGTTGATGCTCTCAGAGGTGAAGACCACCAACAAGCATCAATGCTCCCAGGCTCCTGCTGTGCTGTACCTGTAACCGCGTATGCTGCCCCACCAATTGCATACCAACTCATCACCTCTCTCCTGTCCAAGTCTCGACTCAATCCCATGCTGATCCTGCTCTCCTGAAATCGAGAAGGAGTCCTGAAGTAATGACAACTGGTGCCCTCTTGCCAACTGGAATCTGTAACATCTATTATGTCTAGGGGCCCCTGCTCCGCTGTGCTCAGAGGGTACCTACTCATGATCTCCTGCCAATCCATCCTGGAAGAAGAATCCGATGTAGCAACAACTGGATATGGAACATGCCTAGAGTGTTGCTGCCAGCCCGTAATCGACTCCCACTGCTCTACCCTTTCTGCCAATGGAAGCTGTCTATAGAAGAAATCCCCCCTCTCTATAATGGGCCAAAGTGGGCAAGATATGCTGCAAGCCCCATCGATGTACTCCTGGAGAATGCTACTCACTGAGAATACTGCAGCTCTGCTAACTGCATGTACATCTATCTGCACCTCATCCCGGTGTCGACCCATCCATGGATGCTCTACCATCTCCAACAGCTCATTCCCCTCCTGATTGGGAATGTAATGCTCCTGCTGTCTACTAGTCCCCTGCAAAACTATCTCATCAACCTCCAACATCTCCAGAGGATATGGATCTGTAGCTGCTGTCACTGTACTCAGTGTCTGTGTATCTAACTGCTCCCCCTGAAAGGCTGACCCCAATGTTAGCCGCATATCCATCATAGGCTCAATATGGGCGCCCATCTGGACCTCACCCAAGGAAATGTCATGCCTGATGTCCATAGTATCCTCCTCTACTAAGTCAGGCTCCATCATATGCTGCTCTGGTTGAATCGTCACAAAGGACTCATTACCCAGAGTATCTCCTATACAGTCCTCTGACTGCTCACCCTACACACTAGAACACAACTCTGGTCTACTGTCATCATCATCTCTGCATGGCTGCTCTCGCTCCCTCGAAGCATCCTCATATGATCCCATGGACTCATTTGAAGAAGAGTCCTCATCCTGGCATACGGAAGGATTTTCTACCGGCTCTACCTCTACCACCTCATTTGCATCTCTCAAACATGAGTGATCAGGCCCCCAAGGTTCTTTGCAAATGAAGCAAAGTCCCTTCCTCCTCAGCTCCGGAAATGAAGGTGAGCTGAAAATCTGAACTTGGCAAGCATAATAGCTTACCCCATGTTGTCCTTCTCCCCACTCATGAAAAGCGTAGAGTGTAAGCTGATCCTGGGCTGCAAAATTAATGCCCACCATTGGCAAAGTGAAGAACAATCCTCCAGAGAAGGTTCCTCCAACAATGAAGAACAAGCTGGCCAAAGACAATCCATCCATGAAGAATAGGACACGGTCATCATGGATCATCCGGATGAGAGGTTTGTTGAAGGTTTTACATGATGATACGTGATGCAAACAATTTCTCACAAGGATACTATTGTAACTCCTAGAGACAGCCTAGAGTTGCCATAGACCAGTGTCTAGGACATCTTAGCATAGCAAGGAGCATATAGTAATATATTAAGTTGTCTGCTTCAGCTCACATGCTATCTCATGTAAAACGAGGAAAAATGATTTAAATTGGGACCAGAGTCTACAGAAACTGCCACAGGAAGAGGGGTACTGCACAGGAAAAATGCAGAACTTCAATATAAAAACATCAGACAGTTAAGAGACAGTTTTCTGCAAAGAGGGCCGATTCAGAAATACTTCACAGACATCAATTATCAGAAGGTGTATGTAGTGAAAGTAAGATTGAGAAGATATTAGTTAACCTTGATCTAATACCCAGATATACAATACCACCATGCATAGGCTTAACAATCTAAGAATCCATACAAGATGATAGTATTTTAAAAGCACTCTCCCAAAGTAACTAATATAGCAGAACTATGGATGAAAGAAACATGAAACAGTATATCATGCCTGAGCCTATTTAAAGCGCTTGACTTATTCAAGTGTGGGCATCAACTAGGATGAATCCTCACTCAAAACCAGTGAGCCACTCGCATTCCAGTAACATGATACAAGAAGAATAGATGGAATGAAATGTTATATTAACTAACACATTTGAGAGGAAATTACAGACTGTGAAATACCAAAGACTAGAATCCTCTTTGGCAGATGAAACTCCTCCTCACTGAGACCCTATGGGCTCCGAGCCTTCATACAAGAGTTATAAAAAATGTATGCAACCAGCCTTTCGCTGCACAGTTTTCTGATACAGTTCTAGAACCTTTACAAAATCTTTTCTCTAAATTTTATAGAGGAAGAAGAGGAAAACCCCAAAAAGAAGACGGTGAACATTTAATTGACTCATTAAAATAGGAATGGTGAGAGTGCCCGCCCACACTGTCTGACGACGCTAAACTGCTGTAGGTGCTCTGCTGTCACTCTATGGAGTTAATGCTGGGAAGAGAAATCCTTCAGGAACGTGGCTCAAGGATAGAATAAAATGAACATTCTGTACTTTCCTGAGGGAAAGACCTGCTGAAATAAAACCCGAAGGATATGATTTTCATGTGCTTGTACTCTTTGCCTTCTGAATGCAGGATTGTTATTTAAAATCTTCAGCACGGACGTTGAATTTCCTGCTCTTCGACTGATATTCTTTACCGCAACATTAAGGCCTTTATTTGTAAGAAACCTATGATTTGATTGCTCTGGAGGTTTCGGTGGACCTTTACTCGGGCTTCTTTATTGAAAATCATGTCACGACAACTACCCTGGGCTTTTCTTCATAAATTCTGCTTCTGAAAGATGGTCCTTTGATGCGTTTTCGACTTTTGAAATGAAGGCTGGAGATTATAGCGATTTTCCGCCCCTGTATCCCTGCAAAAACCCACAAACCCGTTAGGAAAACAAATGCACGGAGGGGGCGATTATGGAGGACGGGAGAGTAATGGCGCAACGGTGGTGGAACAGTGATTTATGCGTGAAAACAGTAAAAAATGCAATGACACGGTGTATAATGGGGCTTGGAAGAGAAATGCATCGCTGGCTGCATGATTATGGTCCATAGGCATAGATCAACGCCGGAGATCGGACGGTGGAACAATACATGAGATGAACGAAATGCATATGAAACGTTTACATTTTAATGTAAAATATGACACTTTGGTTACACGTGGAAATACACGGAAATGTGGCGAAATGCAGTGGAATGAGATGGCACGACTGCATGAGATAGGACCCATTATGAAATCGCAATCGCAATCGGGGATGAGAGAAAGGCGGAGTGACACAACGTAAAACCTCTGATGCGATTGGAGAAGCAGTGATATGAAAGACTTTTGAAAAATGGAATCATAACAAAAATCGGGCGAACAAAGGGAAGACCTTTATTTACTGAATGGACGGAAGAGTTGAAAGGTTGGGCCCAAGGGAAATGTAAATCGCAATCGGAAAATAGAGACGGGCGAAGGGCGAAGTAACACAACGTAAAACTTCCGATGCGATTGGGGACAAGACTTGCGTTGCGATTAAACTAGAGCCGTTCGATCTGGTAGGGGAATGGGCGGCTGAGATAATTTCGGAAGGCCACGCATGAATGCCGGGATGGCGATGGTGTGATCAAAGGGTTTGCAAATACAATCGCATTGCAGGTATTTGTGATGGGCTCGTTTGGGCATATGTGGGGAAGTGGTTGGGGCTAGGCCTTATATATGTTTTCGGAAAAGTGTTTATGGCCCTTTTTAAAATGCGATTTTAGAGCAGGGAATGGCAGCGATAGGCGGGGGCGAATCGTTTAAGAATGACAGAAGAGATTTGAGAGGTTTAAAGGGGCTGATTAACAAAAATTTAGCAAGGGGCTAAGATGATCAACAGATACAACGCAGTCTCAACCACTGCAACTTCAGAAAATTACATTGCAAGCAATGTACAAGATCCATCACATCTACTAATGGATAGTAAATGGCTGAATATGACAACGATAATACATGATCAAGCACTTTCCCACGGTTGTACAATGGATGACTATCAATCTCATGTCCCACCTCAAAAGAGAACGCATATGTAGTAGTGGTGGCCATGCCTCCTCCCATGCTCCCATTAGAACATGTAGTGCAGAAAATTTGAGAATTTTTCCCACTCACGGACACATCCAGCTCATGTGTCTTCCTAATAATCAAGCCTCCCATACAAATCTGATCTATATCAGCAAATGGAGACGTGATCAGCAATAATATGAAGAGAATGCTGAAGGTTTCATGTGGTGCAAGAAGGTACCAACAGCTTCCCAAACAAGTACAACGCAGTTTTACAAGTTGTTGCTTGATGAAAATACAAAGAAAAATGTTAATCATGCATGTCTTTATATGATACCTGCTATAATGCAACAACTGAACATACAGGTGGTGATAAAACATTCACCCAAGGCCACAAAAGAGATGGCTGCCTCCATCATGTAGATTGGCCCAATACAACTCATGGAGCAATGTGACAAGCTTGCCCCCTTGTGAAGCAATGCACTGCATAAGAATGGTGAGAGTGTGCAAATCTATGAATGTATAAACAAACTTCTCACCATATGCTGGGAGTAAGATGGTACATGGGTCCATACATGAATCCTCCATAGTGTTTTGGCATGCTATGGAGAAGAATGAACCATGTGCTGCTAAAAGAAAATCCTCCTGATGCTTGGAAATCTAAGTCAAGAAGGATATGCCATAGATGTCTCTACCATCATTACCTCCTCTTTGTTCATCAGGTGCAAATATGAAGTGATCCTGGGACCTATGGGTTATAGATCCACCATATCTCTGCTGCGCACACTTCATCCATAAGTCTCTGCTCCAAAGTGACAGCGCTGTGAACTCATGTAAATAAGCTCTTGTCAATACAACGCTATGTTCTTTGACATGCTCCTTGTCAAAGACTCCTCTAACAATGCTGCAACAAATGTGGAATACTTCCCAGGATGGAAGTGCTTCCAAATCATCATCAAAGACCAAGGAGATAGTGCCATCTCCTCCTCCTGCAACATCATGCAAAGTGTGAGAGAAAATCTTCCCTTGCTCTCCCCGAAACAAACAAAGCAACAAGACATTGTGTTGCCTCCCCATACTTCCATCATACCAATCATGTGATGAAGACACAATGAATGATATAAGTATCATATCAGCACCATGCATCCATACTCTATGCTGCTCAATGATGCAAGTATCCAACCATCTTCTCCCCGTCCTCCTACTCTTAAGAAGAGTGTTTGCCAAGTGATGGACAAACTCTTTCAAGAGTAACCCACGCAGCCAAGCCTCTTGCTGCCCGGTATGCAAGTACAAGTGGTGGCAAAAATCCTTCAAGAGTAACCAGCGCAGCTGAGCCTCCTACTGCTCGATATCATAGATCGGCAAGTAGCTCCCTAGCTCCTTGCTCATCATCCACATCCACTCAATTACTTGTGCATGCCTTCTTCTTCTCTTCATCTCAGTACTCCTCCCATGAGGGCTACCATCCTCCCAAATCAAATTCATGTCTCTGCACTTCATGGGATTTTGAAATGTAAGCTTCTCAAGGATCAATGAGACCCTATCAAGAATCAAATAGGTGGTAGGCGAAAGCCTCCCCTCATGATGTGTATGGCTCAATAGATGTCCAACACAAGCATGAGAGATGTGATCCATCCTAAGATGTCCTCCATCTTCTATCTGCTCTTGAGAGAAGGGAAGAAAATCATTACATCCCACAGTGTGTCGAAGTGCATCTCCAGTGAGATCTCGCCTTGAGACCTCCCCTTCATCCATGGTCTTCGAAAACAAATGAGGTCTTGGATTTGAAAGTAGAAGCTATATTTTGAGCTGAGAGGAGCTTATTGAGGAAGTGTCATCTTGAAGGGAGAAAAGGTTTCTTACTCCAAGATGTCTACCATCAATCTTCACATATTCAAACCCCAACCTCCAATGTGATGTACAATCCAACAATGGCTCATGAGACTGATGGTTTGATTCCTCCTTTAGTGTTTCCATGTTGCACAGCGCAGTGCAACCAGGCTGCTCTTGATGTGCATTTGGAGCTTCTTGTAGAGCTGCAAGAGTCCCATCCTCAAAAGTGTTGGTTGCCCCAACTGTTGATGCATGTGGCTGCTCCTCCATGAGTGTGACAACGTTCTCACCAACCTCTTCGAGAGTTGATGTGATCTCTTCTTGATGCGAATAGGAAGTGCATGGGGCTTCTTCTTCTTTTTCTTCAATCTTCTTAGCCTCCTCAACGGTGGATGTATCTCTTCTGGTTCTGAAAAGAGATGAGAATAAACTCATCTTCTGCTTGGGCTTATATTCATAGGGACTAGTGGACCCCTCCTTCATGGGCGAAGGTGACCTCCCCATGGTATGCCGCAACTCTGATTTCTGCATGCTAGGAACCCTACTGTTCCTTTCAATGTACCTTCCTCCTTCATCCTTCCTGAGCTGACAATAATCTTTGAAGGGAAAAGCTTCTTTGAAGTCTCCCCCCTTGGACTGCCATTCTCTGAAATAATCTCCCAAGGGTAAATGATCCTGCTGCCTCTCTTTCTCACTCGGCACTGGAGGTAAGAATGTAGGCATTGTGATAATGTCCACAGGCTGAGCCAGAACCATGCTCTGATACCACTTTAATATTCCTGTTTAAGGATATTAATAAAACACAGCAAATGCTACAGCGATGGAATGACTCTAAAAGCAAACATTCACAGCACATAAAATAATAGGACTGCTCATGCACAGATATATGTTAAACAGCGAAAAGCTGAGCCATTTTATTATGCTGGGAATTATCAGTGATTACATTAGATGCCCCGATGATAGCGCTCAACTGGCGTGGGCAAGATAAAAAGACTTCCTTAGAAAACAAAGGGGTACAACGGTTTTCCTATTTGAGTTCAAGCGGCTGGGAATAACTACCGAGTGCTGCCAATATGCTTTTGCTGGAAAAGGGAACCATTGAGCGACTCCCGACACTGCTCAGGCCCTCAACAGGCACGGACTGTCTCTGCTTCAAACTCCAGACCCGAAACCTCCAAAATGATAACGACTCTGTGCACACACGCGATGAACTGCGGTCTTTTCACTCAGACGGCGCTGCCACTCCTGACGCAGCTCTGCAACAAGTTTGCAAAAAGCTCCAGAACCAATCCTTCTGCAAAGCGATGATAGGACTGCCTCACCCGAGCAGGCACTCAAAGTGCCCGGGGGCTGAGCTTGAGATCTCCGCTCGGAGACACTCGGCGCACTAAACAGTGCTGCAGACCTGCTAAACAGCCGGCGTGCTCAAGTCTTGGCGACCATTTTAAATATCATAAACATCAATAATAATTCAAAAACAGGGTGGCTCCCTTATTTTTGTATGCGGCCTTCATCACAGATCCTTGACTCCTGCTTTCCCACGCAGCCCCTCTCGGCCCCACGCTGCCAACTCAGCCCGCGTACTTACTTTCGCGCGCATCGGATGTGTTAGGGATCTGTAATTTATTAGCAAGATTGGCAGAGTCCAATTACAGAAACAACATCGTTTCAACCACTTTGGGATTCTAGGATCTAGCCCTCCTGAATCTGGAGAGGGATCTCTCCAATGAGTGCAAAGATGGATTTGTCTTTGAATTTTAGGGTAATAATGTTAGGCTAGTTATGAAGACCAAGGGTTTGTTTTTTTTTTGGATGGTTGAGCATGAAAACAGATTGAGGGGAAAGTTCTGAATGCAAAGAGTTTCAAAAGTGAGAAGTTGCAAGCCAAAGAACAAGCTTCAGCCAGAAAGGTAGGTAAATGCAAGTTTTAGTCCATTGGGCTATGGAGTCATAATAGGGTTTAATCGAAACAGAAGGTTCAAGAATGGTCCATGGGGCAAGCCATCTATGTCTAGGATCTTTTTGAAGGTTGATTTATGGAATGAAATGGTACAACAAGAAGGAAGGTTAAACAGATGCGGAACAAAGGGCAGCCTAGGATCTGGTAAGTACTTTTAAACTAGCCAGCCTTTGACAAACACTTAAGAAGGACATGAAAGCAAACTAGGATCTGGTAAGTACTTTTAAACTAGCCAGCCTTTGATACACTTTCAATAGAAAACATACAACAACAAGGGGAAAAAACAAAGGTAACACAGAATGGTCTAAGATCTGGTAAGTACTTTTAAACTAGCCAGCTTTTAACACATTCCAAGGGAAACATTCAGACAATCTTTGGGAATGAAACTAGGACCAGGGCACACCATATCTTCCAGCTTTCATCACTACTTAACTAATACTGAACATAACATTCAAAACTGATATTCAGCTAAACAATCAAATGAGGGAACGCCAGCATTCCTATGCTTAAACTGAAACAAATAATTCTTGAATACACAGATTGAAAGAAAACATTTAGATAAAGATTTCTCAGCCAGAGAAAGGTTAGCCAGAGAAAGGTTACTGATATACAGTAGGTCCTAACACCGTTTAAACTGTTCTTTACAGCAGAATATGGAAACACAATGAAAACAGAAACAAAATAACAAGTTACAATGAGAATAACATCACCGTCAACATAGACCAGGATCCCATAAATCAACTTGTATTGATACTTCAAACCAGTTACAACTTAAGTCCGATGCTATAGTTCAGCAATCATCTACACTATCCAACCTTGCTAATCTAGTGCAAGCAGAGCTCCAAGGGCCAGTGAACACTATGTACAGATAGAAGTCTCAAGCTCAGATGTGTTTCAAAGTTCTACAACCAACAATTTCTCATCTTCTACTGAAGTATTTATAGAAGGATGAGGAAGTGAGATCTAACAAAAGATCTTAAGGACAATTAATAGAGAGTGATGACTCCTCGGCCTTCTGAGGGGCTCGATGGAGAATTTTACAGGTGGATCACAGTATTAACTGTTTTACAATAAATATCAAAGCTCGGTGGGAGCTTTATTTGACTTTGAGGCTCTGTACGCTGTGTGGAGTAACTCTGTAGATATTTTTGCATTTATTCTCTTGCATAAGTAACTCCTTGGCTGCGCTGGAGGTGAATATCTAATTTTCTTCAATAAGTTCGGCCTCTGTTTGAATGCTTTGAGGCAACAGGTGGCTCCTGTGGTAGCTGAGGAATCAATTTGCCTCAAATGCAGCAGTGGAAGTATTTTCTGCCTGACAGATCTTTTTGATTTTCTATTAATTCTGTTTTAATTTGGGGGCTTAGGCTTTTGATGTTCAATCTTAGCCGTGATCCCCAAATTTGTCTTCAATCTTTAATCTCCTGTGTGCTGTCTTCAAAAATCGATACTCTTTTTAACTCAAAGTGTGGAGATCTGCATAAAAAGGCAAAAGAGGAGAGCGGGAGAGGAATAAGGCGGAGCAGTTTTTAGATTGTCTGATTCGGACACGTGGACGGTCCGGATTGAATCGGGAGGTCGCAATCGGGGGTAGCGAACAGATGAAGCGATTGAAACTTGCGATGTGAGTTAGCGCAGACCGTCGATCTAAGGAGTAGATCAACGACGGAAATTGAATCGGGGTAATCGCAATCGGAGGTGGCAGGTAGGTGCATGCGATTGCGAAATCGGGGAAAGTTGCGATGCGATTTGAAACTCCGATGCGATTGCGCGATCAGGAGGGGACAGGCGATTACGCGATAGCCGTTGATCTAAGAATGAGATCAAGGGCGGAGAATGAATCGGGGAAGTCGCGATCGGAGGGGAAAACAAAACGCATGCGATTAAACAGTGCGATGCGATTGAAATCGCCGATGCGACAGAGCGATGGCCGTTTGATCGGTGTATGATCAACGGCGGGGATTGGTTTTGGAGTGGAGCGGCGAAAACCCGAAAAACCAAAGTTTTTTAATATGAAACAAAGGTTTATCTAAATCGGGGTGGAATATTTATACGTAAAGGGAATAGGTGCCCGATTGTGGGGCCTTTGGGTGTATGAAACTTGATAGGCCCGGGGCTTTATATATAACAAGGGCCTAATCGCAATCGGAACTGCGGGCCTGGTCTTTCCGATCAACCCATTGAAATTTCCCCGATTGCGATTGCGCGATCGGTCTTTTCAATCAACCCATTAAAATATTAAACACGTGACTTCAAGCTTTTAAGTTGAAACTTTGGATAAGCGGGTTCTTGGGTTTTATAAAGGAAAAAGCGGAACAGTAATGAAAATTTACAATGTTTTAAGCGCCGGAGGCGGGCTTCCTGGATTTATATAAAATAAACGATGTGATCGGGTTTTTGTATTTACAAAGGATTAATCGCATCGGAACATTTCAATTAAAAGCATGATTGCAATCGGAACTTTTGAATAGAGCACAAGTATCGCGCATTTGGATAGTTCCGATGTGATGAGCGCCGAACAGGGTTAGCGCTTGGTTCCGGGGAAGGGGCATGTGGGGGGAAGTGGTTAGGACTTAGCCCGAGGGGGCTTAAGTCCATGGTCATAATACTTTGTTTTTTATGACATTTTTCATGGTTTTTTAATGGAAATGGGGGTTCCGAAATAGTTAAAAAGTGAGTTTTTAACTATGGAATGGGGAATTTTTCATAAATGGAAAGAAGAGGACTTATGAAAACAAGGCAGTTTTGATGGAGAAAAAGGGGAGAAGATGAAAGGTTTGAGAAGAGGGAAAATGATGGTCTTTCAACAGTCTTTCATTTGGAATCAGCAGAATTTTCTGAGTATAAAATGGGACAGCAAATGAGGATTTGGGACGGAGGCATGAGGCCTTAAAGAGACTTCAAGAGCCAAAAATTTTTAGTGATAAAATTTGTTCCTTGGAGGCTCAAAAAATATCTTAGCCACCTTTTGGTATAAAAAAATATTATAGGTGGCTAACAGGATGATTTCACGGCCCGCTCACTATTATTACACCTTCTCGGCCCCACGCTGCCAACTCAGCCTGCATGTTTGTCTCCGCGCGCTCGAGTGAGCCCCGATCTACTCACGGCCTCTCATAATTAACTAGTAACAACAAAATTGATCTGAATTAATATTCCAATTAGCTATTGCTAATTTGGGAATATTACACCTTTCCATTTCCTGGATAGTCACAGTGTTCTGGTTTTTTCCACTATTTATTCATTTATTATTATTATTATTATTTTTAATTTTATTTATTTATTTTTATTGTTAATTATATATATATATATATATTCTGATTGGTGCTCAGGTTCCTGTGGGTTGGAACGAATGCTCTGGAAGCCCTGGAACAACTTGGGTTGAGTTACTAGTCCCTAGATCCAGGTTGGACAAACACTCTCGAACCCTAAAAGGTTGTGGGTTGAGTTACTAGTTTCTGGAGCCTTAGACAACTTGGGTACAGACTGATTTGGTTGGTGTTAGTGATGCCCAACCGTAGAGGTGGAATCACTGTGGTTGAGGGTTGAGGTGGTTTGGCCTTTAGAAGCCCTGATTGGTTTTGTCTTGGTTTATTCCATGAGATACTACATTCATGCTTGGAATATGGTGCAGGGATGATTGGTTGAAAGAGATATTTGGTTCAACCCAATCTATGGTCAGGTGATACGTGGAAGTCCCTAACTTGGTTGGTATTTTCATATATTAATAAAAGTCATTCTTCTATTGTGATTCCTCCATATTTGTAGTGATTATGTTGGTGATATTATGGCTGAGTTTCCATGGTTTCTATGACGGTTATTTTCTAGTTATATGTTGACTATATGATGTGTATCATCTATGGCTCTTGTCATGAATTGTTTAGTTATTAATTGGTTGATTAATGTATGGACTAATAAGTGTTGTTGAAACTATGTGGAGAGGGAATAGGGCCTTCTTGATGATTATTATATGAATCTCAAGCTAATATGATCATATATGAATTCATGACCTATAGCTTACATGTTTGTCATGTGTTTGACGAAATGTATGCTATGGACTAGGCAAGTATTGGGTCAGTTCTTGTTCAAGTTTTGTATGAAAATATTTTTCATTATGTCATTTATCATTCTGAGAAGTTACATGCAATTCTAGGCAGTGGTTTGGAGGCTGGCTTAGCAAGGTTGCTCAGATCTCGGGACCACACTCTTTGAACTAGATATTTTGGGCTATAACTGCATGTAGGCAGTGTTTTGCATGCAATTGGAGGCCTATAACCACACCCAGCCCTTGGAATGGATGTGGTTGTGGGCTTAGGGCAGTGAAAAGAGCCCCAACTCAGGATTTGGTCACTTGGGGTGGTTTTTCAGCCTCTGAGTGACTTGCAGGCCCTGTAGGATGTCAATATGTGGTCATTTTGTAGGCCCCACTTGTTGAAAATGTAGCAAGAAAGTCTCAATTTTGATTTTTCCTTAATTAAAATTGAGGAAATTTGAAATTCCACATCAACAAACAACTTTGATGAGTTAAATAAGGTGACATGGCTCTTGTCACTCAATTAAGAACACTCAATTTGAGTTAATGAGTTGAGGTTCAGTCTACTTGAGTTGATTCCTAAAAAATAGGATTCTAGCTCAGCGAATTCGAGTTAGGGGCATGAATTTTAGTTGTGTAAAATGGGTTCCTATTTTTTAGGAGCCTAGGTTGAGTTAATTTCAGTTGTAGCAATTTAATTCAGTTAAATTGAGTTATGGTTAGTTAAACTAGTTCCAATTGTTGGAGGAACTAGTGGAGGGTCTAGTATTGGGGTGTGTAGTCAGTACATGTTAGCCTCCACAATGTCCCAAGGCTGAAAGGATATCAACGGAGGTAACCTTAAACCAAGCTTTTAGTTTGGTAGCTAGCCCTACCAAACCAGAGAGGGATCTCTCTATGAAAAACACAACCAAGCATTTGACTGGTGCAAGAGTGGATTTTAGGCTAGATAGCTCAACTCTAGGGTTTTGAAAGATTTAGGGTTTTTCTGCTGGATCGAGGATGAAAATCAGGTAACTAGGTCAAAGTATCAAAGGTCACATCTGTAAGAGATATGGAGGAGCAAGATAGCTATGTTTTTGTGATGGGATTAGGAGTTTGTCGGTGTAGCATAGGGTTTGAAAGATAAAGAAGATCTTAAAGAGCATGTGCACCATGAATTCATTAAATAAGAAGGAAGATTACATAAAATGACATTCCCAACAAAGCAGAGCTTTCATGAAAGAATTCTAATTATAAACCTCTTAGGAAAATCACTGAAGAATGAAGATATGGAAATGAGACATGTATACCATTCATATAAAATTACAACAGAGAAAATACAATATCACAAACTCACAACACGAGAATTATTGAATAATATTTGCAACTAGTCCTTTGATTTCCTGTATAAAAAGATGAAGTACAAGCTACAAGAGTTCCAGCTTCTGATGTCCAACCATCAAAATGACTGAAAAATCCATACACATAGATCAAAAAACCATTTCCCCTCTGTTGTTCATATATCAGCTCACCAATTTTAATTTTTGGCCATTAATCTTCCACGAAACTCTCAAACCCCTCGTCGTGGCTCAAGGAACCCATTTTTGTTTGTCGTTGCTCTTCCTACCTCCTGAAATGCATAAGAAAACATCACAAGCGCATTTCTGAAGTAGTAAGGAGTCCAGCCCCTTTGGTCAAGGCCCCTTGCATTTTACTGCTTATGTGACCAATGCCTATGACTGAGTGTTAAACCCAGAGGAGCTTATCTTCCATGGCCATAGGATGCGTTCTCCGGCGTCCGATCATACCATAAATCAACGGTTCGTGATACTCCCGCCGTGGTGGTCCCCCCTTCATGCTTTACCACTATTCAAAATCGGCTTTCCCATTTCGCACCACCTTCGCCAGGCAAGCGGTATTTCCCTTGGAGCCAGTGATTCCATAGATCGCATGACATGTGTCCTCATGTACGATCTCCAAACCACCCATTTCGCGCATTAAAGGTCGGATCAAAGATGGGCAGTGGAATTCATCAGCGTCGTTGGATCTGTTAGCCTTCATCTAATGGTGGTTGTCCTCCAAAGTTGCGCGAGATTTAACACAAGTTATATAACGCCCGGGTCCACCATTCCGCTGCTGTACAATGCATTTTCAACTGTTGATTTCATTTTTGATCGCGTGGCCCGGAATTATTGACACACCCCTTTGACCAACCAAGCTTGTCTCCATGTCACCCCCTCCGCTTGACCTTTCGTACGCCCACGTGGCATTTGCATTACCCTCCACCATTTATATACTCCGTTTAGGTGTCATATTTCAGTGTTTAAGTTACGGGTTTCCGCCACGTTCATTCGTTGTGTTTCTTTGCATCTTCCTTCGCCACCCTGCATCATCTCACCATTTTGCTCATTCTGCGTCATCCTTGCCATGGCCGCCATGGAATTCACCACCCCTGTGTCCCGTCTTTCTTAATATGTTTGTGTTTTTTTGCAGGTTGCAGTAACAGGAAGTCACCATTAATTTCCGCCTCCGTTTCAGAAGTCGAAGATGCATCCAGAAACCGGCTTGCAAGGGAAGAATTTATGAAGGGAATCTCGGGGTAGTTGCCGCGACATGACCCTCATTAAAGCGGAAATGTTATAAACTTATCAAACCCTTCATAACAATTTAAAAGGCATATTCTGGAAGTTGAAGACATTAACTTCACAGTAAAAGATATCAATTGAAAATCAAGGAACGCAGTGTCCGGCATCAAAGGATTCAAATTCCAATTCAAGATTTAAACACATAAAAGTACAATGTGCAGGGAGCAATACTCTTAAGGGGATATTTCAGTCGATTTCTCTTCAGGAACGTACATAATGTTCACGAAGAATTACCCTCATGCCTTGTTCCTGAACATATTTTCCTCCAGTACATTTTCCAGAGGTAGATTGCAAAGTACAAATAATTATATTCAGTCATTCACAGTATGGGCGCGAAGGTTTTTCTGCCATTTTGCTCAAATCAAATCATTTAATGTGTATCACCTACCTCTTTTCGGGAGTTTTCTGTTCTTTCTATAAATATTAGGAAAAAATACATTATAAAGGTTCCAGACTTGTATCAGAAAACTGTGCAGCGAAAGGCTGGTTGCATACATTTTGTATAACTCTTGTATGAAGGCTCGGAGCCCGTAGGGTCTCAGTGAGGAGGAGTTTCATCTTCCAAAGAGGATTCTTGTCTTTGGTATTTCACAGTCTGTAATTTCCTCTCAAATGTGTTAGTTAATATAACATTTCATTCCATCTATTCTTCTTGTATCATGTTACTGGAATGCGAGTGGCTCACTGGTTTTGAGTGAGGATTCATCCTAGTTTATGCCCACACTTGAATCAGTCAAGCGCTTTAAATAGGCTCGGGCATGATATACTGTTTCATGTTTCTTTCATCCATAGTTCTGCTATATTAGTTACTTTGGGAGAGTGCTTTTAAAATACTATCATCTTGTATGGATTCTTAGATTGTTAAGCCTATGCATGGTGGTATTGTATATCTGGGTATTAGCTCAAGGTTAACTAATATCTTCTCAATCTTACTTTCGCTATGTTGTCGACAATTTTGTCGCTCCTAGAGACAGCCTAGAGTTTCCATAGACCAGTGCCTAGGACATCTTATCATAGCAAGGAGCATACAATATATCTGGGGTGTCAGTCCAAATGCTCTCCTGCTATTTCTTACAAAACAAAGAAAATGATTTCAAATGGGACCAAACTCTCTCAGAAGCTGATACAGAGATAAGAATGATGTAGGAACAGCATGAAAAACTCCAGCATAAAGGAGCAGACAATTCAGAGACAGCTTACTACAAAGAGGGCCAATTCAGAAATACTCCACAGACATAGATTATCAAGGGTGTATGAGATAAGAGAAATATTGAGGAGATATTAATTAGCTGTGAGCTAATGCCCAGATATACAATACCGCCAAGCATGGGCTTATCATTCTAAGAATCCATTCAAGATGATAGCATTTTAAAAGCATCCACCCAAACTAACTAATATAGCAGAACTTATGAATGAAAGGAACATGAAACAGTGTATCATGCATGAGCCTATTTAAAGCGTTCAGTTAATCCAAACATGGGCATCAAACTAGGATGAATCCATATTTAAAACTATTGAAACACTCGCATTCCAAAACATGATACTAGAAGAATGGATGAAATGAAATGTGATATTGCATTAACACATATGAAAGAAAATTACAGACTGTGAAATCTTTAAGACCAGAATCCTCTTCAGCAGATTCTACTCCTCCTCACTGAGACCCTATGGGCTCTGCGGCTTCATACAGAAGTATTACAGGATGTATACAAGAGCTTTCCACTGCATAGCTCGCTGATAGAAATCTGGAACCTTTACAACGTCTTTCTTTCTCCTTTTTATAGAAGAAATAGAAAACTCTAGAAAAATGAGGTAGGTGATACACATTTAATGATCTAATTTGAAACAAAGGGGCATAAAACATTCGTGCCCATACTGTGAATGACTGAATATAATGATCTGTACTTTGCAATATACCTCTGGAAATAAATACACTGGAAGAAAATCTCTTCAGGAACAAGGCATGAGGGTAATTCTTCATGAACATTTCTGTACGTTCCTGAAGGGAACTCGACTAAAATATCACCTCGAGAATATTGCTTTATGCTCTGTACCTTCCAGCATTTGAATTTAAATCTAAGACCTTTAATGCAGGACGTTTTATCTCTCGACCCTTCACTGATATTTTGTGCTGCGAAATTAATGTCCTCAGCTACCAGAACCTACCTTTTGTATTGCTCTAAGGGGTTCAACGAATTTTCTTTCTATTCAGATCAATGAAGTCTTATCACAGCAACTACCTCCCGCTTCCTTCTTAAATTTCTTCTTCGGAGACTGTCTATTGAGATGCTCTTGGCCCCTGTGATGGAGGCAGTAAATCACGGTAGCTCCTTTTTTTAATATAACCCTGCAAAACCCACAAATTCATTAGGAAAAACAAAATATGGGGATGGTGAACCTGGCAGGATAAACAGAGATGATCGAGCAAGCTGATAAAGAGGTGAAACAGTGCAGGGACGTGGGGAAAAATGCAGCGGAGGTATTGCAGAAGAGGTGACCAGAGTTTATGATGCGGGATATTAAAACATAACACTGAATGTAAAACATAAATAGTGGGGGGGAGAGATACGACGACACGTAGATTATTGATGGGTGGATACACGACATGTCATATGGATGAGGTGACGTGGAGGCGGGCCCGAGCGTTATGCAACTTGTTGTTAAATCTTGTGTGACTTTGGAGGATGACCACCGTTAGATGAGGGCTGACAGATCCAACGACGCTGATGGATTCCGCTGCCTGTCTTTGATCTGACCTTTAATGCGCGAAATGGGCGGTTTGGAGATCGTACGCTGGGACACGCGGCTTATGTTGAATGGAAACGCTGGCTCCATGGAGAATACCGGCGACCCATCGGAGGTGGTGCGGAATGAAACCACTGGTTTTTGCACGGTGAATGAGGGCGCGGGGACCACCATGACTGAATCAATTGCGGGCCGTAGATCTAATTGAGATCGGACGGCTACGGTTTGGCCCGAAAACATAAAGCAACGAGCCCCGTTCGGTTTAGCACACGGGTCATATGGGAATCAAAACAAAGGGGGCTAAGACCTCAGGGGCTAGGCCCGATATAAATTTTAATTGCGGATTTAGACCTTTATGCAAGGTATTTTTAGGCGGAGAGGTCAACGATAGGCAGCACATGGAAGTTTTTGGCCACGATAACAGGTTTGAAAGTTTAGGAAGGAGTGTTAGGCCAAAAATTTGGATCGAAGGGCTGTCATGCACAACACGCTACATACACCTTCTGATAATTGATGTCTGTGAAGTATTTCTGAATCGGCCCTCTTTGCAGAAAACTGTCTCTTAACTGTCTGATGTTTTTATATTGAAGTTCTACATTTTGCCTCTGCAGTACCCCTCTTCCTGTGGCAGTTTCTGTAGACTTTGGTCCCAATTTAAATCATTTTTCCTCGTTTTACAAGAGATAGTGCTTAGAGTTTGAAGCACAACTTAATATATTGTGTGCCTCCTTGCTATATTAAGATGTCCTAGGCACTGGTCTATGGCAACTCTAGACTGTCTCTAGGAGGGTGACAAAATCATCCACCACATCTTTATGGCGCCGTTGCCGGGGAACGAATTCAAGAAAATCAATTTCCCTGGGTCTCGACAAATTGATTTCACTCTCTAATCAGGTGAGCACAGAGAGTTGAAGAGTTGCGTATCTCTCACCTTGGCGACTCCACGTTGATCTTTATTTGACAAATCTATTGGTAGTCCTGGCGTCTCATAAGCCACTTTTGAGGTCAGATACCTCACAGCCGAAAACACCTGTGTCTGACCCGGAGAAGATCATTCACAGAAGAAGTTGGAAAGAGAAGAAATCAGTTCGTGCTGAAATTCCTGAATTGTCTGAAGAATATTATCCATCCTCTTCTTCCCAAGAAATCCAAGTAGAAAATCCTGACTCCACTGAGGAAAATCTTGAATATTACTCGGATAGCCCACCTAGGGGAAGCGCTAGAACCAAAGAGAACTTTTGTCCTACCCCTGTATGCGAAGTTAAAGAAGTTACAGAAGTAGCCCCTGTAAATCGTGAATTATTTCCATCTACACCTCAAGCTTCTGTACAGTATACTCCCATTGTTATCCATACCCCACTTCCACCTCCTCCTCTTCCTCCATTTGTACATCAAACTGTTGCACAGCCTCCTCCTCCTCCAATGGCTAATGTTCCAGCTTTCCTGCTAAATAAATATGCTCCCCTAGCTCTACCCCAAGTGTTGAATGATATGCCTCAGGATTATTTGAAAATCTTGCCCAGGTTTAATGGTGAGAATGAGATTGATGCTAATAAACATCTTAGAGTTTTCTATGCCTTTGCAGAAAACTTAAATGTTGAACATCTGGATGTGGTCCTGAGGTTATTTGTGCAATCCTTGGAAGGTGAAGCCAGAAAATGGTTCAATACATTGGCAAACCATTCAATCACCACCTGGGACCAAATGGAGAATGCTTTTCTCAGGAAGTGGGGAGAAAAGAAAGATCACGGGCAGAGCCTCGTTGAATTCAATACACTAAAGAAGAAACATAACGAGGGGGTGAAGAATCACACAAAATATTGTGACAAATTACAGACCAATCTCCTCGTCAAGAGAAACCTCACCAAGCTGCTGCCAAAGTTGTTTTCATAGCATCTTTTGACTCTAATTTCGGTTTCTCTCTGCGGGAAACAATGCCTGTCACCCTGGATGATGCTCAGACAGATGCTCTAGAGTTGAGCAATGACACAACGGTAAGTCAAAGGGAAAAGTCGAATAAGATATAATAAAGAGAGTGAAGAGGTTTCTACCTCAATCAAGACAAAGAGACTCTAACAAGATGACAGAAATACAAAAATGATTAAGAAGATGTTAACTTGAACTGGAGACCAAGAATACAGCTCCCAAGAATTTTTATAATGCTCCAAACAGAGGATATAATCCCCAGTATAAGAGACCACCATTGCAAATATTTCCAAGGGAAGAAAAGGAGTAGCAAGATTAGGTAGCACATCCCTTGTACATGGAAGGTCCAGCAGATGACTCCACTGAGGATGCTTCTTATGAACTAGAAGATTCAAATCTTTCTTTCTCAAACAATGATGAAATGGAATGCCCATTGCAAGAAGAAGAAGAAGAAGCAGAGATTGATCATTATTGTAAACAATTTGTTGATTTCATGCAAGCACACTTTAATAGAAAATATGATCTCAGATCTTCAAGGAAGAGGACCTGAACTCAAGATCAGGAAGAGGAGCCACCTCAGAAAGAGGTACCTACTCAGAAGGGATCAGCAACAAAGAGAAACACAGAAAAAGGTAAGAGTCCTCTAAATACTCCCTTGCAGCCTAATAATCAGATTCCTTCTTCTTCAAAAGTAGTCAGTCCTCCTAATGATGAATCTGTGTCAAAATAAATTAAATTTTCAGCTGAAAATAAAGATTCAAAAGAAGTTGTGATAGAAAATCCCCCTCCTGCTTTTAGTTTTCAAAAAGAACTTGAGAAAATTAAAATTCCAGTCCACTTGATCGAGCTGCTAAAACAACCTGCATATCAGTCCCAAGTTACTTCTTTTATGCTCCCTCCTAAGCACAAATAAATCCAGATAGACTTAATCTTCAAGAAGAAAGACCACATGGTGTAGTCTTTGGCTCTATTGTTCAGGAGATAGATCCTTCTACTCCTCCTTTTTATGTGTCTTCAGTGATTCATGACCCTATTACATACTAAATTGTATGTTAGATTCGGGGCTTCTCATAATCTGTATGCCCTTATCTCATGGAACAACTAGGACTCAGAAATTTATAAAGAAAATAAAAGACCTATACTCAATTCATTTGATTCTAAAGAGTTAAATGCTTGGGGATGATGGGCAGATTATGGTCAATTTGGCCCAAATTCCAAAGAAGAGCGGTGGTCATGGACATTGTGGTGGCTGATATCCCAGCCTGCTTTGGCATGTTGCTGTCAAGGTCCTGGGGTACAAAGATTGGTGGGTCAATCAAGTTAGATTTAACATATGCTACTATCCCAGTCTTTGGTGGTCAGGAGAGAAGATTATATAGGGAGACTAAATTTGTCAAGGTGGTTACTAACGCCGATAACTCTGAAAATTCACCAGTCTATAGTAAAGAAGGAGATTTTTCATGCTTTATGCTAGAAGAAGATAAAAATTATGTGCATGAACCCTCCTTCCAAATTAAGGATGAGCAGCCTTTAGAAAATTATGAAGCTGGAATCTGGACTTTACATTTTGATGGGGCAAATTCAAGAGAAGGCAACGGAGCTAGGGTGTTATTAATTTCTCCTACCGGTAAATGGATCCCACTGTCCTTCAAATTGGAATATGAGGCTACTAATAATGTGGCTGAATATGAAGCACTTTTATTGGGGCTACAGACAGCCAAAAATATGGGCATACAAAGTTTAAGAGTGCTAGGAGACTCTGAGCTGGTGGTCAGACAGGTTAGAAATCAATGCCAAACTAAGCATCCTCGGTTGAGAGCTTATAGAAACGAAGTTTGGGACATGGTGGAGAATTTCTTCTCAGCATTTAATATCCAGTTCATGCCCCGGGAGCGGAACAGAATGGCAGACTCTCTTGCTGCGGCAGCTAGTACATTCCGTCCTCCTCAGAACCCTTTCCTAAGGTATGAAATTGAGGTACATTATAGACCATCAATCCCAGATAATATTAAGCACTGGCAGGTTTTTGAAGATGATGAACAGATGAAGAGATTCCTGGAGACAGTGGGTGAGTTTTAAAATATGGAAATTGATGATAATGAAGGAGAGGAAGCTGAAAATGCTGCAGAAAATAAATGGGAAGAAAAAATAGCAGGTAATAAAGTGCTGCAGCTGAGAGGAAATGTGATACCTAGAGGGCTGGTACCTCTAGAAAGATTATTTGATAAAAATGATGTTCCATTGCAGCATAGTAAAGTAACAGAAGAAGATCAAGTGGAAGATTTAAATCTGGGTACTTATGCTGATCCCAAAATTGTGAAATTATCCAAGAAGGTCCCAGAGGAATATAAAGAAAAATATTTGAAATTATTTCAATCTTATAGAGATGTATTTGCATGGTCCTATCAGGACCTAAAGACTTTTGATATTAATATAATGCAGCATAAAATTCATTTGAGGGAAGATGCAAAGCCTTATAAGCAGAAGCTCAGATAGATAAATCCTCTGTTGCTTACTTCCATTGAAAAAGAAATCAAGAAGCTGCTGAAGGCTAAAATAATTGTGCCATTGAGATATTCTGAATGGGTAGCAAACCTTGTTCTTGTTCGAAAGAAGAATGGAGAAATAAGGTTGTGTGTGGATTTCAAAAATTTAAATAGGGCATCTTTGAAAGATAATTATCCACTGCCTAAGATGGACCACATTCTGCAGAAAGTGGTGGGAGCTTCTAGGATGTCAATGATGGATGGTTTTTCTGGTTATAACCAGGTGGCTGTACTTCCAGAGGATCAGAAGAAAACTGCATTCACCACACCATGGGGTACATTTATGTATGCTAGGATGCCATTTGGGTTAATCAATGCAGGGGCCACATTTCAGAGGGCCATGGACATAGCTTTCGTTGGGGAGCAAGATAGATTTCTAGTGGTATACCTTGATGATATAACAGTGTTTTCAAAGAATGATTCTGAACATATTGAGCATTTACGAAGAACTTTTGAAAAATGCAGAAGGTATGGTCTTTCCCTCAATCCACAAAAGTCTTTATTTGCATTAGAGGAAGGCAAACTCTTGGGGCATATTGTAACTAAAGAGGGTGTGAAGATAGATCCTAAAAGAGTTGAAGTCATAAATGGTATTCCTCTACCCAGGAATAAAAAGGAAGTGCAAGTATTTTTGGGGCGTATCAATTTTCTAAGAAGATTTATCCCTAACTATGCTGAGATAGTTAGGCACATAACTGATATGCTGAAGAATAACAATGAAGTAAAATGGTCTCAGGAATCTAGGGAGGCATTCTCCAGAATAAAACAAGCATTTGTTGAAGCTCCTGTGCTGGCTGCACCAGATTATGCAAAACCATTTATGATATTTTCATTTTCTTCGCCTCATACAATAGCTGGAGTGTTACTACAAAAAAATGAAGAGGGATATGAACAGCCTATTGCTTTCTTCAGTCAGGTGCTTCATGATTCAGAGTTGAAATACAATATACTAGAAAAGCAAGCATATGCCCTGGTGAAGTCCCTCAGAGCATTTAGAATGTATGTTTTGCAGTCCCACATCACTGCATATGTCCCTACAGCAGCTGTAAAAGACATTCTCATTCAGGGAGATAGTGAAGGTAAAAGAGGAAGATGGATTGCAAAAATACAAGAATATTATTTAGATATAAGACCTACGAAGCTGATTAAAGGACAGGGGCTTGCTAAAATGTTATCTGAATCAAATCATCAAGCCTTGGGCATTAATTTATCTATGATTGCAAATGAAGAATCTGAGAATGAAGAAAAGCAGCAAGGACTGGAGATGATCTCTCAGAAGGTTCACATAAAATATCTCACCAGTCCTTGGTACAAAGAAATAGTTGAATATCTTTTGACACTCAATTGTCCACCCAGCTGTGATAAATCGAAATACAGAGCTTTGAGACTGAAATCACAAAAATATATAGTGGCCAATGGTCATTTATATTAGAGATATCCTTCTGGCATATTATTATTGTGCCTCACAGAAGATGAAGTAGAAAGTATAATGATAGAATGTCATGAAGGAATTTGTGGAGGCCATTACAGCTGGAGAGTCACAGCTCATAAAATATTAAGGGCTAGTTTTTATTGGCCGAAATTGTTTGGAGCTGTTTTTAATTGGGTTAGAGCATGTGATAAGTGCCAAATATTTGCTGAGAGACAAAAGTTGCCTGCTCTGCCCCTAATTCCAGTTCTTGTAAATGAACCATTTCAGCAATGGGGATTAGATTTTATAGGTGAAATACATCCCCCGTCAAGTGGCCAACACAGATGGATATTGACTGCAACAGATTACTTTACAAAGTGGGTGGAAGCCATACCTGCAAGGAATGCTACTGATACTGTAATCATCAAGTTCATGGAAGAAAACATCATATCCAGGTTTGGTTGCCCTGCTAGAATTGTAACTGATAATGCACAGGCCTTCAAGTCTGCAAAATTCGTAAATTTCTATCAACAGTATAACATTGTACTAAATCATTCAACAGCCTATTATCCACAAGGAAATGGCTTGGCAGAATCTTCCAACAAAACCCTGGTGAGGGCCTTGAAGAAAACTATAAATGAGAATCAGAAGAATTGGGATTCCCAATTAAAGTTCGCTCTATGGGCGAATAGAATAACCAGCAAGAGAGCGACTGGAAAATCTCCTTATGAATTAGTATATGGACGAGCAGCAGTGTTTCCTGTGCAGTTGGCTTTGCCAGTGGCACGTTTCATGCAGGGAAATCAGGAAGAACCAGATGATATGGTCAGAAGGATAAATCAATTGGTGGAATTAGAGGAAACCCGAGACCAGGTGAATCAAAGACTAGCTGAATACCAGGAAAAAATGAAAAATATCTTTGATCGTCATGCAAAGGATAGAAGATTGCAGATTGGCGACTTGGTTGTCAGATGGGATGTTCGAAGGGCAGAAAAGGGCAAACATGCTAAGTTTGATCCACTGTGGTTTGGCCCATTTAAAATTGTGGAGCTAAAAGGTAATAACACGTTCAAATTGGAGAATTTACAGGGTGACTTACTGGATGCTCCTGTAAATGGCCAATTCCTAAAGTCGTATTTTCAATTTTGATCCAGACAGAGCCTGCCTATTGTACCATATTGTATATAAATTTTGTTCTAGTTTTGATTTGATGAGCGTGCTGATAAATTGTGAAGAAAAATGCAAAGGGGTTGGAGAAAAAAGTTTGCAGAAGATAACCAGTGGTCTGCAGGTTCTCGACACGCCCAAGGATGGACGTGCCGTCCCCAGATGGATCTGATGTTGTACATGTTAGCCCCTACATTCAAATTTTTGGCCACCAATCCCCTTCAAATCTGTTTAAACATCTTTTGTGGTCTAAAACCTCCATATTCTTCCTAATGTTATCATTTCCGCCCACAAAATACACTGTGCAAAGGATAAAACCCTCACTTAAAGGCATATCAGGCCTAGCCCTTTTAGTCCCAGCCCCTTTATTTTGCTCCTCACGCGACCAGAACGCAAAACCATATGCCTGGATGGAAATGCGCTTAATCAAAATGCATCGGGCGTATTTTGCACCACCCGATCAAATGTAAATCAACGGCCCGCAAACAGCATGCCTTGGTGGTCCCCGCGCCTTCGCTCACTGCTCAAAACCGGTTGTTTCATTCCGCACCGCTTTGGACGGGCTGGCGGTTTTCTCTCAAATGCCAGCGATTCCATAGATCGCATGACAAGTGTCCTCATGTACGATCTCCAAACCGCCCATTTCGCGCATTAAAATTCAGATCAAAGACGGGCAGCGGAATTCATCAATGCCGTTGGATCTGTCAGCCTTCATCTAACGGTGGTTTTCCTCCAAAGTCGCGCGAGATTTAACACAAGTTATATAATGTCCGGGTCCACCAGTCCGCTGCTGTACAATGAATTTTCAACCATTGATGTCATTTTTGATCGCGTGGCCCTGAATTATTGTCATACCCCTCTGACCAATCGAGGTTGTTTCCACGTCACCTCCTCCACTTGACCTTTCGTACGACCCCGTGGCATTGGCATTACCCTCCACCATTTATATACTCCGTTTAGGTGTCATATTTCAGTGTTTAAGTTACGGGTTTCCGCCACGTTCATTCGTCGTGTTTCTTTGCATCTTCCTTCGCCACCCTGCATCATCTCACCATTTTGCTCATTCTGCGTCATCCTTGCCATGGCCGCCATGGCATTCACCACCCATGTGTCCCATCTCTCTTAATATGTTTGTGTGTTTTTGCAGGTTGCAGTAACAGGAAGTCACCATTAATTTCCGCCTCCGTTTCAGAATTCGAAGATGCATCCAGAAACCGGCTTGCAAGGGAAGAATTTATGAAGGGAAGCCCGGGGTAGTTGTCACGACATGACCCTCATTAAAGCGGAAATTTTAGAAACTTATCAAACCCTTCACAGTAAAAGATATCAGTTGAAAATCAAGGAATGCAGTGTCCGGCATTAAAGGATTCAAATTCCAATTCAAGATTTAAACACAGAAAAGTACAATGTGCAGGGAGAAATACTCTTAAGGGGATATTTCAGTCGAGTTCTCTTCAGGAATGTACAAAATGTTCACGAAGAATTACCCTCAGGCCTTGTTCCTGAAGAGATTTTCCTCCAGTACATTTTCCAGAGGTAGATTGCAAAGTACAAATAATTATATGCAGTCATTCACAGTATGGGCGCGAAGGTTTTTCCGCCATTTTTCTCAAATCAAATCATTTAATGTGTATCACCTACCTCTTTTCGGGAGTTCTCTGTTCTTTCTATAAATATTAGGAAAAAATACATTGTAAAGGTTCTAGACTTGTATCAGAAAACTGTGCAGCGAAAGGCTGGTTGCATACATTTTGTATAACTCTTGTATGAAGGCTCGGAGCCCGTAGGGTCTTAGTGAGGAGGAGTTTCATCTGCCAAAGAGGATTCTGGTCTTTGGTATTTCACAGTCTGTAATTTCCTCTCAAATGTGTTAGTTAATATAACATTTCATTCCATCTATTCTTCTTGTATCATGTTACTGGAATGCGAGTGGCTCACTAGTTTTGCGTGAGGATTCATCCTAGTTGATGCCCACACTTGAATCAGTCAAGCGCTTTAAATAGGCTTGGGCATGATATACTGTTTCATGTTTCTTTCATCCATAGTTCTTCTATATTGGTTACGTTGGGAGAGTGCTTTTAAAATACTATCATCTTGTATGGATTCTTAGATTGTTAAGCCTATGCATGGTGGTATTGTATATCTGGGTATTAGATCAAGGTTAACTAATATCTTATCAATCTTACTTTCGCTACATACACCTTCTGATAATTGATGTCTGTGAAGTATTTCTGAATCGGCCCTCTTTGCATAAAACTGTCTCTTAACTGTCTGATGTTTTTATATTGAAGTTCTGCATTTTGCCTCTGCAGTACCCCTCTTCCTGTGGCAATTTCTGTAGACTCTGGTCCCAATTTAAATCATTTTTCCTCGTTTTACATGAGATAGCATGTGAGCTGAAGCAGACAACTTAATATATTACTATATGCTCCTTGCTATGCTAAGATGTCCTAGGCACTGGTCTATGGCAACTCTAGGCTGTCTCTAGGAGTTACAACACCCTCTCTCAGGGGTCAAATCCTAGAGTGTAGGAACATTTTACATGAATTCCTCAACAAAACCTAATGACTAGGGAGGTTAACAAACTCTCCTCAAAATAGAAAAACTGATACATTTGACCTTGAAAAGCATTTATAAGCATGAATCTACCTAATTTTAACTTTAACAAGCATATTTACCATTGATTACATCATGAGAACATCATAAATGAGTAATTACATCAAGCGAAACTGAGTTTGAATGAAAAAACTGATAAAATAGGCTTCAAGGCAAATGCACAGCGAATTGACAGGAAAGCACAACATGCGAGGAGAAAGTGCAGTGTGCCAGGTGTAAGAGGCTTTTGGAGGAGTTCCCATGCTCCAAATTTGGATCTGAAATATGCAAGAGAAATATTTTCCTGTCTACTACACCATAGAACCATCAAACACTAAAAATGATTTCTCTAAAACCTCTAAAACTCAATTCTCCCATAACTACTCCAAAAGCGCAACATGCCTTTGAAAAAACATGCATAAAGGTGATTTTTTGGTAGTTTTTTGACCTTTTCACCTACTAGAATGTGCTGACATGGATCTCCCAATAGATTAAGTTGATGTACAGGTCAAAAGAAATCCATAAATGCAAAAAATTTATCATTTGGATGTCTAATTAAAAAACGCAATGTGAGGCTCGCTACCCTTTTGGACCAAAAACTGTGTAAAATTGCCAAAATACCCAAAAACTTCTAAATTTGTGAATTTTTTTCCAAATTTTCTCAAAATTATTCCAAAATTTCTCCTTGAAGTGAAAAAAATATCAGTTAGGCCATGAGAGAGGCATCAGCTAACAAATCAAGCATATCGTTCTCTTTTTGCCTCATTAGGGTTTCTTTCAACCTTTTCTTCAACTGATTGATTCTTACTTGAGACACACGATTTCTTGTGTAGTAATGCATGGGAATGTGTATTTGTAGGTTTTTGTTCCTATTTGATTTCTTAAGAAGCATTTCCATGTGGAAATTCACTCTATCAAGTCATCCTACCTTGTCTTTTTCAATTTCTACCAATATGACCTCATCAACTATCATTTGAGTTCTAGGTGGAGATGCTTCTTTTTGTTGCTAAAGTGACCTCTTTAGGCCTATTTTCCTTGGTCTCTTTCTTCTTACCTACTCTTCCTGATCACCTGAATCCTCAATATCAACTACTACTTTACCCTTTACAACTTATTTGATCAAAATAACCTTAGGCTTATTTAAGAGTGGTTGATTTACCTTTAATTTCATATTTTGTTGCTGCAAGGATGAAACCAAAATGTTAGCCCTTGAAAAGCTCTCCTTAAGTTCTCTGATCTCAACATATGTAATATTCCTATTTGATGATATTGATAAAACACAGCAAATGGTACAGCGATGGAATGACTCTAAGAGCAAACATTCAACAGTACATAAAATAATAGGAACTGCGTATGCAACAGATATACGTTAAGCAGAGAAATTACGAAGCCATTTTATTACACTGGGAATTATAAGCAATTACAATAGATGCCCAGATGATAGTGCTCAACTGGCGCAGGCAAGATAACAGATATTCTCATAAAACAAAGGTACAGTGGTTCCCTGTGGCATTCAAGCAGTTGGAAATATTGCCACGTGCTGCTAATACGCTGCGGTTGTAAAAGATCCACTGAGAAACTCCTGCTTCGGCTCTGTACACGCTTCAAACCTGATCCTCTTGCAAAATAACGATAGGATGGCCTCACCCGAGCAGGCACTCATAGTCCCCTGGGGCTGAGGTTGAGATCTCCGCTCGGAGACACTCGACGCACTAAACAGTGCTGTAGACTGGCTAAACAGCCGGCGTGCTCAAGTCTTGGCGACCAGTGATAATTTCATAAATTCAACAATAGCCCAAAAACATGGAGGCTCTCTTCCTTTTGTATGCGGCCTTCTTCACAAACCATAGACTCCACCTTTCCCATGCAGCCCCTCTCGGCCCCCATGCTGCCAACTCAACCCGCGTACTTACCTTCGCGCGCTCGGATGAGTTCACGGCCCGCTCACTGTTATTTACCTTTAAACATAGGCGGCAAAATTTGTCTGAATTAATATTCCAATTAGCTATTGCTAATTGGAAATATTACAGTCTCCCCCGACAAAATGTTTCTTGACCCCAAGCAACTGTAGTGATGGGTGCTGCAAGATATTTTCACCCTCCCATGTAGCATCCTCATCTGGTAAGTTCTTCCACCTTACCAAGAACTCCCGGACTGTTCTATTCCACAACTGCTTCTCTCTGACATCAATGATGGCTTCTGGCTACAGCACCAAATGCCCTTCATCATCTGTGGGCAGAAGCTCCTCCGTCGCTGTCACTTGTGATCCCAAAGCCTCCTTCAGGCACAATACGTGGAAAATATTATGAATCTTGCTGCCTTGGGGCAGCTCCAACTCATAGGCGACTTGACCCACCCTGCGTATCACCCGATAGGGTCCATAGAAGTGGGGCTTGAGCTTTTCCACCCCCTTCCGCTTCAGAGTGGACTGTTGGTCTGGCTGTAGGCGTAGGTAAACTAAATCCCCAACTTCGAACTGTCTCTCCACCCGACCCTTGTCGGCATACAGCTTTTGCTGATTCTGTGCAGTGGCTATGTTATCCTTAAGAGCCCGGAGGATGTCCTGATTCTCTTGGATCCAATCCTTGGCTCTCGGAGCCTTGTTGGCACCAAACATCACATCAACAAAAGACATATCATGATAGCCATACAGTGCATAAAACATAGAAATACCGATAGACATGTGATATGTGGTGTTATAGCAATACTCCCCTAGGTGCAGCCACTTCAGCCATTCTCTCTGCTGCCCGCTGACATAATTTCGCAAGTAGCCTTCCAGCCACTTGTTAATGCTCTCTGTCTGCCCATCTGTCTGGGGGTGATAGCTGGTACTTGGCCTCAACTCCATCCCCACCAACCGGAAAAGTTCCTGCCAAAACCCGCCCATGAAGCGGTTGTCCCGGTCGCTGACAATGGTCTTGGGAAGACCATGCAACCTGAAGATGTCCCGGAAGAACAGCTCTGCCACCTGTGCGGCTGTATAGTGTGCGGATATGGCGAAAAAATGTGCGTACTTCGTCAGTCGATCAACCACGAAAAATATGCTATCCTTTCCCTGCACTACAGGCAACCCTGTAATGAAATCCATCGAAATACTCTCCCACTTTCTCTCGGGAATGGGAAGAGGCTGCAACAATCCTGCTGGATGGTTCATTTCTCCCTTCTTGCGTTGGAAAACTACGCACTCCTTGACATGCTAGAGTACGTCCTCTTTGAGACCCTTCCACGAGAACCTCTCCCGGATGGCCCTGTAAGTCTTGGTAAACCCCTGATGTCCGGCTAACGGTGAATCATGAGACGCCTGTAGTATCTTCTTCTTGAGCTGGGAGCCCACAGTCAAGAAGATCCTGTATCTGTAATAGATAATCTCATCTATCACCCTGTACTTATCGTCCGCCACCCGACCATCCAGAACCTCACAAGCGAACCTGTCCTTGGAGTACTCCACCAAAAGTTGAGCCCTCCAATCCACCTCCCAACTCATCAGGGACAACGTAGCTGGTCTACGTGAAAGTGCATCAGCTACCACGTTGTTTTTCCCCCTGACATACTCGATGTCAAAATCATAAGCCTGGATTTTTCTGATCCACTTTTGCTGCCTCTCCTGAAGCTGTTTCTGCTCCAAAAAGAATCGGAGGCTGTTGTGATCCGTCCTCACCCGGAACCTATTACCCACTAAGTACTGCCGGAATTTGGCTAATGCATGCATCACGGCTAGCATCTCCTTGTCGTATATAGGATACAACTGCTCATGGGGAAGGAGATTCCGGCTCTCATAAGCTATAAGGTGTCCTTCCTGCAACAAAACTGGACTGATGCCTTCTCCTGACGCATCGCATTCCAAAACGAAAGGCTGCGTGAAATCTGGTAGCGCGAGCACTGGGAAGCTGCTCATAACCTCCTTGAGCCTGTCAAATGCCCACTGCGCTATCTCCAACCAAATAAATGCCCCCTTCTTTGTCAAATCCGTGAGCGGGGCTGCGAGCTGAGATAAATTCTTGATGAACTTCCGGTAATATGTGCAGATGCCAACAAATCCTCGAAGTTCCGTTACGTTCTTCGGCTCTGGCCAATCTTGGATGGCCTTGATCTTTTCTTCGTGGACCCTTACCCCGTCCACTCCTATGATGTGTCCCAAATACAACATCTCAGTCACCCCGAACTCACACTTGGAGAGCTTGGCATAAAACTGTTTCTCTTCCAAGATGCGCATCACGGCCTCAATGTGCTGGAGATGCTCCTCCCAAGTCCTGTTATATATCAACATATCATCGAAAAAGACCAACACGAACTTCCTCAGGTGACTGCGGAAGATGTGGTTCATACAAGACTGGAAAGTGGCTGGGGCATTGGTTAGCCCAAAAGGCATAACCAAGAACTCAAAGTGGCCGTAGTGGCACCTGAAAGCCGTTTTGGGTACGTCCTGCTCCCTCACTCTAATCTGGTGGTACCCGGACCTCAAGTCAATCTTTGAGAAGAACTGTGCTCCCCTCAACTCGTCCATTAGCTTATCAACCCTTGGTATAGGGTATCAATTTTTCAGGGTCTTTTTGTTCAAAGCCTTGTAATCGATGCACATTCGCAATGTGCCATCCTTCTTCTTTACTAACACCACGGAGGAAGCAAAAGGGCTGGTGCTCGGTCGGATGTGTCCAAGAGCTAGCAGCTCCTAGATGGCCCTCTCAATCTCGTCCTGATAGGCCTTAGGGTGCCTATAGGGCGTGGTAATAATAGCCTAAATGCCCTGCTCCAACTCTATCGTGTGCTCAAACCCCCGATCTGGTGGCCGGCCTGGTGGCATATCCCCAAACACTCTGTCATGCCTGTCGAGGATAGCCTGGATATCGGGATGAACTGTCTGTCTAGCGGTCCTCGTTTCTGATGGCCGAAGCTCTACTTCCCATTCTATGTCTCCTTTTTGGAAGGTTGCCTCCATCCGGTGAGCTGAAACAACCCGAGGTGGGTAAGTGTGCATCCCACGTATCTTCTCATGCTTTCCCGTCTTCTTATCATCCCACTCCATCTCTAAGGCCTCCCAATCCGTGGTGACCTTCCCCAGAGTGATTAGCCATTGTACACCCAAGACTACATTGGTGTCAGGTATATTGACCACAAAAAAATGGTCGGTCATTGTGTAGGTGCCCATTGTGACTGCCAGCTTTGGAACGTATTGCGCACATTGCATTGTCTGATCCCCTGGGACCAATACGGAGAATCAATCAAAGCTCTCCGTCTGTATGCCCCGCCGCTCAACCATCTGTGCATCGATGAAGTTGTGGGTTGCCCCACTGTCCACCAGAATAGAAACTCGCTGCCCACGTACTGTCCCTCCGACGCGCAGCGTCAAATACTTTGGCACTCCTCGCAATGCTGCAAGGGTTCCCCTTGTGGGTGCGAAAGCCGCACCACCCACTCCCGGAGGTGGTGGTGGCCCATGATCTTGCGTTGTCTGCCTGTCTCCTTCATCCTCAAACTCCTCCTCTTCCCCACTACTCTCGAAGAAGACCTCTATAAAATTTTCCTTGCCAGCCGCACATCTGTGCCCCGGCGTCCATAGCTCCTAACAGGTGAAGCACAGATTTTTCTTCCTCAACTCCCTCCTAGTGTCAACATCTAACTGTCCCCTACCCGGATTCCCCTTGGGAGGCGGGGTGTTCATATCCTTCCCTCTCGGCTGGAACACCTGCTTCTGGGGGTAAGGTGTTTTGGTCCTGGGCAATGCATCTTGCAGATCCCGGGTCCTGCCAATAGCGTCTTGAAGTGTGGGTGGTCTTGCGGATCTGACCAATCCTCGAAGTGGCTCTGCCAGCCCTTCGATGAACATGAATATCATCTATGCCACTGATAAATCGGGCACCCTCACTAAAAACCTCAGGAAATCGGCAATATATGTCTCTGGGCTTCCCGTCTACTTGAGCCTTGTCAGCTCAACGAAATGTTCCTCCGGATCCCTCCGGTCGAATCTCTCTATTAGTCTCCGGGTGAACTCGGCATATGTGGTCACAGTTGAATGCCCAAGTGTCACCATCCCATGGAACCACCAATTCTGAGCCTCACCATCCAATTGCAGTGTAGCCACCTTGATGGCCTCTGTCTCCGCCATCTGGTTGAGCTGGAAGTATATGTCCAGCTTCTCCACCCAAGACCTTGCCGAGCTGCTTGATGAACCATCAAACATAGGCAAATGATATCGGCTTGCTGAACGTTGGGTGTCTCCTTCATGATAGTGTCGGTGTCCTCTGTAATGGTCGTGGGGTCTAGTATCCCGCTTGAGCTGGACAAAGTCTCTGAACAGAAGCGCCTCCCTGAACTCCTGCCCATATGTCTGGTATTCAGCAAAATAACCACCTATGTGGTCCGACTATGGTTCCTCCTGCGTTCCCGTCCCAGCATCTGCACTTAGAAAAGTGGGCATCGTAGCACGAGTGGGGGCATGTGATGCCTGGTGCGGGGTGGCAGCCCGCTCCTGCAAATGGTGGGATGTGCCCGACCCCTCACCAACTGGGAAACCCCTTGTGGTTTCACGCTGTCTAGCTTCAATAATGGTGAATCTCTGCCCCATCATCTCAATTTTCCGCGACAGGTTTGTACTGATTTCAGGAGAGCTTCCCCAAACTGTTTTGCATCGTTATCATCCCCCATCATCTTTCTCCTCTCTGCGACTACCTCTGGTTTCTCCTGTTTTGTGTCCACTACTCGAATGAAATCCCCTTCATCGTAGGTGTTTTCTAACCTACGCTCAATATCTCTGTATTTCCTACCTCTGTAGCAGATGTAGGGGTTTCCTTCTGATGACATAGACTACTCGCTCCACAGGCTGAGCCAGGACCATGCTTTGATACCACTATAATATTCCTATTTGAGGATATTGATAAAACACAACAAATGGTACAGCGATGGAATGACTCTAAGATCAAAAATTCAACAGTACATAAAATAATAGGAACCACGTATGCAACAGATATACGTTAAGCAGAGAAATTACGAAGCCATTTTATTATGCTGGGAATTATAAGCGATTACAATAGATGCCCAGATGATAGTGCTCAGCTGGCGCAGGCAAGATAACAGAGATTCTCAGAAAACAAAGGTACAGCGGTTTCCCTGTGACGTTCAAGCGGCTGGAAATACTGCCACGTGCTGCTAATACGCTGCGGCTGTAAAAGATCCATTGAGAAACTCCTGCTTCGGCTCAGTACACGCTCCAAACCGATCCTCTTGCAAAATGATGATAGGACGGCCTCACCCGAGCAGGCACTCGTAGTCCCCCAGGGCTAAGGTTGAGATCTCTGCTCGGAGACACTCGACGCACTAAACAGTGCTGCAAACTGGCTAAACAGCCAACGTGCTCAAGTCTTGGCGACCAGTGATAATTTCATAAATTCAACAATAGCCCAAAAACATGGAGGCTCTCTTCCTTTTGTATGCGGCCTTCTTCACAAACCCTAGACTCCACCTTTCCCGTGCAGCCCCTCTCGACCCCCACGCTACCAACTCAGCCCGCGTACTTACCTTCGCGCGCTCGGATGAGTTCACGGCCCGCTCACTGTTATTTACCTTTAACCATAGGCAGAAAAATTTGTCTGAATTAATATTCCAATTAGCTATTGCTAATTTGGAATATTACAACATCCTTCTCCATGATGATATGTTTTGATGTCTCTTTCTATTCATTCACCTCCAAGTCTTCCATGTTAGTGTCAAGATGGAATGAATCCTCATCTTGCAAAGGTGCTTCATGATGTGATGATGATCCATCTTCAGCTGATGTAGGCTTAGCCCTTTAAAAAATGTTTGGAGAAAACACAAGCCTCTTTCCTCTTTGATATATTTGAGTCACCTCAGCCCTAGGTGTCCTCTTGACTGAAATTCTGCTAGATGAGCCAACCTCCCTTGGCTTGGATGGTGTTGATGGTGTACTTTGGCTAGTAGGCTGACTAGCAGGGGAAAAAAGACAATGGATTGAATGAATGCCTACCAAGAGATTTTCATTTGTGTAAGCTAGTGTAAGACAATGATTTTGATGAGGCCATGATGGAAAATACTAGCTTGGTGATCACTCTCTTTATACTTCACTTTCTCTTCCATTTTAGCAAATATTTTGTAGAGATAGTAGGGTAGGTTGAGATTTTTTACACATGTGAAATGCATCAACAATATGACATGATATTTGTACAACTTTGAGAATATACCCTCACATGTGAAATACCTCATCATGGCTTTCATAAATGGAGCAAAATTGTTTTTTTTTGACAAAAACGGTTATGGAGTATTACTATTCATCTTGGCCTGAATGCCGAAAATCTGATTACATTGAGGATGTCTAAATCCTGTTGCATCTCACTGATAAGAATGAGAATGCAGCCAAAGCTTGCAGACTTCTTCCAAGATAATAAATCTAAAAATTTGATTTCAGAGATTTTCCCCCACTTGAAGGTACAAACAAATTTATTTAAGAGGAAGAAGTAAAACATGACAACAAACAGCTTAAGGGATGGGATCCCATGATTCTTCTTCGTCTTTCATCTTGACCCTGGCAGAGAGGAGGGCAGATTTGTTGGCTTCAATGTCCGCCTCTTTATTATGAGTTCTCAGCACATGGTAGTAATTCAGTTTCTGAAAAGCGTTTTCCAAACCCTTAATTCTGGATATCAGCCTTGATAGTTTGAGATTTAAGGCTGGGGAGTTGGAAACCATTGTGTTTATAATGATCTAGGAATCACCTATAACATTAGCTTCACTTATATTTAAATCTTTGAGGATCTTGAGGCCTTGATAGAGGGCCAAAGCCTCAGCTTGAATGTTGGATGAAAGTCCAAGCCCCCAAGCAAAGGAGTGAATTTTTTCCCCAATTGGACTTACAACAACACCTCCTGCACCAGCTTTGCCCGGATTTCCCTTTGCTGCCCCATCAAAAAAGAGAGAGTGCCTTGAGTGCGAATTGAGCCAGACTTGAAAATCAGTTTCAGATTTCCTTATTTGCCAGATTTTGAGAGGAGGGACATTTCTAACTGCAGATTGAAATTGCAAGTCAAGATATTTCTCTACCTAATCTACTGTCTGTTGGGATTAAATTGTCCAACAGACTTTCATTCTTAAATTCTACAACAAAAATTTAAAAACAGTCAAGTCAAGATTAAGCTATTTGACTTGTTGTGATCTATGGCATAAGAACAAGCTGCACATAGATTATTATTTGTAGAAAATTAAAAATCAAAATGGAAGGCTCAAGATCTGAAAGTTTCTCATCATGGCCTTCTCTTTTCTTCACAGCTCTGTTTTTGATTTTGTTTGAACTGCCTCTTCCTTGATATCTGATTCAGATTTTGGAAAAATTAGAACCAGTTCTTCTCTTTTATGACTCAGAAAATAAAACAGTTTTGAGTCATCTCTCTTTGGAAACTTTGGTTCAGATTTTGAGTTTTTTTGAACCTTCATTTCTATCCCAATGTATCTACTGATAAGCCAAGATTGAACAATTTGGCAAATCGAATTCACTATCCTATCAGCAGAAAATTTAAAGCTAATTAGTCAAGATTAGGCAGTTTGACTAACTAGAAGTGTGTTTTGAGGAGTGGCATTTGAGCTTGCACACTTTCAGATTTATTTCTCTTTTTGGTATGGGGCTGTACCTTTATTGTTTTGTCAATCTGCCCTCTTTTCTTTCTTTCTTTGTTTTTGTACTTTTGAATTTTTTATTTTTCTTCAACGTAGAAAAACAACAACTAACTACATGCCCAGAAGTGAGCTTTATTGACATTCCTATCTAACCTATTCTAAACATGGAGTATTTACATATTCATATGATACAAAAGTGCCAATGCAGCCAGCTGAGTAATGTCAAGAAGAAGAAGAAACTCTGGCTGCTTGTCAGAGGTATCCATAGTATATTTTGAAGATTAATCTTCAAAACCGAGGCTATCACAGAAGGTGACAACTTTTCATGTCTCTGGCTCTTGCAAAGGATCAATGCTTGATAATTTGAGCCAGTTTTGATTTCCACACACTCTTCCATAGGATCAACAAAGAAAAGGTGAAGGTTCTCTTCTTTTTGGTCCTCCACAATTGGTAGATCATCTACTTCCAAGACATCAGCTTTGAGGACTATCTCTTCAGTATGTAGCTTGGAAGTATCATCATTCTTAACCTGCAAAATAGAAAATAGTGGAATATCTTCTTTCTTTGAATCTATGCTTGCTTCTGATATAAATTCAGGCTCTTTAAATGACAGACTAATATCAGTGAAGGGAGAAATTTCTTCTTGAGAAGATGATATATCCACAGCAGGATAGTCTTCTATTTGTTTTTCTCCTTCATCTTCATCATCCTCTAAACTGGAGGACTCATCATATTTGACAGTGTTGTCCTCTTGTGAAGACTTATTTTGAGGCTATATGTCTTCTTGAGCCTCAGCTATAAGGGATGATGAATCAATATTGGAGTTTTCAAGGATATCTTGAGGAAGGTTCATTATTTCTTGGATCATCTCTCCCTCAACTGATTCATCTATATTCTTAAAATTTTTCAATAGGAGATTGAACTCATGAATGGCTATTAAAATATCTCCAGGATGCATTTCTTCCAAAGCTTCCTCATTATCTATAATGTGTTGGGTGATGTTTTGTGATGGATCATAAAATATTTCACCCAATGATAATGATGTAGCGTTTTCTTTATAGTTCTCATAGAACACATATTCAATATCTCTTAAAGAAAACAAACTACTAGATCTTAAGCATTCATACCAATCCCTAGCTTGTCCTTCTAATGTTAACATGAACATTTTCATTAGGCAGTCTTGATGCCATTCAACTTTCAATCTCCATACATGTATATGAAATCTAATGAGATGTAATAGAGGGTCATCAAACTTTTCGCCTTGAAAAAGTGGCAGGTTTTCATCCCAATTCACCTGGGGCATCTTATGTGGAAACCCAGGGATATGATCTCTACTCATTGGGGCATATCTTCGTTGTATTCTTGGAATCATGTTTGTAAATCCAAAAAGAGGTCACTGTGTCTGGTCAATCAGTTCGGGGTCTTCTACCAGTGGAGTCATTTGGTCTTCTGGGAGTTTCAGAGTGTGGAGTCGCCAGGTGGAAAATTTTTTAGCTTCTAAGGAGGTAAAATGTTTTATGGTTCCACCACCCTATGATTCTTGTAGAGCTGCAAGATTTTCAGGAACTGAATTAGCTCTCAAGGGTGATCTGAAAACAGTTGATAATTTAATCCTAGGAGACTTCCAAAGGATACTTCCTGGGTTATCAACTATCTCAGGTGGATCGGGGTCAGGATCGACTCTAGTGTGAATATTTATGGGAGCCACTATGCAGTGTTTTTTAGACCCAAATAAACAAGAAAAGTTCAACCAGGTATAACAATATTTGAACGGTTAACTAATCTGTTTCACAAATTCTTAATTCCACAGTCCTTTTACTGAGTTTTAACAATGTTGTGATGGGAAAAGGTTCTCCCCAGCGGAGTCTTAAGGTCTGTTGATTATTGTGGAGTCGCCAAGTGGAAGTTTTAGCTCTTTTCAGAGGTAAAATGTTTTATGGTCCACTACCATGTTTATTGAATTCCAATTTGAAATATTTTTGGGTGTTTTTCTGAGTTATTTTTCAGTTGTGTGGTTTCTAAGGATATCCTGACTCTGTTTCAAAACTTAGCTACGGTTGTGAGACAAGGACAGTCTACTCTTATGGCTAAGCCAGCCGGTTTTCAAGGTTTGATAAGGACTTATGAGAATCCTAGGATTTGCCTAGATTGTCACTGATTCAAACAAGTTTTACCATGAATACCATTTGTTGGTAGTGCTTGAAAGGTTGCTTTTCACTCACAAGGTTTGTATGAATTTCTAAAGGAAACTAAGATGAAAAACCAACTCAGTCCCCAGTATGGTCGCCAGAAATGTTAGGTCTCTGTAATTAGCAAGATTAGCAGAGTCCAATTACAGAAACAACATCGTTTCAACCAACTTTGGGATTCTAGGATCTAGCCCTCCTGAATCCGGAGAGGGATCTCTCCAATATGTACAAAGATGGATATTGTCTTTGAAGTTTGAAATAATGATATTAGGCTAGTTGTGAAGGCCAAGGATTTTGTTTTGGATGGTTGAGCATGAAATGTTACTTGAGGGGAAAGCCCTAAGTGCAAAAGTTTCAAAAGTGAGAATTTGCAAGTGGATAGAACAGCTAAGCTAAACAGATAGATATAACGCTGTTTTTTAGTCCATTGGGCTATGGAGTCATATATGGGCTTTAATTGAGCAACAACATCAAATGTGATCCAAGGGGCAAGTCATCTATACCACAAGATTATTGAGATTAGAGTGATAGAATGGAAACAATAAAGTGTTGAAGGGGTGGAAACTGATAATAATTTCTCAGAGGATTTATAGTCAGTCCAAACAAGAAAAGTTCTAAGAATCACAAATCAACCAAGTGCACACAATCTATTGACTGGGCAGTCCGTATTCACAAACTTAATTGACAAACAATCCAGTAATCCACATAATTACCTTCAGAAAGTATGAAAACACATAAGAAAAACAGAGTGTAACTTAAGATCATATAAAGTACTTTTAAACCTAGTCTGCTTTCAGTCAACACCAAGGGAAACTTTCAGAATCTGCCTTTGGAGAAAAGAATCTAGGAATCAGGGCAAACCATATCTTCTCTAGTCTAACTTTAATAGCAAATAATGGAAATCACATTTGGAAATCACATTCAAGAACAATGTTTAAGAAAACAGAAGGACGAAAGGAACGCCAACGTTCCTAACTGTTTAAACAGTATTGAATCATTCTTAAATAAACAAGCTTGAGGAAAACATTAAGATAAAGATTTCTCAGCCAGAGAAGGTTACTGATATACAGTAGATCCTAACCCTTTTTAAACTGTTCTTTACAGAGGAATATGAACAATATGGCATACATAGAAGGAAAACAATTTAACAAAGAAAGAAGCACTTCACCGGTGATATAGACTAGGATCCCAAGAAACAGCTTTTATATTGATGTCAAACCAGTTACAATCTTTAGGTCCAATGTTTCAGTTTAGCAATCATCTTCACTATTCAACCTAGCTATTCTAGCATAAACAGAGCTTCAAGGGCCAACGACCACTATGTACAAATAGAAGTCTCCAGCTCAAGTGTATTTCAAAGTTCTGCAACAAACAAATTCTCATCTTCTACTGAGGTATTTATAGAATAATGAGGAGGTGAGACCTAACAAAATATCTCTCGAAGCAATTAATACAGATTCAAGACTTCTTGGCCTTTTGAGGGGCTCGATGAAGAAGTTCACAGGTGGAACACTGTATTAACTGTTTTACATTTATGAATTAAGCTCAGCAGGAGCTTTATTGGACTTTGAGGCTCTGGGTATCGTGTGGAGTAACTCCGCGGATATTTTCTGCATTGATTTCCTTGCAGAAGTAACTCCCTGGCTGCGCTGGAGGCGAATATCTGATTTTCTTCATTAACTTCGGCCTTTGTTTTGAAAGGTTTGAGGCAACAGGTGGCTCGGGGGTAGCTGAGGAATCAATTTGCCTCAGATGTGGCGGTGGAGGCTTTCTGTTTGATAAAACACTTTAGGTTTTCTTTTAAACTGTGTTTTAGATTGGGGATTAGGCTTTTGATAACTGTCTTAGCCGTAATCCCCGTAAAAACTGTCTTCGATCTTCATCTTTTGTGCTTTGTCTTCAAAACTGATACTCTTTAACTGTTCTCTTGAATAAAACAGTGTCTTGTCGATGTGCAGGGGCAGCACAGGTTATTTACGTGTTATCAACGCTCATGAAACATTGATAAATCACTGGATTCAAACCTGCGAATGGTTGTGTTTTAATAGCCTGAAGGCGCAGGAAACGTCTTTCCCGGTCTTCGGCCTTTCTTCATAACATAATGGAAAACCATAGAAATACCTGCAAAACACAAAACAATTAAGAAATCCTGCGGAAATAGGTTTAAACTGCTTCAGATGGCGGGGGAGGAGCGTAGCCGTCGGATAAAAATATCTAACGGTGGAGATCGGCGCAGAACAGGCAAAGGAGAACGGGGAGAAGAAATAAGGCGGGGTGGTTTTGGACCGTCCGATCTGGACACGTGGACGGTCCAGATCTAATCGGAGGATTGCAATCGGAGGGGAGAAACAAAGGGCGCGATTGGAAAATACTGATGCGATTGCGCGATCGGGGAGACTTGTGCGATTAAGCGATGACCGTTGGATTGGCGGGAAATGGACGGACGGGATTAAATCGGAGCCATCGCAATCGGGGAGCACTGAAAAGGGGATGCGATTGAAACTTACGATTAGAAACTTGCGATTGAGCACTGGCCGTTGATCTGAGGACCAGATCAACGGCGGGGAATGAATCGGAGGGATCACAATCGGAGGTGGCAGGTAGGTGCATGCGATTACGCAATCGGGGAAAGTTGCGATGCGATTTGAAGCTCCGATGTGATTGAGCGATGGCCTTTCAATCGGCGGTGATCGATGGTGGAGATGGCACAGGGGGAAACCCTTTCATACATACGAAAACCAAAGTTTTTACAATAAAAACAAGTTAAAATGGGTCAGGCGGAAAATATATAAGTAAAGGGAAAAGGCGCCCGATTGTGGGGCCGTGGGATATATGAACTGTAATATGCCCAGGAGTATATATAACAAGGGCCTAATCGCAATCGGAACTGCGGGCCTGGTCTTTCCGATCAACCCATTGAAATTTCCCCGATTGCGATTGCGCGATCGGTTTTTTCGATCAACACATTAAAGTATTTCAACATGTGTTTTTAAGTTTTCAACTTAAAACATTCGGAAAGTGGGTTTTTGGATTTACAAAGGAAAATATGATCGGAGAGGGATTTTTTTCAATGGTTTAGCGCCCGATTGCGGGCCCACATGTTAAACGTAATAATTATATGATCTGCGGTTTATGATAAAAAGGGCTGATCGCAATCGGAGTTTTGAAATGGCTCAAAAAACGTGCACACTTGAATCTTTCCGATGCGATTAGCGCTAATGGGACTAGCACCTGGTTCTGGGGAAAGGGCATGTGGGGGAAGTGGTTTAGGACTTAGCCCAAATGGGCTTAAGTCCATAGTAATAAAACTTTGATTTTTATGAAAAATTTAAAGGATTTAAATGGATTTGGGGGTTTCGGTAAGGCTTTTAAAGTAAGTTTCAAACCTTATAAAGTGGTCTTTATGAATGGAAGAAGGAAATTCATAAAAACAAAGGGGATTTTATAAGTGAAGGTTAATTTTGGAGTGGGGAGGAAAGGGAAAATGATAGTTTTTCAGCAGTTTTTTCTCTTGGATTTTTAGCAGAAATTTTTAGAGTATGAAATGGGAACAACAATGTAGGATCTGGACAGAGGCATGAGGCCTTTAAAAGTCTTCAAGAGCCAACAATTTTTTGGTAATAAAAATTGTTCCTTGGAGGCTCAAAACAGATTTAGCCACCTTTGGGTATAACAAATTTTATAGGTGGCTAACAGAATAATGTCAAGCAGATCTGAGTAGTGGTCTGGGTCCTTATCCTCACTGTATAGGTTTTGAAAGTGAGAAAAGGCTGCTTTTTTAATGTCTTCAAAATCCTTATGGATGATGTTATCCTCCTTAATCTCAGAGATAGTGTTGAAGCATTTCCTGGCCTCGGCTTGTTTGTGGAAAAAAGCAGAATTTCTGTCCCTTGCTTTGAGCCAGAGATTTCGAGATTTTAATCTCCAGTATTCTTCTTCAGCTAGGCAGGCCTTGTGAAAGCGTTGTTGCAGATGAGCCTCTTGATCTAACATCTCCTCTGTGACGGTAGAGTGCTCCATATGAAATTGATGAGTGGCAAGAGAGACTTTAATGGCTTTTCTTTCTGTAGCCGGGTTGGACAGGGCTTTGACCCATCGTTTTAGAATGCCTTTTACCCTTCTTAGCTTTTCCTCCCAGACAAAGAAAGGAGAACCATTGACCAGCTGACTCCAACTATCCTTGACTATTTGCATGAAGTCTGGTTCCTTGATCCAGAGGGGACTGAATCTAAAAGGAATAGGACCCAGATCTAGATGGGCCAGGAGCTCGAGCTTTATAGGCTTATGGTCCGAGGTGCTGTTAGCAAGGATGTGCATTTTGGGTTCTAATCCTAGTAACAGATAGGAGATTTGAATGAAAAATCTATCTAATCTGGCAGAAATATGACTAGGACCCACTCTTTTGTTAGACCAAGAGAACTTACCAGAAGAGGGTTTGATATCCAACAAGTCCCAGTCTTGTAATAGATCCTTCGCCCATTCCCTTGCCGGATCTCGGACAGCGTTACCTCCTCTTTTTTCAGACGAGTAAAGAGTGAGGTTGAGATCTCCAGCAATAATTATATTTTCCAGATTTGTCAAGTCTGCTTGGTGCCTTATAGAATCCCAACAATCCTTTTTTTCCCCGACATTGACTGGAGAATATACATTGAAGAGGCAAAAGGTTTCTTTAGTATCCAGATTCTGCATTTTCAGCAGCAACCGGTGAGTATTACTAGCCTCAAAGGCGACTGCAAACTTGCTGGGGTTCCATAGAGTGCCAATCCCTCCCGATGTGCCCCGGGCAGAGATTGCTCTTGCTTCACTTTTAAACCAGAGTTTCTTGCTTGCTTGCAGGAAGACTACGTCTTCCAGCTTAGTCTCCTGGACAAGAAGCATGTATGGAGTTTCTGTTCTTATTAAACTTCTCAAGGCTTCTTCCTTAACTTTACTCCCCATACCTCTACAATTCCAAGAGATGATCTTCATTATTTATGTTTCTGGTGGGCTCCCTTGGAGCCTTGAGTCTGATTTTTCAACATCCTTGGCTTTGAGGCTAGAAGTTTTTCCAGAGTTGGATGGCTGCCCTGTAGCTTATCTTTATAAGTCTCCTGCTCTCTTTTTTCCCTGTCAGTTTTACGGCCTCTTGTAGATCTTCGTATCGAGGATTGGGATTCTCCCATTTCCCCTTCCTCCTCTGACTCGTCCGTTTCCTGCCCTTCTTCCTCATCTTCTAATGTCATGCCTTTGGAATCTTCGGCACTTGTTCCTTTAAGGGAGACTGAGGGAGTACCTTTGCTTGGAGAAGCTGGATTTTGGTTCTCGATCTCTGGAGTAGCTTCTGACTGCTGGCTTAGAGGGTCAAATTTGTTTTCTTGTGCCTTTTTGGGAGGGAAGCGTTGATCATTAGCTTGTAGAGAGCCTTTTCTAGTGGGTCCTCCCAGTTTTTGTCCTTTATGATTGGTTTTTGCTCGCTTTACATGGTTCCAACCCTCTTCAATCCCTTTCTCAGGTTCTGCGTTGGACGGACAGTTTCTAGCAAAATGTCCATGAACATGGCATTTCCTACATTTGAACGGCAATTGCTCATAGTCCAAGATCTGCACATGGGACCAACTGCCGACTTTGATTTTGATTGCCTCTGGGAGACCTACCTCAAGATCAACTTCTACGCAGATCCTAGCACAGTCATACTGGTCCTTGTTGTTTGCCCGGTCTATGAATTTCCTGAGAGTGTTGCCAATGTGTTTCAAGGAATCCCAGTTCCAGCAGTGGACTGGCAGATTTGGAAGGTGAACCCACACCGGGACAGCCTTGGGAACATCGACAGCTGGATCAAAGTCCGGGGTCCATTTGTTCAGATAGAGGCCCTGAGAACCCATGAAATATGGCCTGTTTTGAAAGATCAAATCTTTGTCTTCTTTGGAGGAAAATTCGAAGAGGAAGTACCCTCGCCCCAGAAAGTAAGAGGTGACATTTTCCTTGATCAGAGGAGCCTAGTTCCTTTTAACCCATTTCTCAGTAGTTTTCGGAGAAGGCCACAGTCCCGTGAATTGGCCAATGAGACCACGATCAGCCAAAGATAAAGCAACTTGAATGGGGGCCTCTGGAGGCAAAGAGATCTCAGGAATTTCATCGAGCTTCTTAACGAATTTGGAGGCCTTGCTTCTTTTCTTCTGAGGCAAACCGGCAAGGAGCTGGTTGAAAGCGGCAATGGTAGGAGAGGAAGGCGAATCCTTAGAAGGGCCCAGCGACTCCATAGAGAAGGCCTGAGGCCGGCCGCCGCAGGGGCAGCCACGCAGTAGAAACCCTAGCGAAGCTCAGAACGCGCAACAAGCATAACTGCTGAATTTTTGTTGTTGTTCCAGCACTTGTTTATTTTCTTTCTCCCTTTCCCAGCAAAGAGAAACGCCGCAACCAGAGGTCAGAGGTGTAGACCAAAGCCGTGACAGAGAAACGCACAAAAGGAGGGGGCTCCAACCGAGCAGCGGCAGAAGCAGGAGACCCTGCCAGAGCAGGCGCAGCCATAGATGCTGCAGCGCACAGGTAGAGCAGCTAGGGTTCGCAGGGGCTGCAACGCGTAGGCAGAGCAGCAGTTCCCAATCTAGACCTTCTAAATGTTATCGTTATTCAATGGAGCAAAATTTTTAAGCAACTGTCGAATAGGAATTTTTTTCTTGATGACATCTTTATAATGAATTTTAATGAAAGCTCTATCATTTTGAACATCCAAGTATTAGTTCTTGAACCAATTTTCTCCATTGTTTTGTATCCTTGTAGTTGTGGCTACGACCTCAGTTGAAATTGTAAAACTCACTCCTGCAATGGCGATCTTATCTCTCCTAAGGTTTGTGGCAAATAAGCGTGTTAACTTGGCATGATATCCCACGTGTTGGATTTGCTCACAAAACCGTAAACATCCTACCTTTTGAAAACACTATTTGGCCAATGACGAAGACATCAACTCCTTTATGTTAAGTGGCTCAAACCTTGACACTTGTCCTCCTTTGTTGTATGGTTTATTTCCTCCCTCCATTTTTTACAATTGCAAAGCAAAACCCTAGTGAAATAAAGGGGAAGTAGGTGAGGGGATGAAGGGATTAGGGAGAATATAAGTGGGTAGGAAAATTTTGGGAGGTAGATAGGTGTATCAGGAAGCTTAGGGAGGTGGAGAATGAAAAAAAGAGTGTAGGGATTAGTGTAGGAAATTAAAGTACAATCCTAACCATAAAAGTGCCAAAAAACGCAGCGTAGGAGCTAGGGTTAGGTGTAGGGGTTAGGGAAATGAGGGTGAGAGGGCTGTGGGAAATTTATTTGGGTGTGGGGAAGGGTATAATATGTAGTGAATTAGGTATTTTTGCTTGAAACTCAAACTATGGAGCTCACCCACCAAAAACGTAGTGTGGGGACTGTGGGAGGGTTTCACCACTGAAACTATGAAATAAAGGTTTATAAGAGGTGGAAAGAGCTTCAAATTACTTGTAAATAGGGTGATGGAACCTTCAACTGCCACTGAAAACCCATGAGGATGATTTTTTTGCCTCTAGAAGTGAAAACCTAGTGAAGGGTCAAAAACATAGTGTGGCTGGCTGAAAACGCAACGTAGTTGTCTAGAGAAGGTGCCAATCACCTTTTGAGAGTGTCCTTCGATGCTTGTTGTGCTAAGATAGTCTTTGTTGGTGAGTAGTGCTTAATGCCAATGTAATGAGTGAAATAAATTCTTGTATGTTCCTTTGTAGCTTTTGGAAATAAAATTCTCTTCAAAGTGGTGTAGTGGCCCCACCATGTTTTTTTTTTACATTTTGATTTAAAACTGCAACTTTGGAACATTAAGAAACATATTACATCATATTTGAAATGAAATTTCACTTTAAATGAATTTATTGAGCATTTTCCATATTACTACTCCTTCAATTCCAGATTGGTGAAATGGCAGATTTTTTATGATTTTAACCCTAAGACCTAATGGTGACAATTCATGAAATGAGCTAAATGAAGACCATGGTGTTGTGACTAAGATGATAACAGAGACATTTCAGTGGTTACTCTTTCAACTAAATAATGGAAATGACCAACGCATGATTTTTTTTTAAAGGAGTAGTAAGATACCTAGACACACTAGTCAATGACTAAATTTTTATTTGAAGACCTACTAAAACCATAAAAATTTGACTTAAGACCCTAACAAAACCTTGTAAGAGCATATTTGATCACAGGTGACTGGAAGAACTGGTAGTTACTAACATTGGCTCCAGCTGGGGATGGAATCTCCTTGGAGGTATCAAGAACACTGTAGACCAAGTAGCCTTATCCATTGGGCATGGAGTAAAAAATCAAAATACCAAACACAAAACTGAAAATTGACTGAAAAAATGAATTGAATTTGACTAAAACAAAAACTTACTGTACTTACAAATCAACATCCAATTAAGGAAACCTTATGGCCTTCACCTTAGGCATCAAGCTTTGATGATTAACTCCTTCATACTTTGGAAAAAAAGTAAAATGATATGTACAATGAAGTTGAGAAACTTCAGAAATTTGATAAAAAGAGGTAGTGCTTGAGAAGCCTACCATTGACTGGTCCTCCTCCATAGTCTTGTCCATTCATTTCCTCCAACAAGTAAGCATGCTTCCCTCTTGAAGGTGAAATCCTTTACGGTTCCTTCCACAAATTCTTGAACTTACTATGGCTTCCTTTATCTTCATTTTGAGAATCCCAATGGAGTACCACATCACACATATTGAAGTCATCCACCTTTGTTTTCCGGTCATAAACTTTCTTGATTCTTTCTCGAATCTTAGAAGTGTTTTGAAACACTTCCTTCCTAGTTTGTTGCAAATGAATCATTTGGTTTATCCGTCGCTGAACATCATTTGGTTCGCTGCCAACTTCTTGCAATATCTTCATGACTGGAATAGAAAGAGAAGTAGGAAAGACAGTATCAACTCCATACACTAACTCAAAAGGTGACATGCCTATGGAATTCTTATTACTTACTCTGTCTTCCCACAAGGCATTGATGAGTTTCTTATGCCAATTTTTCTTATTTACCTCCAACATCTTCTTGATAATATTGACCAAAGACTTATTTGAAGACTTGACCAATCCATTGCCTTACGGGTAATATGCAGTTGAATGACCCAACGTGATATTTTACTTCTCACAAAATTCCGCCATATTTTTGGACTTAAATGAAACTTCTTTATCCATGATGATCTTCTGTGGACAACCAAATCTAGACAAAATATTAGATTCCAAAAATTGAATAATAACCAAATCAATTACTTGCATGGTTGGGATTTCCTCAATCCAGTTTGTAAAATAATCTATAACCATTAAAATCCACTTATGCTGGTGTTGAGGAGGTAAATCCCCTCTGCGGACAGAGGCGATCCCTACTAGCCCAGCAGGGGTCTAGCAACAAACAAACAATGTCATGACGCAGGTTCCTAATTACGAATGAAAAGGCTGGAGATAGAAGCCTACCTGGATTCCAACGCTAGGATCTGAAGAAGAAGCGTCCTCGTTCCTCAGCCTTGGCAGATCACAATCCCTCCACGATCTCCGCGGATGAACACCTGCACATGGAAGAAACGAACAGATACAAGCATAGAAACCAGCATACGTAACTAAACATCAGTCAGAAAGGACATTACTCGCATTAACATGATGGAAAACGGAGTGGAACCATAATCATAATCATCTATTAAAATAACCAGCGAAGAGAGATTACAACCAAGTTCTGACGTCGCGGTCTCCTTCGAACGGGTTTCCAGTCGTCCCCGTCTCGCAAAGCTTGCCAAGGAAAGGGAAAACCTCTCCAGAGTCTCGTGACAATGGTCTCCTTACTTGAGTCAGCCTTAAGGGAAAGAGAGGGTGCTTTACAACACAAAGGCTCTTGGGAATATGGAGATTCAGAGCTTAGGCACTTCAAGACTAGCTTGCCATTGATTTGAGCAAGCTTTTATAGATGGAGAAGGAGGAGTTGGGATCCCTATTATTATGGGATTGGCCCTATCAACAAGGAAGGTTCCATGGGAGGTGGAAAAACCACTTCCCTCCATAGAACTCCCGCAGCCAACCTCCCAACTCAAGATAGGTGATGGTTTGTGGATTTGTTAGAATTCAACTTCCACCATCCATATTTAAAAAACAACTCCCAAATTGGGTGGCGCGACCACGGCTCTATGACAGAGCGCCAGGTGGCGCGACCTCTTTGCATTAATTTCCCCATTGGCGCGAGTACTGAACTGCTTGCCCGCGCCAATGCTAAAAGGGTTGTTTTTTATGACTTTTGCAAGGAGATGTTTCAAGGGCAAATAAAGCTCATGTTCAGAGGGATGCATTGATGATGTTTTCAAGGCATGACAATGTCCACAGGTCACAGAATGGGTCCTCCATTGTGCGGGATGGGGAATGGTAAGGACGGTGACAAATTACTGTGTAACAGATGCCCCCTAAAGTATGAGGCCCGAGAGGGAGAGGGGTGAAATGCTTTACGAGAACATGTTCAACTGAAGGCCCGCCGTTGGAAAACCTGCGCAGAAAGATACAACTGACATCTCAAGTACATGATGTATAAGTGGTATGGACGCAGCCATCCGAAACAGAGTATGATATAATCCGGATCCAGAGTATGGGCGCAGCCATCCAGCTAAGATCAAATAAATAGACTCAGGTATGGTCGCAGCCATCCAATCAGTGAGTCATGTACATAATGATAATAATCCACAATCGCAGCCTGGATTACAACAGACACAATCCAGGGTCTTGCGCTCCATCTCGACCCAACAAAGTACAAGTTCATGCATGTGAATATGTGAGCTGAAGTCGAACATGCAAGAACATCGTCGGATTACCAGCCAATGATGAAAGCTGTTAACCGACGCGAGAGAAACATCCAATAATGACAATGGTCCCCAAGGTACTACAGGTACAATCTACGGCGTGCGAATAAATGAACTGACGTCGAACACCCGCAGAATCACTCGATCGGAGGCCAATGATGTAAACCTCTCGTCGAATGCGACGAACCTGCCATTGAGGCATGCAGGCTCCAAGGTACCATAAGGAGTCTCTAGACCAACTTCCCGGATAATGAGTTGAAGTCGACAGGAAGTGACCTTGATCGAAGGTGGGCCATAATGATTCCCACATCATCGACACGAGACAGAGGAACATAATGTTTGTTGTGAATCAGGACCATATGAGAAACAGAGGAAGGTTGATATTTGCAGAGGCCAACTTCTCTTGAACATATGAACGGCACGACAATGGACTTGGCAGTATTTGACATCAACGGATCGAAGGTCATGGTGACGAGGCAGTGAACAGATGAGGGGTCAAAAGAGATTACCCAAACCCATGGAGGCAATGTGAAGCAACGAGATGAGATGTCCCCAACCCGACACGAATGCAGACCAGTGCCATGTTCAAGAGCGACATACTGCCGACGACAATGACGATGGTTCCATTTTCCCCCCACCATTTCTGGCGAGTACCCCAATTATTTTTGATAACAAGCTTGAAGGGGATAACATATGCTTGTGATATAAGTCCTCCCTTCGGGCGAATCCATCCTGGTGCATTTAACGAGTCCTAGGAAGGAGAAACTTGGAGAACGTCATTTCGACTATATCCGATGTCATCAGGGTTTAACGAGTCTGACAAGGGAATAACTCGGCGTCTTTTCATGTTTAGAGAGTTTGAAAAGACAGCTGAAAAGAAAACTCCACAAGTCCCTTTTCGTAAATAGTTCCCCAGATCCGAAAAGGTAGAAAACAATATCCGGGAAAACCTCCTAGTCGCGATAGGCTAGGGTATTCCTTTTTCGTAATCAATCCATCCCAGCCCGAAAAAGGGTTAAACTTATACTGGGTGGATGTCGATTCGTATCCATTTTAACGAGATCGAAACGACAAGGGCCTCAGCGATCTTTTCATATTTAGAGAGTCAGAAAAGAGCTGAAAGATGACTCCACAGTGACTTTTTCGTGTATTTACCGAGTCCGAAAAAGTATAAAATACAACTCGTGTCCATCTTTTTAAGTCGCAAAAACCTGCTGCTGCACAAACCAAGCAAGCGTAAAATCCGTTTTCGACATAACATATGCAAATATTTGACAAAAATAACTTTTAAAGCTCATTAAACGTCGAAAAGTTATAAATATGTCTAATTGGTAAAAAATGAAATTACTTTTTACTATTTACCTTGTGGAAAGCAACAGTGGTCCTTTTGGAGCAGAATCTTCTGACGGTGATTGCGACCAATCCAGGCAACCATTCAGCCTCTCGTCTGTCACAGGTAATAGGCGCTCCTTAGCTCTTCATTTCCATACATTTTTTAATGGTTTTCCTTTAGAAATCAACTTTGTGTGGCCACTTTTAAAATTTTAGGGCCGGGCCCAGTGGCGCGGGTATCGGGCATGGACCCACGCCACTGAGCTCTTTTTTCCAAAGGGCTCGCGCCACCTGGCGCGACTGTTAGCAAAACAGCCGCGCCAGCGGCCGAACCTAATTTTCCGCCTAAAATTCCGATATTTACACCAAATTTCTTGAAATTTGAAGCTCACCAAAGATCTAATCAGGGGTTTTTGACCATGTGAATGCAGATAACCACTCAAAATGGCAATCGAATGGAAGGAACGAGAGCACGGAGATGAGGATGAAGAGGCCATGCAAAGCCAAGCTTGCATGAACGCTCTAAGAGACTGTGGATTGAAAAAGTTCTTCCTCACACCATGTTTACGAGCTCAGCCTGAGCTCCTCCAATATCTAATCAGCATCTGGGATGAAAACGAACAAGTGTTCAGGCTACGAGACCAGGTGTTAGAATTGGAGGTCACTGCCATTTATTTCATTACTGGATTGTTCCGCAGAGGTCCAATCCCTGTACTGACTGGGAGCAGACCATCAGGGGAAAAGATGGAACAGGTAATGGCGCGGGTGTGCCGAGGGGCACAAACAGGATCAGGAAGCAAGAAGGTATACATCTCCACCATCCCCGATCTAGCACTGAGAGTAGTTCTCCACACCATTACGCGGGCTGCTGGGTCGCAGGCTCCGCACGAGGCCACGAAGACTCAACTCCTGTTAGCCTCAGAATGCATGGGTCCCCTACTGTTCAACTGGGCAGAAGCAGTAACTATCAACATGAAAAGGCAGCTCACAAAGTGCAAACAGGGGAAACTGAAACAGTTCGGTTATGGTTCCATCTTGGTATCGTTCATTCTGGAACGCATACCAATCTTCTAGGGCCAAGGGGCCGCAGTGGCGAGTCTGATACCACGAGAGCCACGAATGGTTCGCTGGGCAGCACTGATGCCCAGATCTGGAGGTGGCCAACAGATGTCCTGGAGGCCAGAGTTCTTTAGGTGGCTACGGCGCCAACTGATCGTCGTGGAAGATTGGCCCTATTCGGGAACTGACTTTACCGAGGACCCAGATCTCCCACTACCAGAAGGAGACGACTGGGACGAGGAGCTGGGTAAGACCTCATATTTTTGATTTTATGTTTATATGTTTTTTTTTGTTAATACACATTTGTCTTGACACAATTATATATGCATGCAGATGTAGGACCTGAGAGACCAGCCGGGATGTCTCCTATCTCCCGGAGGACACAACTCGCCCCTGAGATCCAGGGGGAAGGTACCGGAGGAGAGGAACTGATCCAGAACCTCGAGGGGATTGCCCATGGGATCCCAGACTATGCCCGACTATCAGATGTACCGATGGCATACCAGCGCCACACGGTGGGAGTTCCGAACCGGATCCACCGAATCCTGAGGCGCCTAGTGCGTGCAGTGACGTGCTATCATGAGCACCATGCGGATTAGTCTCTAGGATTTAGCCACACCTATTTTTGAGAGACACAGTGTCTCAGGATGTATTAAGACAATTATGTATATTTTTTTGAGTTTTGTGATGCACACTGTGCAAACATTTCGACACACATATATATATATACATATGACTATTTTGGATGGATCTTTCTTTACATGTGATGATGTTTTTATATGTCATGCGAATGTCTAATACAAATGTAATCTAATGTATCAGTTACATAACAAACGACCCAATGCGAAATGTATTCACACAATGCATCTAATCACACATTTCATTTTTACGCAAGCTTAAAAGCACACATGAACACACACATGCAAACTATGCTTGAAAAGAGGAAGACGGGCATGCCCCCCAGCATGGTGTCTCAATTCGAGGTGCATGCCCCCCAAGCTTCAGTCCATTGAAAATGGAGTGAAGGTTCAAAACAAAAAGTCGAATTGAACATGCTCGTGTTTCATTATTTTAACGAGGTTGACACACTTAAAAGAACTATCCTCAAACAACTTGTTTCATGTTTTAAGGAGCTTGACACAAATGAAGAAACTATGCTCTGAGATCCTGGTTTCATTTTTTAAAGAGCTTGACCCAGGGAGGAAACCATGCTCTAACCGACTTACATCAAAATGAACCAGAAGGCGGTGCTTCCAAGAGTTTCACTCCTGATGGAAGGGAAACACCCTGGAAGTCAGGACCCAATGCCCCCAGCACATTATGCACAACGGCATCATCACTGAGCACAGGCACGGGGTAAGTAGCCACATAGTTGACCTGCGGTGGGGCAGAGACAACATGTGGATAAAAACCAGGAGGGGGTGATGGCAGACCAGTTGCCACATTAGGACCAAAGAATGACAGCTGATCAATGGTCACGATCCTTCCTTCATGCGGAAAACAGGCCACACGAAAGAGGGAGGAGACGAGCGCTCCCATGGCATATGTGTAATCGCGCCCCAAAAGCAGATTGAAATCCAAGGGGCCTGGAACGACCATCACGTCCATATGGACGGTTTTGCCTCCCAAAGTAACAGGTAACCTTGGAAGGATCCCCAACGGTTGACTCGTTCTTCTATTGAATGTCAACAGATTCTGCGTAATAGGCGCAAGCGGCGGTGAACCGAAAGCTTGCCAGGTAGTTGATGACAGAATACTAACAGAGGCACCTTCGTCTATAATGGTGTTGGGTACAACCAGACCAAGAGCCTGTACTGTGATCTCGAAAGGCACATACGACGGAAGGCGAAATCCTGCAAATCGATTCCAGTCAAAGGAAGCGACCAAACTACTCGGAGGGGCTACCATCGAGATGTGAAGGTCTTCCCCTGATGTTACGGAAGCAGAAGCCTCCTCCATGACCTCCATCTCGAAGGCGGGAGGAATATCCTCCATAGCCTCCATCATGGGAGGCGGAGGAGGGGCTTCTTGAAGTACAGGGACAGGAGAATCTTTCTCCAAGTCTGAAGAATCTGAAGAGATCAGAAGGACATGGGGGTTGTGAGGTCCACTCTCGAAAGAAAAGACCTGGTGCACCGTGGACAGGGCCAGCTCAACCGATCCTACGACCAATGGCTGGTCAGGGACGAATTCGTGAATTTGAATTTCTGGGGGAGTGGGATCGACCAAGGATGACTCTTGACCAATCATAGGATCAGCTGGCGGAGGACTCAAAGAAAGTCGATTGTAACCAGGTGGAAGGCATGGTGTAGAATCGGCTGGGTTGCCCAAGACTTGCTTGGCTTCATCCATATAAGGACAAAGGTGAATGGCATGGTGCCCTTCACACAACCTACAGGGATTGGTGATCTTACCCTGCTTCTTAGAGTTCTTATCAACAGTAGCTGAAGATGTGCCCCCAACTTGACTCCCGGAAGCCAAAGGCAACGGTGGGCGGCCGTTGGACCATACTTCGAGCACCTTGGGAATGCCAGGGCAATCTCGAAGAATATGGTCTCCCGTGCACAACAGGCAAGGGAACTTGACTTTCCGTGGAGGGTTGGAAGGTTTATCAAGAGGAGATTCCTCGTGGATAGTAGCTGTACATTTAGCCTCTCGCTTATCAGACTTCTTCTTCTTTGTCTTCTTCTTCTTCTTCTTAGCCACCTGGTTACTTGAATCCAGACTTTCACCAGGCGAAGTAGAAGAGGAGGACGCAGAAACAGGCGAAGAAGGGGAGAGGTCCACCCTGGAATCAACATGAGGTTGTTCAGGTGGAGGAACTGATTGAACAGTAGTGGAGACATCCGGGACAACAGAGGTTGAGAACAACCAAACAGGCAACCCAACCGTTAATCCAGGAAGGGACAACGTCGCCATGTAAGGAGCACCAACATTTCCAAAAGGAGGAAAATGACCAGGATTCCCTTCTGAGGGGATTCCTTGGTTGGTGAACTCTGGAAAAGTTGCCATCAAACTCAAAACCACACACGGGCTGAAAAAGAGTTAAGGGCACACGATCAAACGGTCAACAAGCAATATCTAAGCAGGCGTGTAATCGTGGGTGATTAATTTTACCACATTGGAAAGTAAGAAATCCTACCGTTTCATATTTTAAGAGTCGAGAAACGATAAAAAGATGACTCTATCTCTTTCAGAGTTGACACAAGCGTGAAAGGACAAGCGCTTGACGGTCTTTTCAAGTTTAGGGAGTCCGAAAAGACCAAATGACTGCTCAGGAAAAACTAGGCACAAAGGGTGTACCAAATATCCGTGAACTGCAATATACACCTTGGTTTCAAAAATGAAACAGAAATCGACCAAGGACTTTCCGTATGTGCAGGTAGTCTCCCCGAATGCTGTGTTCCGTGTATCACGGGTATAGGGCGGCAGACTCGGCTTCCTGTGGATAAAGGATTGAAAACCTATAGGGGTCTCCCTTTATATACGCGACGGTACGGGGAGCGCAAGTCCGTACTAGCGCTGTCTAAGGCCAACAGGCGAACGACAGCTGCTAGGTTTAACGACGCCGGAACACGTCTCTAGCCTAGACCTTCTAAATATGTTTCGTTAAGTTCCAATGCTGCCTTAGGTTAATTGAATAAATTTTATAGTTGATCTTCAATTAAGTTTCAATTTCTAGGCCCTATCGTATGTAGTGTCTCCTAAATGCAAAGCTATATGCCACAATGCAACATTTCGTTCGATGAAAACTAGTTAGAGAAGAGTTGAGAGCTTTAACACAAACGAAATGAAAGGGAACCAAACAATGAGTTCTATAATGCAACTAATGCAATTGACAACTTTTCATTCAAAACACTAATCACTAGCGATATGGAAAGATTACAATTTGCACTAATCAACAAAAGCAAAGAGATATTTTTTATTTTTATTTTCAATGTTTAATGGCTAATATGCACTGATCAAACTTGAAAACAAATGGAGCAATTTGAGAAACGATATTCAAGAGAGCGAGACAAACACATTTCACTCAACCAACACAAGCAATCAGATTCCCAAATCGACCGAAGTCTCTCAAAGCAAAGAAGAGACTCAAAGGCTTCCAATGGACCGTGTGATCTAGGTCCAAAGCAAGCCCAAACGAGTTTTGAATGAAGCAATGAACAATCACCCAAAAATCGCAATGAAACAATGAACAACTACTTAGAGAATGTGGAGAATCAATCAGATAGTTGACGGGACAATCCAAACACCAAAATTCCCAAGGAGGGCTCGATGCACTAAGCCACTAGATGCCCTAGGGCTTGAAAAGTGAAATCGGTAGATAAAAGCAAACAACCAAAGGACAGAGGTGAATTCCCAGCCAAACAAGACTCCAACACACTCAGGCAGTCGGAAAATCAAGAAGAGAAACACTGGTCAGCTTCAGAGAGCTCAGAAATGAGAAATCTCAAAAAACTTACAGGGGTGGCGCGACTGTAAGAGTGAAACTGGCGCCAGAAGGCAAGTGGCGCGGGTTGTACAAAGGCAACAAGCGCCAAGTGGCGCGACTGTCGGGTTAAAAACCGCGCCAGTCGCTTTTCTCAGTAAAAATTAAAAATAAGCCACTCTAGAAACAGACCAATGCAAGCTAAGCAATCCAAGAAGCAAGAACACACAAAAAATCCAACCCAGAAGGTTCATCAAGCAAGGAAAAACAAGATACAAACGGCAAGGCAAGACAAAGACTCCAAGTCGTTCAGTCTGCAAACCAAACCGGAGATTGACTGAAGTAGCGTTGATCTACTCCGCTAATGCCAGGCAGAAGCGTTTCGAAGGCTATCTGGCTGTACTTCAGACTCCGTCTATAGTTTACAAATCAAACAACAATCAACAACAAGCTGGATCCCCAGTGGAGTCGCCAATTTGTTGAGGAGGTAAATCCCCTCTGCGGACAGAGGCGATCCCTACTAGCCCAGCAGGGGTCTAGCAACAAACAAACAATGTCATGACGCAGGTTCCTAATTACGAATGAAAAGGTTGGAGATAAGAGCCTACCTGGATTCCAACGCTAGGATCTGAAGAAGAAGCGTCCCCGTTCCTCAAGCTTGGCAGATCACAATCCCTCCACGATCTCCGCGGATGAACACCTGCACATGGAAGAAACAAACAGATACAAGCATAGAAACCAACATACGTAACTAAACGTCAGTCAGAAAGGACATTACTCGCATTAACATGATGGAAAACGGAGTGGAACCATAATCATAATCATCTATTAAATAACCAGCGAAGAAAGATTACAACCAAGTTCTGACGTCGCGGTCTCCTTCGGACGGGTTTCCAGTCGTCCACGTCTCGCAAAGCTTGCCAAGGAAAGGAAAAACCTCTCCAGAGTCTCGTGACAATGGTCTCCTTACTTGAGTCAGCCTTAAGGGAAAGAGAGGGTGCTTTACAACACAAAGGCTCTTGGGAATATGGAGATTCAGAGCTTAGGCACTTCAAGACTAGCTTGCCATTGATTTGAGCAAGCTTTTATAGATGGGGAAGGAGGAGTTGGGATCCCTATTATTATGGGATTGGCCCTATCAACAAGGAAGGTTCCATGAGAGGTGGCAAAACTACTTCCCTCCATAGAACTCCCGCAGCCAACCTCCCAACTCAAGATAGGTGATGGTTTGTGAATTTGTTAGAATTCAACTTCCGCCATCCATATTTAAAAAACAACTCCCAAATTGGGTGGCGCGACCACGGCTCTATGACAGAGCGCCAGGTGGCGCGACATCTTTGCATTAATTTCCCCATTGGCGCGAGTACTGAACTGCTTGCCCGCGCCAATGCTAAAAGGGTTGTTTTTCATGACTTTTGCAAGGAGATGTCTCAAGGGCAAATAAAGCTCATGTTCAGAGGGATGCATTGATGATGTTTTCAAGGCATGACAATGTCCACAGGTCACAGAATGGGTCCTCCATTGTGCGGGATGGGGAATGGTAAGGACGGTGACAAATTACTGTGTAACAGCTGGGTGGATGATGAAGGATGGATCTCACCTATAAAATCGAAACCCCATTGCTGAAATGGTGCATGGACTGATATGGGCTGCAAAAGCAGCGGGAGCATCTTCCTCTTCCCTTGGAAAATTTGACATTCATGACAACTCATCATGGTCTTGTACACATCAACAAAAAGTGTAGGCCAATAGAAACCAGCCCTCAAAACTTTGTTCGATGTGGTTTTCCAGAATAAATGACCACCACAATCACCCTTGTGAAAGTCATTCATCACCTCCTTTGCTTCACTTTCAACAAGACACCTCCCGGGTCTTTCCAATACAAAACACTGTCTAAAATATAATATTTTGAAGCCTTTAATTTCAATGATCTACCTTTTCTTTTAGACACACCCGAAAGAGGATTTAAATGTTGTAGAACATAAACTATATCAGCATACCAAGGGGATGAAATGAAAATTTGAGATACCTATGTCAACGAGTCATCAACCTCCTCTTCGGAAATTGCAGAAATCAGATTTATATCCAGCGCATGTAAATTAGATTCTGCCATCAACTTTTCCAAACCCTATCCCTTGATAAGCTTTTTCGGCTTGATCTCCAGATCATATTCTGTTGAAAATGCAACAAGATGATGGAGCTTAGTGAAATGAAGTTGCCTTCACTAAGTGGACCCGCAGGCTATTTTTGGCACAAAGTCTATTTTTAGACTCTGTCTATTTTTAGACATATGGATCATGGTCTATGAGTTGTAGGATGCTATTTATGGATGATTGGTCGAGTTGGTAAAAATAGATGGACCTCTATTTTTAGACATTGGGCGGTTTCTATTTTTAGACTGCCGGGCTAAAAATAGAACAATCAAATATTATTAACCCTTAATAATATTTAGACTATAAACATTATCTTATCCTCTTGGAGCACTTCAGTTTGATGCTTGGATGTGGCACATGCAGCTGACAGAATGAAATACGCTTTTCCTAAGGGTTAGTTGAGCTATTGCATGGTTGACTTCAGTTAGAACTCATGTGGCAGAGTTTGGTGGAGTTGATGAGACAGTTGGTGGAGTTGTGTTTTGTTTAACTTAGTTGAACTAGTTGTATTTAGTCTAACTGAAAAATACAGAAGTGATGAGTGGTGTGAATTAATTATTAATTAATTCACTAATTATTAACTCATAAATCAACTAAAGAACACATCAGTTAACTGCAATGCATGGATAGTTCAGTGGAGACCAGTGTTAGAGGTGGGTGAAAGGGTGAGTCTACTATCAGTTGTGACTATTGGCTGTGCATGAGATTTTCACACACATTGATGGAGATTGCCAATGAGGATTGCACAGTTGGAGCTAGTGGGATTCGAACTTGGATCTCATTCATTACTCACTTGGATTGCGCAGTAGAGGCAGGCAGACTTGTGGAGGAGATTTGAACCTGTGACTTGTTCATCTTCACAACTAGTTTTGTGTGTAGCATTGAGATAGTGCTCAGAGCTGTGAGAGATTTGTGCTATGTATTGTTACATATTCTCTATCATTATAATATACATAGATAGTTGGGGGTTTTCAGCTATTGCTTTCCCCATTACATCCTGTGTTGATATGTGTGCTTGATTATGTTTTAATGAGCGCATGTGACTGCTTTCTATTTCCGCATATTGATGATCAATTGTAGAAGAGGTTATGTATTATGCATGAAGCTTAAATAGTGTGTAATCAGGATAATCTCGGTGAATAATTCAGCAAATTATTCAAATTTCTACATGGTATCGGAGCGAAGAATTGATCATCGGGATCTATTACAGTGATTACAATTATTTCAGTAGACAGAGTCTGTAACGGGCCAGGTAGCCTCTATATCCATCCTTTCTTTGAAAGTTAATATATCCAGTAAACGCCCCTACAGTAAATCTCTGTGCTAGAAATAATTTGTTCTCACAGATCCAGAAGCAGTTGAGTTTTGAGCTTGGAATTCGAATTTTGCAGCAGTTTGTTTTCTTGGTGCCGGAGTTGAAATGTCTTTCAACGGTTTGCGACTGGAATATTCCCTTGAGGGCAGTTCGAATTATGTTGCATGGAAGGACAGAATGGAGGCGGTATTAGATGATAACGGGCTGAAGGATTTCATAGATGCTGAGATCCCAAAGCCTACGGATGCTGCTCAAGTTGAAGCTTGGAAAAAGAAGATGGTGAAATGTCGAAGGATTCTGTTGGAGGGCGTGAAGGATCACATTGTATTCAGCCTGCATGGAAAGGCTTCTCCATACTTGATGTGGAAAGCATTGACAGATCTATTCCAGAGCAAGAGCGACCAGAGGAAGTTGGCGCTCAAGGATAAACTCAGAAACATTAAGATGGAGAAAGGCGACAGTATCGCCAAGTACCTCACGAAGTTCACTCACGAGATGAGCCGGGGAAGTGTGGGGGTGAACACACATCACACTCAGGACCCTGCCTCCCCTCCTGTTCCGGAGAGTTAAGATTCCCATCGTGACTCGTTAATGGTCGAGAGAAGTCAGTTTGATGGGAGCGACTGGCCTTATCTCATGCAAGAGGAGATAAGGCGGAGTACCAGGGACGGATCTTCATCAAAGAACTCTGATGAAGAGAATTGCACTTTGGCTGCCAAAGCAAAGAAGGGGAAGAGCAAGAAAACTTCTCATTCCGGTGCGAAAGGCAAGAAGCAGGACATGTCCAAGGTGAAGTGTTTTCACTGTCACCAACACGGACATTATGCCACAAATTGTCCGCAAGAAGAAGAAAAATAAGCAGGTTGCTGGATCTGCAGCTGGAGAGGCCTTAGCCTCACAGTTTGAGCTGGATTTTTCACTGATCGCATGCTTGGTCTCAAGTGTGATGGGGACTGCAGATAATTTTGGATTAGAAGGTGCGTCATTTCAAGGATCGGAGATCGAGACCGTTTTCGTACCGATGAGAAAGATCTTGGAGTGCACATCGAGATGGGCGATGATGGTAGATACAGTGCGACCGGTATCGGTACCATTTCCTTTGAGAGGGAGTCTGGTAAACCCTTCGTATTGAAGGAAGTATTGCATGTTCCAAGATTGATGAAGAATCTGATCTCTGTGGTGATGTTGGAAGACAAGGGGTATGATGTGGTCTTCAGCGAAGGAAAAGCCTTCCTGCGCAGTAAGACAACTGGAGAGACCCGGAAGATAGGGGTTCGAGTCAAGAACCTTTATCAGTTGCAAGTAGATGGTTGCGCAGCAATGGCATGCAAGGCGGGAGAAGTGGTGAGCCGGGATGATGATGGCGAGCTGTGGCACAGGAGATTGGGCCACCTTCACCATGGAGCTTTGAAGATACTGCAGCAGATTTCTACTGGGCTTCCTAAGGGCACTCTTGCGCAGTCAGATCAGTGCAAGGGGTGTACCTTAGGAAAATATGTGAAAGCCACCTTTCACGAGAAGGATAGTCGCGCCACGACGATCCTTGAGAGAGTTCACACAGACGTGTGTGGTCCTTTCTCAGTAGCTTCGACAACAAAGCACAAGTACTAAGTGATCTTTGCTGATGATTTCTGGGTGCCGGATCTTCTGCGAAGAATAGCGAGACATACTCAAAGTTCTGTGAGTTCAAGGCACCGGGTGAGAAAAGAAGGAATCGGGGAAGTTGTGAAGGCTCTTAGGCTTGAGCAAATGGTGGTGAATTCATCTCTCGCCGAATTCATGACTTTGCGTAAAATGGGTTGGTATGATTCGTGAGAGAGCTCACGCACTCCCATAACCCACAACGGCTAAGCCGAGCGGAAGAAATCGGCGGAAGAACAGAACGCTACACGGCGATGTTGCATGAGATGATCGGGGCTCTTACCCTTCACTGGTGGGTGGAGGCATGCACACACGTGCGCATATGTGCGTAACCGTTGTCCTCACAAGATACTAGCATGAGTACACCCGAAGAGGCGTTTTCTGGTAAGAAGCCTGATATTTCTCATTTGAATATTTTTGGCTCACCTGTTTACATTCATGTGACGAAGGATGCCAAGAAGAAGCTAGAGCCGACTGCAGAGGTTGGGATATTTTTGGGGTACACAGAAACACCCCACAACTATCATGTGTATTTGCCAGACAGTCAGAAGACTGTTGTGCGACGGGATATCAAATTTCATGAGGAGAAAGCCATGAAGTGTTCGCTTGAGAGAGAGCCACACTTGCATGCAGATGAGGAGCTCTTAGTTCCTAAGGATGAGCCTCAGGATGTGGATCAGCCACAAGAGGAGGTTCATGGAGTGGAAGAAACCACTCATGCAGCGCCAACCATCAGAGGGCGGAAGCACACCACGTAAGCCGGGCGACTGCCTGGATGTAGAGAAGGTTGTAGGACCACCTACAAGACAACGCATGAGACAGTCACCGGATCGGTACACTGGATACATGGCTCTTGCGAGCAAATGTGTCGTGACAGAGCCATCCTCTTTCGAGGAAGCTGTGGAGGACCCCACATGGGTAGATGCCATGGTGGAAGAGTATGATTCGATTGTCAGAAACAGTGCATGGGAGATTGTCCCGCGACCGGAGGGGAAATCAGTGGTGGGTTCGCGATGGATCTACAAAGTGAAGTAGGCGGCTGACGGGAGTGTGGAGAAGTACAAGGCAAGATTTGTTGCCCGTGGCTTCTCACAGATCGAGGGGATCGATTATGAGGAGACTTTTGCACCTGTCGCAAGGTACTCTTCGATACGGACGATCCTAGCTCTCTCAACGTAGATGGGGTGGCACATCCATCAGATGGATGTGAAGACTGTGTTCCTCAACGGAGTCATTGAGGAGGAGGTGTACATAGAGCAGCTCGAAGGTTTCGAGATCTTCAGCAGTGAGTCGCATGTGTGCAGACTCAAGAGAGCACTGTACGGGTTGAAACAAGCACCTCGTGCTTGGTACACACGGATAGACAGTTATTTCACCGGACTTGGATTCTCCAAGAGTGAGGCGGATCCTAACCTGTACCAGATTGTGGTGGAGGGGAAGTTGCTGATCATTGTACTATATGTAGATGATCTGATTTTGATGGGTGATGAGCTATTGATACTTTCATGCAAGGAGGATCTTTCTAGAGAGTTTGAGATGAAGGACTTGGGCCTCCTTCATTATTTCCTGGGATTGGAAATTTGGCAGCGCAGTGATGGACTATTTGTTTCTCAGGGTAAGTATGCCCGAGAAATATTGGAGAAGTTCAACATGCATGGCTGCAAGCCTGTTGATACTCCTCTTCTTGGAGGTTGGAGGAAGGAGGATGCTACTTCAGCGGAGGTAGTGGATGCCACTGTTTATCGACAGTTGGTGGGGTCGCTTATGTATCTGGTCAATACACGACTTGATATATGCTATGCTGTTAACCAGCTTTCGCAAGCTATGGTTAAGCCTACCAAGCTCTTCTGGAAGGCAGACAAGCATGTATTGCGTTATCTTAGAGGCACATCGGGATATGGTCTGTGGTACAAATAGGAGGATGAGGTGAAGCTATGTGGCTTCACGGATGCAGATTGGGCAGGGAGCCCAACGGACCGAAAGAGCACATCTGGAGGGATATTCAGTATCGGGTCGACAGCAGTTTCCTGGTACAGCAGGAAGCAGAGATCCGTGGCACTCAGTTCCGCAGAGGCTGAGTACATGGCAACAAGCTTGGCTGCATGCGAGGCTATTTGGATGAGGAAGATTCTGGTCGGGTTGTTCGGGTCGCATTTGGAGCCTACTGTGATTTATTGTGATAACCAAAGTTGCATTAAACTCTCGGCTAATCCAGTATTTCATGATAGATCCAAACACATCGACATCAGGTACCATCATATCAGAGATTGTGTTCAGCGGAGAATCATGTTACTTTCATATGTTCCCACGGAGGATCAGGATGCTGACATCTTAACGAAGGTGCTCACCAGGAGCAAGTTCGAATTCCACAGAGGCAGGATAGGGGTTGCAGATAATCCATATCTTGTTGAGAGGGAGTGTTGAAAATGCAACAAGATGATGGAGCTTAGTGAAATGAAGTCGCCTTCACTAAGTGGGCCCGCAGGCTATTTTTGGCGCACAGTCTATTTTTAGACTATGTCTATTTTTAGACATATGGATCATGGTCTATGAGTTGCAGGATGCTATTTATGGATGATTGGTCGAGTTGGTAAAAATAGATGGACCTCTATTTTTAGACATTGGGCGGTTTCTATTTTTAGACTGCCGGGCTAAAAATAGAACAGTCAAATATTATTAACCCTTAATAATATTTAGACTATAAACATTATCTTATCCTCTTGGAGCACTTCAGTTTGATGCTTGGATGTGGCACATGCAGCTGACAGAAAGAAATATGCTTTTCCTAAGGGTTAGTTGAGCTATTGCATGGTTGACTTCAGTTAGGACTCAAGTGGTAGAGTTTGGTGGAGTTGATGAGACAGTTGGTGGAGTTGTGTTCTGTTTAACTTAGTTGAACTAGTTGTATTTAGTCTAACTGACAAATACACTAGTGATGAGTGGTGTGAATTAATTAATAATTAATTCACTAATTATTAACTCATAATTCAACTAAAGAACACGTTAAAGTGCAATGGGCCAGTATGATATTTGGGCGTAATATAGAGTCTTGACGCATATTAACATATGTGGAAAAGCGATTGGGAACTGCTTCTCTACCTGTGCGTTGCAGCCCCTGCAAACCCTAGCTGCTCTACCTGCGCGCTGCAGCCTCTGCGGCTGCGCCTGCTCTGGCAGGGTCTCCTGCTTCTGCCGCTGCTCGGTTGGAGCCCCCTCCTTTTGTGCTTTTCTCTGTCACGGCTTTGGTCTGCACCTCTGACCTCTGGTTGCGGCGTTTCTCTTTTCTGGGAAAGGGAGAAAGAAAATAAACAAGTGCTGGAACAACAACAAAAATTCAGCAGTTATGCTTACTGCGCGTTCTGAGCTTCGCTAGGGTTTCTGCTGCGTGGCTGCCCCTGCGGTGGCCAGCCTCAGGCCTTCTCTATGGAGTCGCTAGGCCCTTCTAAGGATTCGCCTTCCTCTCCTGCCATTGCCGCTTTCAACCAGCTCTTTGCCAGTTTGCCTTAGAAGAAAAGAAGCGAATCCTCAAAATTCGTTAAGAAGCTCGATGAAATTCCTGAGATCTCTTTGCCTCCAGAGGGCCCCATTCAAGTTGCTTTATCTTTTGTTGATCGTGGTCTCATTGGCCAATTCACGGGACTGTGGCCTTCTCCGAAAAATACTGAGAAATGGGTTAAAAGGAACTAGGCTCCTCTGATCAAGGAAAATGTCACCTCTTACTTTCTGGGGCGAGGGTACTTCCTCTTCGAATTTTCCTCCAAAGAAGACAAAGATTTGATCTTTCAAAACGGGTCGTATTTCATGGGTTCTTAGGGCCTCTATCTGAATAAATGGACCCCGGACTTTGATTCGGCTGTCGATGTTCCCAAGGCTATCCCAGTGTGGGTTCGCCTTCCAAATCTGCCAGTCCACTGCTGGAACTGGGATTCCTTGAAACACATTGGCAACACTCTCGGGAAATTCATAAACCGGGCAAACAACAAGGACCAGTATGACTGTGCTAGGATCTGCGTAGAATTTGATCTTGAGGTAGGTCTCCCAGAGGCAATCAAAATCAAAGTCGGCAGCTGGTCCCATGTGGAAATCTTGGACTATGAGCAATTGCTGTTCAAATGTAGGAAATTCCATGTTCATGGACATTTTGCTAGAAACTGTCCGTCCAACGCAGAACCAGAGAAAGGGATTGAAGAGGGTTGGAACCATGTAAAGCAAGCAAAAACCAATCATAAAGGACAAAAACTGGGAGGACCCACTAGAAAAGGCTCTCTACAAGCTAATGATCAACGCCCCCCTCCCAAAAAGGCATAAGAAAACAAATTTGACCCTCTAAGCCAGCAGTCAGAAGCTACTCCGGAGATTGAGACCCAAAATCCAGCTTCTCCAAGCAAAGGTACTCCCTCAGACTCCCTTAAAGGAACAAGTGCCGAAGATTCCAAAGGCATGACATTAGAAGATGAGGAAGAAGGGCAGGAAACAGACGAGTCAGAGGAGGAAGGGGAAATGGGAGAATCCCAATCCTCGATACGAAGATCTACAAGAGGCCGTAAAACTGACAGGGAAAGAAGAGAGCAGGAGACTTATAAAGATAAGCTACAGGGCAGCGCCAACTCTGGAAAAACTGCTAGCCTCAAAGCCAAGGATGTTGAAAAATCAGACTCAAGGCTCCAAGGGAGCCCACCAGAAACATAAATAATGAAGATCATCTCCTGGAATTGTAGAGGTATGGGGAGTAAAGTTAAGGAAGAAGCCTTGAGAAGTTTAATAAGAACAGAAACTCCAAACATACTTCTCGTCCAGGAGACTAAGCTGGAAGATGTAGTCTTCCTGCAAGCAAGCAAGAAAATCTGGTTTAAAAGTGAAGCAAGAGCAATCTCTTCCCGGGGCGCATCGGGAGGGATTGGCACTCTATGGAACCCCAGCAAATTTGCAGTCGCCTTTGAGGCTAGTAATACTCACTGGTTGCTGCTGAAAATGCAGAATCTGGATACTAAGGAAACCTTTTGCCTCCTCAATGTATATTCTCCAGTCAATGTCGGGGAAAAAAAGGATTGTTGGGATTCTATAAGGCACCAAGCAAACTTGAAAAATCTGGAAAATATAATTATTGCTGGAGATCTCAACCTCACTCTTCACTCGTCTGAAAAAAGAGGAGGCAGCGCTGTCCGAGATCCGGCAAGGGAATGGGCGGAGGATCTATTGCAGGACTGGGACTTGCTGGATATCAAACCCTCTTCTGGTAAGTTCTCTTGGTCTAACAAAAGAGTGGGTCCTGGTCATATTGCTGCCAGATTAGATAGATTTTTCATTCAAAGCTCCTATCTGTTACTAGGATTAGAACCCAAAATGCACATCCTTGCTAACAGCACCTCGGACCATAAGCCTATAAAGCTCGAGCTCCTGGCCCATCTAGATCTGGGTCCTATTCCTTTTAGATTCAGTCCCCTCTGGATCAAGGAACCAGACTTCATGCAAATAGTCAAGGATAGTTGGAGTCAGCCTGTCAATGGATCTCCTTTCTTTTTCTGGGAGGAAAAGATAAGAAGGGTAAAAGGCATTCTAAAACGATGGGTCAAAGCCCTGTCCAACCCTGCTACAGAAAGAAAAGCCATTAAAGTCTCTCTTGCTACTCATCAATTTCATATGGAGCATGCTACCATCACAGAGGAGATGTTAGATCAAGAGGCTCATCTGCAACAACGCTTTCACAAGGCCTGCTTAGCTGAAGAAGAATACTGGAGATTAAAATCTCGAAATCTCTGGCTCAAAGCAGGGGACAGAAATTCTGCTTTTTTCCACAAACAAGCCCAGGCCAGGAAATGCTTCAACACTATCTCTGAGATTAAGGAGGATAACATCATCCATAAGGATTTTGAAGACATTAAAAAAGCAGCCTTTTCTCACTTTCAAAACCTATACAGTGAGGATAAGGGCCCGGACCACTACTCAAATCTGCTTGACATTATTCCTTCTGCAATTTCTCCTCGTATGAACAAGATCCTTGAGGCCAAAGTCACCAAAGACGAAGTCAAAAAGGCCCTTTTTGATATGGATCCAGATAAGGCCCCTGGGCCGGATGGCTTTCCTGCCAGGTTTCTTCAAGCTTGTTGGTCGATTATTGAAAACGATCTGCTCAAAATGGTACAAAAGTCTCAAAATACTCAGAAAATAGGAGGCAGCACAAACTCTGCTTTCTTAGCCCTCATTCCCAAGGAAAAAGGTGCCAACAATTTCAGCAGATTCCACCCGATTTCCTTATGCAATACTGGGTACAAGTTAATCACTAAATTAATTGCAAATAGATTGAAGCTCATTCTTCCCAAAATTATTCCGGAGAATCAAGGAGGTTTCATCCAAGGAAGGCAGATCGTGGACAACTTCACCCTTGTTCAAGAGGCAATTCACTCAAGTCTTCTTCGAAAAGAACAAGGTATGGTGATTAAACTTGATTTAGCAAATGCTTTTGACCGAGTAAATCATAGCTTTCTTATAAAAGTCAAGAGCAAGTTTGGTTTTGGAGAAAATTTCATCAAATGGATCTGGGCATGCATCTCGGAGCCATGGATTTCCCCTCTTGTAAATAGAAGAGCCACTGATTTCTTCAAAGCTTCAAGAGGGCTAAGGCAGGGGTGTCCTCTTTCCCCTCTGCTCTTTGTCATCCAAGCCTCTATCCTCAATTTCCTGTTAGACAAAAAGATGCAAGATCAAGATATCAATGGACTATGTATTGCAAGAGGGGTAAAAAACATAAACCATGCCCTATTTGCGGATGATACTCTGTTTTTGGGAGCTGCCTCTCTCTCCTCTGCCTCTAAATTTAAAGCAGTTTTGGATGATTTCAGTGAAGCCTCAGGCAATGTTGTAAATAATAACAAATGTCATATCTTCTGCTGGAACACTTCGCCTAGATTGCTCTCTGCTATTTCTAGATGTTTGGGTTTTGCAGCCTCCTCCACATGGACCTCTTTCAAATACTTGGGCCTTCCTGTTTTCCATAAGAGACCTACAAGCAAAGACTGGCTCCCTCAGCTTGAAAAATTCAAGACTAGGATCCAGGCCTGGGGCTTCTCCTGGCTCAACACTGCTGGCAAATATGTCCTTATTAAATCTGTGCTCACCAGCCTTCCTCTATTTCATTTTGTTGTGCTTCTCGCTCCGGCAAGCATATTAAAAAAAATGGAAGAGTTCATGCGGAGGTTTTTTTGGAAGGGAGGCAAACAGAATGAAAACAAGATTCCCCTTATCAGTTGGGAAACCATATCCAAGCCACTGTGGGAGGGTGGTTTGAACTTCAAAAACCTCTGTCAGCAAAATGTGGCTATGGCAGCTAAGATTATTTGGAGGATCATTGCGCCCAAGCCTGGCTGGGCCCAATTGGCTCTCTGGAAAAAGCATTTCAGAGGTCCTCGTTCTACCTGTTTAGACAATGTAATCCATTTGCCAAATTAATCTTTTCTTAAACTATATATTAAAGCTTCTTCCTTAATCAATGCGCACTCTTACTGGATACCAGGAAATGGAAAAAAGATCAATATCTGGACTGATAAAATCATGAATAAGGACCCAATTGAAGACAGAGCCTCCATTAGAGCGCTGCGATGCTGGATGGATAGAGAGGGGATGTGTTCGTTGTGGGATCTTTCTCTTTGGAGCGATTCTGTTTGGGCAGGTTGGAAACGTATTGAGGTGCCGGCTCATCTGACCAACGAATGGTCCACGCTACTTGACCTCCTTCATGGCTTGGCGCCCACGCGCATGAGGAAAAGAGATATGAAAGGGTGGGGGCTGAATGCCAAGGGCTACGATGTCTCCATGGATCATGCCAAGCTGAAAGAAAGGCCATTCGTTCCCCCTGACCCTGCACCTTGGTAGGGTATCTGGTGGTTTCCCTCATGGACAAAAGTAGACTTCTTTGCTTGGCTACTCTGCCATGGAAAGATCCTTACGTATGACATTCTGCAGAGAAAAGGGTTCTTCAGCCCCTCCATCTGCTCGTTGTGCAATGAAAATGCAGAGACAGCTGTCCATTTAATCCTTGAATGCAGTTTCTCTAAGCAAATCTGGTTCTCCTTTATCCACAATTTGGATCCCAACTTTTTGCTTCCTGGTTCCACTGCTGATCTCTTTTCTAATTGGGCAATCAGATATCCTGGCCCTCCTCCTAAAAATCAGATAATCAAATATGCATGGGCTGTCCTGCCAAAGGTTATTTGTTGGCAGATTTGGCTAGAGCAAAACAGAAGAATTTTCAGAAATATTAAACAGAATCATAAGGTTTTAGAAATCAAGATTAAATGTCATTTAAAGGAGTGCTTGACTGATATAAAAGATGATTCCAATCTCAGCCAACAGGACATTGCTTGGGGATCTTTTCTTGACTTGCAATTTCAATCTGCAGTTAGAAACGTCCCTCCTCTCAAAGTCTGGCAAATAAGGAAATCTGAAACTGATTTTCAAGTCTGGCTCAATTCGCACTCAAGGCACTCTCTCTTTTTTGATGGGGCAACAAAGGGAAATCTGGGCAAAGCTGGTGCAGGAGGTGTTGTTGTAAGTCCAATTGGGGAAAAAATTCACTCCTTTGCTTGGGGGCTTGGACTTTCATCCAGCATTCAAGCTGAGGCTTTGGCCCTCTATCAAGGCCTCAAGATCCTCAAAGATTTAAATATAAGTGAAGCTAATGTTATAGGTGATTCCCAGATCATTATAAACGCAATGGTTTCCAACTCCCCAGCCTTGGATCTCAAACTATCAAGGCTGATATCCAGAATTAAGGGTTTGGAAAACGCTTTTCAGAAACTGAATTACTACCATGTGCTGAGAACTCATAATAAAGAGGCGGACATTGAAGCCAACAAAGCTGCCCTCCTCTCTGTCGGGGTCAAGATGAAAGACGGAGAAGAATCATGGGATCCCATCCCTTAAGCTGTTTGTTGTCATGTTTTACTACTTGGTCTTAAATAAATTTGTTTGTACCTTCAAGTGGGGGAAAATCTTTGAAACCGAATTTTTAGATTTCTTATCTTGGAAGAAGTCTGCAAGCTTTGGCTGCATTCTCATTCTTAGCAGTGAGATGCAACAGGATTTAGACATCCTCAATGTAATCAAATTTTCGGCATTCAGGCCAAGATGAATATTAATACTCCATAACCGTTTCTGTCAAAAAAAAATTCAACTAAGGTCTGTGGAGGCGGCGTAGTGGTAAGGTCGCTCTCGAAAAGACGGATAGGTCCTGTGCTCAATCCTGAGCAAGGGCATGGCTCACCGCGAGAGATTAACCGTTCCGGGCCAAGCCCACGACCTTTTGATTATTGTAACAACAATTAAGTGATTGTGCTTGCTCCCTGCGCGCTGCAGCCCCTGCAAACCCTAGCTGCTCTCCCTGCGCGTTGCAGCCTCTGCGGCTGCGCCTGCTCTGGCAGGGCCTCCTACTTATGCCACTGCTTGGTTGGATTCCTTCAAGACTTTGCTTCGTTTGCGAGTGCCCCTGCGCTGCGCCTGCCCTCGCAGGGCCCTGCTGCTCCTGCTGCGGCCTGCTGTACCTGCTGCCTCCTGCTACCTCTACTATGTTGGGTCAATGTCTAGGCTGGGATCCGAAGGCTCTCCCTGCGCATCCTGAGCTCTGCTAGGGTTTCTGCTGCGTGGCTACCCCTGCAGCGGCCGGCCTCAGGCCCTCCCTATGGAGACGCTGGGTGCTACTACGGATACTCATTCTACTCCCGCCTTCGACGCCTTCAACCATATTCTTGCCGGGTTGCCTCAGAAGAAAAGAAGCGAAGCATCCAAATTTGTTAAGAAGCTCGATGAAATTCCTGAGATCTCTTTGCCTCCGGAGGCATCCATTCAAGTAGCTTTATCTTTGGCGGATCGAGGTCTCATTGGCCAGTTCACGGGTCTGTGGCCTTCTCCGAAAACTACTGAGCAATGGGTTACCAAGAATTGGGCTCCTTTGATTAAGGAAAAGGTCACCTCTTACTTTCTGGGAAAAGGGTACTTCCTCTTCGAATTCTCCTCCAAAGAAGACAAAGACTTGATCTTTCAAAATGGGCCATATTTCATGGGTTCTCAGGGCCTCTATCTGAACAAATGGACTCCGGAATTTGATCCGGCTGTCGATGTTCCCAAGGCTGTTCCGGTGTGGGTTCGTCTTCCAAACCTACCAGTTCACTGCTGGAACTGGAGTTCCTTGAGACACATTGGCAACACTCTCAGGAAATTCATAGATCAGGCAAACAATAAGGACCAGTACGACTGTGCCAGGATCTGCGTGGAAGTAGATTTAGAGGTTGGTCTTCCAGAGGCTATAAAAATCAAAGTAGGAAGCTGGTCTCATGTTCAGATCTTGGACTATGAGCAATTTCCGTTCAAATGCAGGAAATGCCACGTTCATGGACATTTTGCTAGAAACTGTCCGTCCAACGCTGAGCCGGAGAAAGGGATTGAAGAGGGTTGGAACTAAGTCAAACGAGTAAAAACCAATCACAAAGGACAAAAACCGGGAGGACCCTCTGGAAAAGGCTCTCAACAGGCTAATGTTCAACGCCCCCCTCCCAAAAAGGCGCAAGGAAACAAATTTGACCCTTTAAGCCAGCCGACAGAAGATTCTGAGGAGAACGAGACACAAGATCCAGTTTCTCCTAGCAAAGATACTCCCTCGGCCTCCCTCAACGGAACAAGTGCCGAAGATCCCAATGGTATGCCCTTAGATGATGAGGAAGAAGAGCAAGAAACGGACGAGTCAGAGGAGAAAGGAGAAATAGGAGAATCCCAAACCTCGGTACGAAGATCTAAAAGAGGCCGTAAATCTGACAGGGAAAAAAGAGAGTAGGAGACTTACAAAGATAAGTTACAGGGCAGTCAACCAACTCTGGAAAAGTTGCTTGCCTCAAAGCCAAGGATGTTGAAAAATCAGACCCATGGCTCCAAGGGGGCCCACCAGAAACATAAATAATGAAGATCATCTCCTGGAATTGTAGAGGTATGGGGAGTAAAGTCAAGGAAGAAGCCATGAGAAGCTTAATAAGAACAGAAATCCCAGACATACTTCTCGTCTAGGAGACTAAGTTGGAAGATGTAGTCTTCCTGCAAGTATGCAAGAAACTTTGGTTCAAAAGTGAAGCAAGAGCAATCTCTGCCCGGGGAGCTTCGGGAGGGATTGGCACTCTATGGAACCCTAACAAATTTGTAGTCACCTTTGAGGCTAGAAATACCCACTGGTTGCTGCTGAAAATGCAAAATCTGGATACCAAGGAAATACTTTGCCTCTTCAATGTTTATTCTCCGGTCAATGTTGGGGAAAAAAAGGAATGTTGGGATACTATAAGGCAACAAGCAGACCTGACAAATCTGGAAAATATAATTATTGCTGGAGATCTTAATCTCATGCTCCACTCGTCTGAAAAAAGAAGAGGCAGCGCTGTTCGTGATCCGGCAAGGGAATGGGCAGAAGATCTTCTGCAGGACTGGGACTTGCTAGATATCAAACCCTCTTTCGGTAAGTTCTCTTGGTCTAAAAAAAGAGTGGGCCCTGGTCATATCGCTGCCAGATTAGATAGATTTTTCATTCAAATCTCCTTTCTGTTACTAGGATTAGAACCTAGAATGCACATCCTTGCTAACAGCGTCTCGGACCATAAGCCTATAAAGCTTGAACTCCTGGCCCATCCAGACCTGGTCCCTATTCCATTCCATTTTAGTCCTCTCTGGGTCAAAGAATCAAACTTCATGCAAATTGTCAAAGATTGTTGGAGTCAGCCTGTCAATGGTTCTCCCTTCTATATCTGGGAGGAAAAACTCAGAAGGGTAAAGGGCGATCTAAAACGATGGGCAAAAACCCTGTCCAACCTGGCTACAGAAAGAAAAGCCATCAAAGTCTCTCTCGCCTCTCATCAATCTCATATGGAGCACGCTATTGTCACAGAGGAGATCCTAGACCAAGAGGCTCATTTGCAACAACGCTATCATAAGGCCTGCCTAGCTGAAGAAGAATACTGGAGATTAAAATCTCGAAATCTCTAGCTCAAAGCAGGGGACAAGAACTCTGCCTTTTTCCACAAACAAACCCAAGTCAGGAAAAGCTTCAACACTATTTCTGAGATTAAGGAGGATAACGCCACCTTCAAGGATTTTGAAGACATTAAAAAATCAGCCTTCTCTCACTTTCAAAACTTGTATAGTGAGGATAAGGACTCGGACCAATACTCAAATCTGCTTGACATCATTCCTTCTGCAATTTCTCCTCGTATGAATGAGATCCTTGAGGCCAAAGTCACCAAAGACGAAGTCAAAAAGGCCCTCTTTGATATGGATCCGGATAAGGCCCTCGGACCGGATGGCTTTTCCGCCAGGTTCCTTCAAGTTTGTTGGCCGATTGTTGAAAAGGATCTGCTCAAAATGGTTCAGAAGTCTCAAAATTCTCAGAAAATAGGAGGTAGCACAAACTCCGCTTTCCCAGCCCTAATACCAAAGGAAAAAGGTGCCAACAATTTCAGCAGATTCCGCCCGATTTCCTTATGCAATACTGGGTACAAGATTATCACTAAAGTTATTGCAAATAGACTGAAACTCATTCTTCCCAAAATAATTCCGGAGAATCAAGGAGGCTTCATTCAAGGAAGGCAAATCGTGGACAACTTCACCCTTGTTCAAGAAGAAATTCACTCAAGTCTTCTTCGAAAAGAACAAGGTATGGTGATTAAACTTGATTTAGCAAATGATTTTGATCGTGTAAATCATAGCTTTCTTTTAAAAGTAATGAGCAAGTTTGGTTTTGGAGCAAATTTCATCAAATGGATCCGGGCATGCATCTCGGAGCCATGGATCGCTCCTCTTGTAAATGGAAGAGCCACTGATTTCTTCAAAGCTTCAAGAGGGCTAAGGCAGGGGTGTCCTCTTTCCCCTCTACTTTTTGTCATCCAAGCCTCTGTCCTCAGCTACCTGTTAGACAAAAAGATGCAAGATCAAGATATCAACGGACTGTGTATTGCTAGAGGGGTAAAAAATATAAACCATGCCCTATTTGCGGACGACACTCTGTTTTTGGGAGCTGCCTCTCTCTCCTCCGCCTCTAAATTTAAAGCAGTTTTGGATGACTTCAGTGAAGCCTCTGGAAGCGTTGTAAATAAGAACAAATGTCATATCTACAGCTGGAACACCTCGCCTAGATTGCTCTCCGCTATTTCTAGATGTTTGGGTTTTGCTGCCTCCTCCAATTGGATCTCCTTTAAATACTTGGGCCTTCCTGTTTTCCATAAGAAATCTACAAGCAAAGACTGGCTCCCTCAGCTGGAAAAATTCAAGTCTAGGATCCAAGCCCGGGGCTTCTCCTGGCTTAACACTGCTGGCAAATCTGTCCTTATTAAATATGTGCTCTCCAGTCTTCCCCTATTTCAATTCGCTGTGCTTCTCGCTCCGACAAGTATATTAAAAAAAATGGAAGAATTCATGCGGAGGTTTTTCTGGAAGGGAGGTAAACATAATGAAAACAAGATTCCCCTTATCAGTTGGGAAACCATCTCCAAGCCTCTGAGGGAGGGTGGGTTAAATTTCAAAAATCTCTGTCAGCAAAACGTGGCTATGGCAGCTAAGATTATTTGGAGGATCATAGCGCCCAAGCCTGGCTGGGCCCAATTGGCTCTCTGGAAAAAGTATTTCAGGGGTCCTCGTTCCTCCTGTTTAGACAATGTAATCCATTTTCCTTATTCGTCTTTTCTCAAACTGTATGTTAAAGCTGCTCCCTTAATCAATGCGCACTCCTATTGGATTCCAGGAAATGGAAAAAAGATCAATATCTGGGCTGATAAAATTATGAATAAGGACCCAATTGAAGACAGAGCCTCTATTAGAGCGCTGCGTTGCTGGATGGATAGAGAGGGGCTGTGTTCGTTGTGGGATATTTCTCTTTGGAAAGACTCTGCCTGGGCAGGGTGGAAACGAATTGAGGTGCCGACTCACCTGACACTCAAATGGTCCACGCTGCTGGACCTCCTCCATGGCTTGGCACCCATGCGCATGAGGAAAAAAGATGTGAAAGGCTGGGGGCCGAATGCCAAAGGTTACACTGTCTCCATGGGATATGACAAGCTGAAAGAGAGGCCTTACATCCCTCCTGACCCTGCACCTTGGCAGGGGGTCTGGCGTTTTCCTTCATGGCCCAAAGTCGACTTCTTTGCTTGGCTCCTTTGCCACGGAAAGATCCTTACGTATGACATCTTGCAGAGAAAAGGGTTCTATGGTCCCTCCATCTGCTCACTGTGCAATGAAAATGTAGAGACTGCTGCCCACCTAGTCCTCGAATGCAAGTTCTCTAAGCAGATCTGGTCCTCCTTCATTCATAATTTGGATCCCAACTTTTTGCTACCTCGTTCCACTGCTGATCTTTTTTCTAATTGGGCAATCAGATATCCTAGCCCCCCTTCTAAAAATCAGCTAATTAAATCTGCATGGGCTGTCCTTCCAAAGGTTATTTGTTGGCAGATCTGGCTAGAACGAAACAGAAGAATCTTCAGAAATATTAAACAGAATCACGAGGTCTTAGAAATCAAGATTAAATTTCATCTAAAGGAGTGCTTGACTGATATAAAAGATGATTCCAATCTCAGCCAACAGGACATTGCTTGGGGATCTTCCCTTGACTTGCAATTTCAATCAGCAGTTAGAAACGTCCCTTCTCTCAAAGACTGGCAAATAAGGAAGTTCTAAACTGACCTTCAAGACTGGCTCAATTCACATTCAAGGCACTCTCTCTTTTTTGATGGGGCAGCAAAGGGCAATCCGGGCAAAGCTGGTGCTGGAGGTGTTGTTGTAAGTCCAATTGGGGAAAAAATTCATACCTTTGCTTGGGGGCTTGGATTCTCATCTAGCGTTCAAGCTGAAGCTTTGGCCCTCTACCAAGGCCTCAAGATCCTCAAAGATTTAAATATAAGTGAAGCTAATGTCATAGGGGATTCCCAGATCATTATAAACGCAATGGTTTCCAACTCCCCAGCCTCGGATCTCAAACTAGCAAGGCTGACATCCAGAATTAAGGGTATGGAAAACGCTTTTCAGAAGATGAATTACTACCATGTGCTGAGAACTCATAATAAACAGGCGGACATTGAAGCCAATAAAGCTACCCTCCTCTCTGTCGGGGTCAAGATGAAAGACGAGGAAGAATGTTGGGAACCTATCCCATAAGCTGTCCGTTGTCATGTTTTACTGTTGGCTCTTAAATAAATTTGTTTGTATCTTTAAGTTAGGGAAAATCTCTGAAATCGAATTTTTAGATTGTCTGTCATGGAAGAAGTTTGCAAGCTTCGGCTGCATTTTCAATATTAGCAGTGAGATGCATCAGGATTTAGACATCCTCAATGTAATCAGATTTCTGGCATTTAGGCCAAGATGAATATTAATATCACATAACCGTTTCTGTCAAAAAAAAAAAAAAATTCAACTAAAGAACACATCAGTTAACTGAAATGCATGGACAGTTCGGTGGAGACCAGTGTTAGAGGTGGGTGAAAGGGTGAGTCTACTATCAGTTGTGACTATGGGTTGTGCATGAGATTTGCACACATATTGATGGAGATTGCCAATGAAGATTGCGCAGTTGGAGCTAGTGGGATTCGAACTTGGATCTCATTCATTACTCACTTGGATTGCGCAGTAGAGGCAGGCAGACTTGTGGAGGAGATTTGAACCTGTGACTTGTTCATCTGCACAACTAGTTTTGTGTGTAGCATTGAGATAGTGCTGAGAGCTGTGAGAGCTTTGTGCTATGTATTGTTACATGTTCCCTATCATTATAATATACAGATAGTTGGGGGTTTTCAGCTATTGCTTTCCCCATTACATCTTGTGTTGATATGTCTGCTTGATTATGTTTTAATGAGCGCATGCAACTGCTTTCTATTTCCGCATATTGATGATAAATTGTAGAAGAGGTTATGTATTATGCATGAAGCTTAAATAGTGTGTAATCGGGATAATCTCGGTGAATAATTCAGCAAATTATTCAAATTTCTACATATTCAAGCATGGCTGCAATCCATTTCCCTCACCTCCCTTCAAGATCTGTTTGCATCAACACATATTTCATAGCTGCATTCGGAACATAAGCTATGATGTGAGAGTGTAGGATGTATACCCGAAAACCTTTCAATGCTTTCACCAAGGTCAAAGCTTGTTTTTCAATAATGTTGTATCTCAGCGCTGCATCTCTTATGGTCCGACTAAAAAAAGCAATTGGTTGCTCCGTCTTTGAATCCTTTTTCTGAATTAATACGACATCCAAAGAGTGCTCAGAAGTAAATGATAATATAATGAATTCTAAAGTATAATCAGGGCTGATCAATGTGGGAGCACATGTTAAAGCAAATTTTACTGAATTGAATGATTTCTTTGCATTTTCTAACCATCTTACCTCGCTTTCCTTCTTCAACATATCTTTCATATCTCTAAGGTGCTCAACGAGATTGGGGATGAATCTCCTCAAAAAAATTATCTTATCGTTGAATGACTGGATCTCCTTTTTTTTTCCTTGTGTAATATTCCCAATTAGCAATAGCTAATTGGAATATTAATCAGGACCAATTTTTCCGCCAATAGTCAATTTCAAATAACAATGAGCGGGTCGTGGTCTCACCCGAGCACGCGGAGGCAAGCACGCGAGCTGAGTTGGCAGTGTGGGGCCGAGAAGGGCTGCGCGGGAAAGGAGGAGTCGAAGGTTCGAGAGGAAGGCCACATACAAAAGGGAGAGAGCTTCCTTCTTTTTGATGACTGTTGATATTTATGAAATTGTTATTGGTCACTAAGACTTGAGCACGCCGGCTGTTTAGCTAGTCTGCAGCACTGTTTAGTGCGCCGAGTGTCTCCGAGCGGAGATCTCAACCTCAGCCCCGAGGGACTTCGAGTGCCTACTCGGGTGAGGAAGTTCTATCATTGTCTTGCAGGAGGATCGGGTCTGGACTCGTTGCAGAGCAGTGTCAGGAGTGGCGACGCAGTCTGTGTGGGAAGACCGCAGCCCATCTCGTGTGAGCACTGTATTGGTTCATACCGGATGTAATATTCCTATTTAAGGAAATTAAATAAACACAGCAAATGGTACAGCAATTGAATGCTCCTTCATCCAATATTCAACAGCACATAAAATAATAAAACAACCTATGCAACAGATACACATTAACAGAGAAATCACTAAGCCATTTTATTATGCTAAGGAGTATAAGTGATTGCAATAGCTGCCCAGATGATAGTGCTCAAACTGGCGTAGGCAAGGCAAAAGATAATCCCGAAAAGACAAGGGTACAACGGTTTTACTATTGCATTCAAGCGGCTGGGAATACTGCCGCGTGCTACTAATATGATGCGGCTGGGAATACTGTCGCGTGCTGCTAATATGATGCGGCTGAAAGGGCTCTGCTAAGTAACTCCTAATTCTGCTCTGCGCAATGCTCCCTAACCCAATCCTCTCTGATCCTCCTCTTGACCCGTAACCACTACAATGGTGACAATACAGAGCTCACACTGGTCGATCCGTGGTCTTCCCACAAATACTGCGTCGACACTCCCGACACTGCTCTGCAAAAGTTCTAAACCCGATCCTCTGACAAAATGATGACAAGACTGCCTCACCCGAGCAGGCACTCGAAGTCCCCCGGGGCTGAGGTTGAGATCTCCGCTCGGAGACACTCGGCGCCCTAAACAGTGCTGCAGACCTGCTAAACAGCCGGCGTGCTCAAGTCTTAGCGACCAGTTTCAATATATTAAACATCCATAATAATCCAAAAATAGGGTGGCTCCCTTCTTTTTGTATGCGGCCTTCATCACAGATCCTTGACTCCTACTTTCCCGCGCAGCCCCTCTCGGCCCCACGCTGCCAACTCAGCCCGCGTACTTACCTTCCCGCGCATCGGATGAGTTCACGGCCCGCTCACTGTTATTACACCTTCTCGGCCCCACGCTGCCAACTCAGCCCGCGTGTTTGTCTCCGCGCGCTCGAGTGAGCCCCAATCTACTCACGGCCTCTCATAATTAATTAGTGACGGAAAAATTGATCCGAATTAATATTCCAATTAGCTATTGCTAATTTGGGAATATTACAGTCTCCCCCGGCAAAATGTTGCCTGCCCTCAAGCAACTACCTGAACATCTCTCCACCGATACTGCAAAATGTGCCTGGGTCCCAGATGCGCCACTAAATATTTTCTGACCTCTGCATCACTCGGTTATGGAGGGATCTCTCAATGCCAGGATCCCGAACCAATCTCTCATGGTACCGGCCAACCCACAATCCTCCCGAATCCCATTGCCACCATGGCCAATCATCGCTCAAGTCCCACGACTTAGGCTGCGCACTATCTCTGGCTATGGTTGATGCTCTCAGAGGTGAAGACCACCAACAAGCATCAATGCTCCCAGGCTCCTGCTATGCTGTACCTGTAACCGCGTATGCTGCCCCACCAATTGCATACCAACTCATCACCTCTCTCTTGTCCAAGTCCCGACTCAATCCCATGCTGATCCTGCTCTCCTGAAATCGAGGAGGAGTCCTGAGGTAATGACAACTGGTGCCCTCCTGCCAACTGGAATCTGTAACATCTATTATGTCTAGGGGCCCCTGCTCCGCTGTGCTCAGAGGGTACCTACTCATGATCTCCCGCCAATCCATCCTAAAAGAAGAATCTGATGTAGCAACAACTATATATGGAACATGCCTAGAGTGTTGCTGCCAGCCCGTAATCAACTCCCACTGCTCTTCCCTTTCTGCCAATGGAAGCTGTCTATAGAAGAAAGCCCCCCTCTCTATAATGGGCCAAAGTGGGCAAGATATGCTGCAAGCCCCATCGATGTACTCCTGGAGAATGCTACTCACTGAGAATACTGCAGCTCTGCTGACTGCGTGTACATCTATCTGCACCTCATCCCGGTGTCGACCCATCCATGGATGCTCTACCATCTCCAACAGCTCATTCCCCTCCTGATTGGGAATGTAATGCTCCTACTGTCTACTAGTCCCCTACAAAACTATCTCATCAACCTCCAACATCTCCAGAGGATATGGATCTGTAGCTGCTGTCACTGTACTCGGTGTTTGTGCATCTAACTGCTCCCCCTGAAAGGCTGACCCCAATGTTAGCCGCATATCCATCATAGGCTCAATATGGGCGCCCATCTGGACCTCACCCAAGGAAATGTCATGCCTAATGTCCATAGTATCCTCCTCTACTAAGTCAGGCTCCATCATATGCTGCTCTGGCTGAATCATCACAAAGGACACATCACCCAGAGTATCTCCTATACAGTCCTCTGACTGCTCACCCTACACACTAGAACACAGCTCTGGTCTACTGTCATCATCATCTCTACATGGCTGCTCTCGCTCCCCCGAAGCATCCTCATATGATCCCATGGACTCATTTGAAGAAGAGTCCTCATCCTGGCATACGGAAGGAATTTCTATCGGCTCTACTTCTGCCACCTCATTTGCATCTCTCAAACATGAGTGATTAGGCCCCCAAGGTTCTTTGCAAATGAAGCAAAGTCCCTTCCTCCTCAGCTCCGGAAATGAAGGTGAGCTAAAAATCTGAACTTGGCAAGCATCATAGCTTACCCCATGCTGTCCTTCTCCCCACTCATGACAAGTGTAGAGTGTAAGCTAATCCTGGGCTGCAAAATTATTGCCCAACATTGGCAAAGTGAAGAACAATCCTCCAGAGAAGGTTCCTCCAACAATGAAGAACAAGCTGGCCCAAGACAATCCATCCATGAAGAATAGGACACGGTCATCGTGGATCATCCGGATGAGAGGTTTTCTGAAGGTTTTACATGATGATACGTGATGCAAACAATTTCTCACAAGGATACAACGCAGTCTCATCCACTGCAACTTCAGAAAATTACATGGCAAGCAATGTACAAGATCCATCACATCTACTAATGGATAGTAAATGGCTGGATATGACAACGATAATACATGATCAAGCACTTGCCCATGGTTGTACAATGGATGACTATCAATCTCATGGCCCACCTCAAAAGAGAACGCATATGTAGTAGTGGTGGCCATGCCTCCTCCCATGCTCCCATTAGAACATGTAGTGCAGAAAATGTGAGAATTTTTCCCACTCACAGACACATCCAGCTCATGTGTCTTCCTCATAATCAAGCCTCCCATACAAATCTGATCTATATCAGCAAATGGAGACGTGATCAGCAATAATATGAAGAGAATGCTGAAGGTTTCATGTGGTGCAAGAAGGTACCAACAGCTTCCCAAACAAGTACAGTGCAGTTTTACAAGTTGCTGCTTGATGAAAATACAAGGCAAAATGTTAATCATGCATGTCTTTATATGATACCTGCTATAATGCAACAACTGAACATACATGTGGTGATAAAACATTCGCTCAAGGCCACAAAAGAGATGGCTGCCTCCATCATGTAGAAATTTGCTAAATAAATCACTTATTCACCGAGATTATCTTGGTCACATACTATTTGATCTTCATACACAACACATAATCTCTTCCACTCAATCAACTCAGATCAACTCAGATCATCACACATGCGGAAATAAAATCAAGCGATAACACATCAAATCATCATACACATTAACACAGTATGTATGGGGAAAGCTTATAGCTGAAAACCCCGCGGCTATTGTGTATATTATAATGGAGAAATCAAGTAACAAACTCAGTACAATACTCCTCACAAGTACTCAGTACTTTCTCATACAGTTACCCACAATCTAGCTCAGTTTTGAACAGGTTACTGGTTCAAAACTCACCGCCAATTGCCTTGCCTCTATTGCATGTTTCAATGCTATGGGATGGCCTCTTTATATAGATAAACCACCAACCTGAACTGCGCAATCCTCATGGGCTTACTCCACCTATCTGTGTGTTGCAAATAGCAACAGTATAGTCACAACTGATAGCTAACTCCACCCTTTCATCTACCTCTTTCACTGGTCTCCACTGAACTGATCATGCACTGTAGTGAAGTGATGTGTTCTTGAGTTGAATAATGAGTTACTAATTAATGAATTAAATAATATTTAATTCACTCCACTCATAACTAATTGATTAGCTAGTTAAACTAATCTCAACTAGTTCAACTAAAATAAGCAGAACACAACTCCACTATCTGTCTCATTAACTCCTCCAAAACTTCTGCCACTGAAGTCCAACTGAAGTCAACCATGCAAGATGCCATCAAACCCTAGGAAACACGTGATTCCTCTGTCAGTTGCATGAGCCACCTCCATGACTCGAACTGAAGTGCTCCAAGAGAGTAAACTGTTGTTTATAGTCTAAATATTATTAAGGGTAAATAATATTTGACTTCCATATTTTTAGGAGAGGCAGTCTAAAAATAGACTTCGACCTCTTTCGACCTAAAATATGAGTCTCATCTATTTTTACCAACATGTTGCATACTCCAAGAATCTCAAACTGGAATCCCCGAACCATGCTCTGTATGTCTAAAAATAGACATAGTCTAAAAATAGACTTTGCGCCAGAATTTGCCTGCGGGCCCACTTAGTGAAGGCGACTTCATTTCACTAAGCTCCATCATCTTGCTGCATTCTCAACACTCCCTCTAAGCAAGATATGGATTATCTGCAATCCCTATCCTGCCTCTGTGGAATTCGAACTTGCTCCTGGTGAGCGCCTTCGTCAGGATGTCGGCATCCTGATCCTCCATGGGAACATATGAAAGCATCATGATTCTCCGCTGAACACAATCTCTGATATGATGGTACCTGATATCGATATGTTTGGACCTATCATGAAATACTGGATTAGCCGAGAGCTTGATGCAGCTCTGGTTATCACAGTAGATCACTGTAGGCTCCAAATGCAACCTGAACAATCCAACGAGGATCTTCCTCATCCAAATAGCCTCGCATGCGGCCAAACCATTTGCTGCATGCCTCGGCCTCTGTTGGGCCCAGTGCCACGGATCTGCGCTTCTATTTGTACTAGAAGCCAATAGGCCAATCTTTGAAAACTCCTCCGGAAGTGCTCTTCCGGTCCGTTGGACTCCCTGCCCAATCTGCATCAGTGAAACCAGAAAGTTTCACTCCATCCTCCTGTCTGTACCATAGACCATATCCCGATGTGCCTCTGATATAGCGCAATACATGCTTGCCCGCCTTCAAAAAGAGCTTGGTAGGCTTAACCATAGCTTGCGAAAGCTGGTTAACTGCATAGCATATATCGGGTCGTGTATTGACCAGATACATAAGCGACCCCACCAACTGTCGATAGACAGTGGCATCCACTACCTCCGCTGAAGTAGCATCCTCCTTCCTCAAACCACCAGGAAGAGGAGTGTCAACAGGCTTGCAGCCTTGCATGTTGAACCTCTCCAGAATCTCCCGGGCATACTTGCCCTGAGAAACAAACAGTCCTCCACTGCGCTGCCAAATCTCCAATCCCAGGAAATAATGAAGGATGCCCAGGTCCTTCATCTCAAACTCTGGTGCAAGATCCTCCTTGCATGAAAGTATCAACTGCTCGTCGCCAGTCAAAATCAGATCATCTACATACAGTACGATGATCAACAGCTTCCCCTCCACCACAATCTGGTACAGGTTTGGATCCGCCTCACTCTTGGAGAATCCAAGCCCGGTAAAGTAGCTGTCTATCCGAGTGTACCAAGCACGAGGTGCTTGCTTCAGCCCATACAGTGCTCTCTTGAGTCGGCACACATGCGACTCACTGCTGAAGATCTCAAAACCTTCAGGCTGCTCTATGTACACCTCTTCCTCAATAACTCCATTGAGGAACGCAGTCTTCACATCCATCTGATGAATGTGCCACCCCATCTGCGTTGAGAGAGCAAGGATCGTCCGTATGGAAGAGTACCTTGCGACAGGTGCAAAGGTCTCCTCATAGTCAATCCCCTCGATCTGTGAAAAGCCACGGGCGACAAATCTTGCCTTGTACTTCTCCACACTCCCGTTAGCTGCCTGCTTCACCTTGTAGATCCATCGCGAACCCACCACTGATTTCCCAACCGGTCTTGGGACAATCTCCCATGCACTGTTCCTGACGATCGAATCATATTCTTCGATCATGGCATCAACCCATGCGGGTTCCTCCACAGCTTCCTCAAAAGAGGATGGCTCCGTCACAACACATTGACTCACAAGAGCCATGTATACAGTGTACCGATCCGGTGACTGCCTCTGTCTGTGCTATGCTGTAGGTGGTCCTACAACCTTCTCTGCATCTCGAGCCAGTCGCTCAGCTTCTGTAGTGCGCATGCGCCCTCTGATGGTTGGCGCTGCATGGGTGGTTTCTTCCACCTCCTGAACCTCCTCTTGTGGCTGATCCACATACGGAAGCTCCTCCTTAGGAACTAACAGCTCCTCATCTGCATGCAAGTGTAGCTCCCTCTCAAGCGAACACTGCATGGCTTTCTCCTCCTGAAATTTTATATCCCGTCGCACAACAGTCTTGCGACTGTCTGGCACATACACCCGATAGTTGTGAGGTGTATCGGTGTACCCCACAAATATTCCAACTTCAGCAGTTGGATCCAGCTTCCTTCTTGCATCCTTCGTCACATGCATGTAGACAGGAGATCCGAAAATCCGCAAATGGGAAATATCAGGCCTCTTGCCAGAATAAGCCTCCTCAGGTGTACTCATGCCAAGAACCTTGTGAGGACAACGGTTCTGCACATACACTGCTGTATTGCATGCCTCAGCCCACAAGTGAAGGGGTAGGCCCTGATCATGCAACATCGCCCGTGCAGCACCCACGATCGTTCTGTTCTTCCGCTCAGCCACCCCGTTCTGCTGTGGGTTATGGGGTGCGATGAGCTCTCTCCGAATCCCTGCTGCGCTGCAGAACTCCTTGAATTCAGCCGAGATGAATTCACCACCGTTATCACTCCTTAGAGCAATCACCTTCTTCCCCGACTCCTTCTCGACCGGTGCTTTAAACTCACAGAACTTCGCGAATGTATCGCTCTTCTTCTGCATGAAGAAGATCCAGCACTTTCGAGAGAAATCATCAACAAAGATCACATAATACCTGTGCTTTGCTGTCGAAGCAACTGAGAAAGGAACACACACGTCTGTGTGAACTCTCTCAAGGATCGTCGTGGCGCGACTATCCTTCTCGTGAAGGTGGCTTTCACATACTTCCCTAAAGTACACCCCTTGCACTGATCTGACTGCGCAAGGGTGCCCTTAGGAAGCCCAGTAGAAATCTGCTGCAGAATCTTCAAAGCTCCATGGTGAAGGTGGCCCAATCTCCTGTGCCACAGTTCGCCCTCATCATCTCGGCTCACCACTTCTCCCGCTTTGCATGCCATAGCTGCGCAGCCATCTACCTGCAACTGATAAAGGTTCTTGGTTCGAACCCCTATCTTCCGGATCTCTCCAGTAGTCTTACTGCTCAGGAAGGCTTTTCCTTCTCTGAATACCACATCATACCCCTTATCCTCCAACATAGCCACAGAGATCAAGTTCTTCTTCAATCCAGGTACATGCATGACATCCTTCAATACAAAGGGTTTACCAGACTCCCTCTGAAAGGATATGGTACCGATACCAGTCGCACTGTATCTACCATCATCGCCCATCTCGATGTGCACACCCAAATCTTTGTCCTCCAGATCTGAGAACAACTCCCGATCTCCCGTCATATGAAATGACGCACCGCTGTCCAAGAACCATACCGATCCCAGCACACTTGAAACCAAGCATGCGATCAGTGAAACTTTGACAGCCACCCCCACACTTCCCAGCTCATCTCTGCATTGAGTGAACTTCGTGAGGTATTTGGCGATACTGTCGCCCTTCTCCATCTTGATGTTCCTGAGCTTATCTTTGAGCGCCAGCTTCCTTTGGTCGCTCTTACTCTGGAATAGATCCGTCAAAGCTTTCCACATTAAATATGGAGTATCCTTTCCATGCAGGCTGGATACAATATGATCCTTGACGCCCTCCAACAGGATCCTTCGACACTTCGCCATCTTCTTTTGCCATGCATCGACTTCAGCAGGATCAGTGGGCTTTTGGACATCCGTATCTATGAACTCCTTGAGACCATTATCTTCTAATACTTCTTCCATGCGATCCTTCCATGCAACATAATTCGAACTGCCTTCAAGAGCATATTCGAGTCGCAAACCGTTGAAAGACATTTTCAACACTGGCACCAAGAAAACAAAACTGCTGCAAAATTTCGAATTCTACCTCAAAGCTCAACTGCTCTAGATCTGTGAGAACAAATTATTTCTAGCATAGAGATTGACTGCAAGGGGCATTTACCAGACCTTTCACTTTCCGAAGAAAGATGAATCCGGAGGCTACCTGGCCCGCATGCAGACTCTGTCTACCGAAATAAGTTTGTAATCACTGTGATGATCAATCTCTGCTTCAATAGCTCTGATACCATGTAGACATTTGCTGAATAAATCACTTATTCACCGAGGTTATCCTGGTCACATACTATTTTATTTTCATACACAACACATAATCTCTTCCACTCAATCAACTCAGATCAACTCAGATCATCACACATGCGGAAATAAAATCAAGCGATAACACATCAAATCATCATACACATTAACACAGTATGTATGGGGAAAGCTTATAGCTGAAAACCCTACAGCTATTGTGTATATTATAATGGAGAAATCAAGTAACAAACTCAGTACAATACTCCTCACAAGCTCTCATGCACTACCTCCCATGCTACACACACTATCAAGCTAGATCTAGCAAAACACTTGCTCCAATCCTTAGCCACTTGATATCCAGCCTCTATTGCGTGTTTCAATGCTATGGGATGGCCTCTTTATATAGATAAACCACCCGCCTGAACTGCGCAATCCTCATGGGCTTACTCTATCTATCTGTGTGTTGCAAATAGCAACAGTATAGTCACAACTGATAGCTAACTCCACCCTTTCATCTATCTCTTTCACTGGTCTCCACTGAACTGATCATACACTGTAGTGAACTGATGTGTTCTTGAGTTGAATAATGAGTTACTAATTAATGAATTAAATAATATTTAATTCACTCCACTCATAACTAATTGATTAGCTAATTAAACTAATCTCAACTAGTTCAACTAAAATAAACAGAACACAACTCCACTATCTGTCTCATTAACTCCTCCAAACTTCTGCCACTAAAGTCCAACTGAAGTCAACCATGCAAGATGCCATCAAACCCTTGGGAACCATGTGATTCCTCTGTCAGTTGCATGATCCACCTCCATGACTCAAACTGAAGTGCTCCAAGAGAATAAACTGTTGTTTATAGTCCAAATATTATTAAGGGTAAATAATATTTGACTTCCATATTTTTAGGAGAGGCAGTCTAAAAATAGCCTTCGACCTCTTTCGACCTAAAATATGAGTCTCATCTATTTTTACCAACATGTCGCATACTCCAAGAATCTCAAACTGGAATCCCCGAACCATGCTCTGTATGTCTAAAAATAGATTTTGCGCCAGAATTTGCCTGCGGGCCCACTTAGTGAAGGCGACTTCATTTCACTAAGCTCCATCATCTTGTTGCATTCTCAACACATCATGTAGATTGGCCCAATACAACTCATGGAGCAATGTGACAAGCTTACCCCCCTGTGAAGCAATGCATTGCATAAGAATGGTGAGAGTGTGCAAATCTATGAATGTATAAACAAACTTCTCACCATATGCTGGGAGTAAGATGGTACATGGGTCCATACATGAATCCTCCATAGTGTTTTGGCATGCTATGGAGAAGAATGAACCATGTGCTGCTAAATGATAATCCTCCTGATGCCTGGAAATCCAAGTCAAGAAGGATATGCCATAGATGTCTCTACCATCATTACCTCCTCTTTGTTCATCAGGTGCAAATATGAAGTGATCCTGGGACCTATGGGTTATAGATCCACCATATCTCTACTGCGCACACTTCATCCATAAGTCTCTGCTCCAAAGTCACAGCGCTGTGAACTCATGTAAATAAGCTCTTGTCAATACAATGCTCTGTTCTTTGACATGCTCCTTGTCAAAGACTCCTCTAATAATGCTGCAACAAATGTGGAATACTTCCCAGGATGGAAGTGCTTCCAAATCATCATCAAAGACCAAGGAGATAGTGCCATCTCCTCCTCCTACAACATCATGCAAAGTGTGAGAGCAAATCTGCCCTTGCTCTCCCCGAAACAAACAAAGCAACAAGACATTGTGTTGCCTCCCCATACTTCCATCATACCAATCATGTGATGAAGACACAATGAATGATATAATTATCATATCAGCACCATGCATCCATACTCTATGCTGCTCAATGATGCAAGTATCCAGCCATCTTCTCCCCGTCCTCCTACTCTTAAGAAGAGTGTTTGCCAAGTGATGGCCAAACTCTTTCAAGAGTAACCAGCGCAGCCGAGCCTCCTGCTGCTCGATATCATAGATCAGCAGGTAGCTCCCTAGCTCCTTGCTCATCATCCACATCCACTCAATTACTTGTGCATGCCTTCTTCTTCTCTTCATCTCGGTACTCCTCCCATGAGGGCTACCATCCTCCCAAATGAAATTCATGTCTCTGCACTTCATGGGATTTCGAAATGTAAGCTTCTCAAGGATCAATGAGACCCTATCAAGAATCAAATAGGTGGTAGGCGAAAACCTCCCCTCATGATGTGTCTGGCTCGAGAGATGTCCAACACAAGCATGAGAGATGTGATCCATCCTAAGATGTCCTCCATCTTCTATCTGCTCTTGTGAGAAGGGAAGAAAATCATTACATCCCACAGTGTGTCGAAGTGCATCTCCAGTGAGATCTCGCCTTGAGACCTCCCCTTCATCCATGGTCTTCGAAAATAAATGAGGTCTTGGATCTGAAAGTAGAAGCTCCTCTTTGAGCTGAGAGGAGCTTATTGAGGAAGTGTCATCTTGAAGGGAGAAAAGGTTTCTTACTCCAAGATGTCTACCATCAATCTTCACATCTTCAAACCCCAACCTCCAATGTGATGTGCAATCCAACAATGGCTCATGAGACTGATGGTTTGATTCCTCCTTTAGTTTTTCCACGTTGCACAGCGAAGTGCAACCAGGCTGCTCTTGATGTGCATTTGGAGCTTCTTGTAGAGCTGCAAGAGTCCCATCCTCAAAAGTGTTGGTTGCCCCAACTGTTGATGCATGTGGCTGCTCCTCCATGAGTGTGACAGCGTTCTCACCAACCTCTTCGAGAGTTGATGTGATCTCTTCTTGATGCGAATAGGAAGTGCATGGGGCTTCTTCTTCTTTTTCTTCAATCTTCTTGGCCTCCTCAACGGTGGATGTATCTCTTCTGGTTCTGAAAAGAGATGAGAATAAACTCATCTTCTTCTTGGGCTTATATTCATAGGGACTAGTGGACCCCTCCTTCATGGGCGAAGGTGACCTCCCCGCGGTATGCCGCAACTCTGATTTCTGCATGCTAGGAACCCTACTGTTCCTTTCATTATACCTTCCTCCTTCAACCTTCCTGAGCTGACAGTAATCTTTGAAGGGCAAAGCTGCTTTGAAGTCTTCCCCCTTGGACTGCCATTCTCTGAAATAATCTCCCAAGGGTAAATGATCCTGCTGCCTCTCTTTCTCACTCGGCACTAGAGGTAAGAATGTAGGCATTGTGATAATGTCCACAGGCTGAGCCAGAACCATGCTTTGATACCACTGTAATATTCCTATTTAAGGAAATTAAATAAACACAGCAAATGGTACAGCAATTGAATGCTCCTTCATCCAATATTCAACAGCACATAAAATAATAAAACGACCTATGCAATAGATACACATTAACAGAGAAATCACTAAGCCATTTTATTATGCTGAGGAGTATAAGTGATTACAATAGCTGCCCAGATGATAGTGCTCAAACTGGCACAGGCAAGGCAAAAGTTAATCCCGAAAAGACAAGGGTACAACGGTTTCACTGTTGCGTTCAACCGGCTGGGAATACTGCCGCGTGCTGCTAATATGATGCGGCTGAAAGGGCTCCGCTAAGTAACTCCTAATTCTGCTCTGCGCAATGCTCCCTGACCCAATCCTCTTTGCTCCTCTTCTTGACCCGTAACCACTACAATGGTGACAATACAGAGCTCACACTGGTCGATCCGCGGTCTTCCCACAAATACTGCGTCGACACTCCCGACGCTGCTCTGCACAAGTTCTAAACCCGATCCTCTGACAAAATGATGACAAGACTGCCTCACCCGAGCAGGCACTCGAAGTCCCCCGGGGCTGAGGTTGAGATCTCCACTCGGAGACACTCGGCGCACTAAACAGTGCTGCAGACCTGCTAAACAGCCGGTGTGCTCAAGTCTTAGCGACCAGTTTCAATATATTAAACATCCATAATAATCCAAAAACAGGGTGGCTCCCTTCTTTTTGTATGCAGCCTTCATCACATATCCTTGACTCCTGCTTTCCCGCGCAGCTCCTCTCGGCCCCACGCTGCCAACTCAGCCCGCGTACTTACCTTCGCGCGCATCGGATGAGTTCACGGCCCGCTCACTGTTATTACACCTTCTCGGCCCCATGCTGCCAACTCAGCCCACGTGTTTGTCTCCGCGCGCTTGAGTGAGCCCCGATCTACTCACGGCCTCTCATAATTAATTAGTGACGGAAAAATTGATCCGAATTAATATTCCAATTAGCTATTGCTAATTTGGGAATATTACACCGGAGATTTTGGGTCTGGAGGTTGTAGCAGAGATAGCCTGTATCTATTGAGGGCATTGGACAAGATTGTGATAACACCTCGGAGAGTCTGTTTCAGCTGCAGCACGACAGCAGCTATACTGCAGTACATTCCAGCCGCTTGAACGCATAATGGTGCACCGCCGTTACTCTGTTATCTCTTGAATACCTTTTGATTTACCGTGGGCAAGTTTCGGGTGCTATCACCTGCGCATGTATTGTATTTCCTTATAATTTCCCGACATAATAAAATGGCTCAATGATCTCTCTATTTAACGTGTATGTGTTGCATAGGCTGTTTCTATTATTTTATGTGCTGTCGAATATTTTCATGAAGGAGACATACCATTGCTGTGTCGTTTGTTGTGTTTTATAAATTTCCTTAAAAAGGAATATTACAGTGGTATAAGAGCATGGTTCTGGCTCAGCCTGTGGACATTATCACAATGCCTACATTTTTACCTCCAGTGCCGAGTAAGGAAGAGAGGCAGAAAGATCATTTACCCTTTGGAGATTATTTCCGAGAATGGGAGTCCAAGGGGGAAGACTTCAAAGCAACTTTGCCCTTCAAAGATTACTGTCAGCTCAAGCAGGATGAAGGAGGAAGGTACAGTGGTATCAGAGAATGGAAATCCAAGGGGGAAGAATTCAAAGCAGCTTTGCCCTTCAAAGATTACTGTCAACTCAGGCCGGATGAAGGAGGAAGGTACAGTGGTAACAGAGGAGTTTCTAGCATGCAGAGTTTAGAGTTGCAGCGTACCACTGGGAGATCACCTTTCCCCATGCATGAGGGATCCACTAGTCCCTGTGAGTCTAAGCCCAAGAAGACCGGAACGGTGAAAAAGGTGAGTTTATTCTCATCTCTTTTCAGATCCAGAGGAAATACATCCACCATAGAAGAGGTCAAGAAGATTGAAGAAAAACAAGAGGAAGTACCATGCGCCTCCAATTCTCATCAAGAAGAGATCACATCACCTCTTGAGGAGGCTTGTGAAAACACTGTCACACTCATGGAGGAGCAGCCACGTGCATCGACAGTTGGGGCAGCCAACACTTTTGAGGATGGGACGCTTGCAGCTCTACAAGAAGTTCCAAATGCACATCAATGTATAAAAGAATTTCGACAAACTATTGTTGCAGTAACTTCTTTAGAAAATTGTGGAGATTCACTTTTGCAGGTCTCAAGGAGAGATCTCACTGGAGATGCGCTTCGACACACTATGGGGTGCAATGCTTTTCTTCACTTCTCACAAGAGCAGATAGAAGATGGAGGACATCTTAGGATGGATAACATCTCTCATGCTTGTGTTGGACATCCCTTGAGCCATACACATCATGATGGGAGGTTTTTGCCTACCACCTATTTGGTTCTTGATAGGGTCTCATTGATCCTTGAGAAGTTTACATTTCAAAATCCCATGAAGTGCAAAGTCAGAAATTCGATTTGGGAGGATGGTAACCCTCATGGGAGGAGTACCAGGATGAGGAAAAGAAGGAGGCATCCACAAGTGATTGAGTGGATGTGGTTGATGAGCAAGGAGCTAGGAGGCTACTTGCAGATCTATGATACCGGGCAGCAAGAGGCTTGGCTGTGCTGGTTACTCTTGAAAGAGTTTGGCCATCACTTGGCAAACACTCTTCCTAAGAGTAGGAGGACGGGGAGAAGATGGATGGATACTTGCATCATTGAGCAGCAGAGAGTATGGATGCATGGTGTTGATATGATACTCATATCATTCATTATGTCTTCATCACATGAGTTTTATGATGGAAGTATGGGGAGGCAGCAAAATGTCTTGTTGCTTTTCTTGGGAGAGCAAGGGCAGATTTGCTCTCACACTTTGTATGATGTTGCAAGAGGAGGAGATGGAATTATCTCCTTAACCTTTGATGATGGCTTGGAAGCACTTCCATCTTGGGAGTTATTCCACATTTGTTGCAGCATTATTAGAGGAGTCTTTGACAAGGAGCATGTCAAAGAACAGAGCTTTGTGTTGATAGGAGCTTATTTGCATGAGCTCACAGCACTGTCACTTGGGAGCAGAGACTTATGGATGAAGTGTGCCCAGTAGAGATATGGTGGATCTATAACCCACAGGTCCCAGGATCACTTCATATTTGTTGCACTTGATGAAAAAGGAGGAGGTAATGATGATAGAGACATCTATGGCATATTCTTCTTAACTTGGATTTCCAAGCACGAGAAGGATCATCTTCTTGCAGCACATGGTTCATTCTTCTTCATAGCATGCCAACACACTATGAAGGACTTATGTATGGACCCATGTACCACCTTACTTTCAGCATATGGTGAGGGCTTTGTTTTTACATTCATTGATTTGCACACTCTTGCCATTCCTATGCAGTGCATTGCTTCACAAGGGGGCAAGCTTGTCACATTGCTCCATGAGTTGTACTGGGCCAATCTACATGATGGAGGCAGCCATCTCTTTTTTGGCCTCGGGCGAATGTTTTATCACCACATGTATGTTCAGTTGTTGCACTATAGCAGGTATCATATAAAGACATGCATGATTAACATTTTGCCTTGTATTTTCATCAAGCAGCAACTCGTAAAACTGCGCTGTACTTGTTTGGGAAGCTGTTGGTACCTCTTTTCATCACTTGTAACCTTTAGCGTTTCCTTCATTTTGCTGCTGATCATGTCTCCATTTGCTGATATAGATCATATTTTTATGGGAGGCTTGATTATGAGAGGGACACAAGATCTGGATGTGTATTTCAGTGAGAATAATTCTCACAATTTTTGCACTACATGTTCTAATGGGAGCATGGGAGGAGGCATGGCCACCACTACTACATATGCGTCCTCTTTTGAGGTGGGCCATGAGATTGATAGTCATCTATTGTACAATGAGGGGCAAGTTTTGGGTCTTATGTTGTTGTCATATTCAGCCATTTACTATCCATTAGTAGATGTGATGGATCTTATACATTGCTTGCCATGTAATTTTCTGAAGTTGCAGTGGATGAGACTGCGTTGTATCCTTGTGAGAGATTGTTTGCATCATGTATCATCATGCAAAACCTTCAGCAAACCTCTCATTCGAATGATCCTTGATGACCATGCCCTATTCTTCATGGATGGATTGTCTTGGGCCAGCTTGTTCTTCATTGTTGAAGGGACCCTCCTTGGAGGATTGTTCTTCACCCTGCCATCGGAGGGCAATGATTTTGTAGCCCAGGATTAGCATACACGCTACACTCGCCATGAGTGGAGGGAAGGAGAGCATGGGGTAAGCTATGATGCTTGCCAAGTTCAGATTTTCATCCCACCTTCATTTCTGGAGCTGAGGAGGAAGGGACTTTGCTTCATTTGCAAAGAACCTTGGGGGCCTGATCACTCATGTTTGAGAGATGTAGATGAGGTGGCAGAGGTAGATCTGGTAGGCATTCCTTTTGTATGCCGGGATGAGGACTCTTCTTCAAATGAGTCCATGGGATCATTTGAGGATGCTTCTGGGGAGCGAGAGCAGCCATGCAGAGATGATGATGACAGTGGACCAGAGCTGTGTTCTAGTGTACAGGGTGAGCAGTCAGGGGATTGTATAGGAGATACTCTGGGTGATGAGTCCTTTGTGACAATTCAGCCAGAGCAGCATATGATGGAGCCTGAGTTATTAGAGGAGGATACTAGGGACATTAGGCATGACATTTCCTTGGGTGAGGTCCAGATGGGCGCCCACATTGAGCCTATGATGGATATGCAACTAACATTGGGGTCAGCCTTTCAGGGGGAGCAGTTAGATGCGCAGACACCGAGTACGGTGACAGCAGCTACAGACCCATATCCTCTGGAGATGTTGGAGGTTGATGAGATGGATTTGCAGGGGGTTAATAGGCAGTAGGAGCATTACATTCCCAATCAGGAGGGGAATGAGCTGTTGGAGATGGAAGAGCATCCATGGATGGGTCGACACCAGGATGAGGTGCAGATAGATGTACATGCAATCAGCAGAGCTGCAGTATTGTCAGTGAGTAGCACTCCCTAGAAGTACATCGATGAGGATTGCAGCATATCTTGCCCACTTTGGCCCATTATAGAGAGAGGGGATTTCTTCTATAGGCAGCTTTCATTGGCAGATAGGGCAGAGCAGTGGGAGTTGATCACGGGCTGGCAGCAACACTCTAGGCATGTTCCATATACAGTTGTTGCTACATCGGATTCTTCCTCCAGGATGGACTGGCGGGAGATCATGAGTAGGTACCCTCTTGATGGTACGATATTTTTCGTGGGGATCACAACGGAGCAGGGGCCCCTAGACATAGTAGATGTAACAGATTCCAGTTGGCAGGAGGGCACCAATTGTCGTTACCTCAGGACCTCTCGATTTCAGGAGAGCAGGATCAGCATGAGATTGAGTCGAGACTTGGACTGGAGAGAGGTGATGAGTTGGTATGCCATTGGTGGGGCAGCATATGTGATTACAGGTATAGCACACCGGGAGCCCGGGAGCATTGATGCTTGTTGGCGGTCTTCACCTCTGAGAGCATCAACCATAGCCAGAGACAGTGCGCAGCCTGAGTCGTGGAACTTGAGCGATGATTGGCCATGGTGGTAATGGGATCCGGGAGGATTGTTAGTTGGTCGGTACCATGAGAGATCAGGTCGGGATCCTGGCATTGAGAGATCCCTTCATATCAGGGTGATGCAGAGGTCAGAAGAGATTCAGTGGCGCATCTGGGACCCAGGCACATTTTGCGGTATCGGTGGAGAGATGTTCAGGCAGTTGCTTGAGGGAAAGCAACATTTTTCCGGGGGAGACTGTAATATTCCCAATTAGAAATAGCTAATTGGAATATTAATCAGGACCAATTTTGCTGCCAATAGTCAATTTCAAATAACAATGAGCGGGTCATGGTCTCACCCGAGCGCGCAGAGGCAAGCACGCGGGCTGAGTTGGCAGCGTGGGGTCGAGAAGGGTTGCGCAGGAAAGGAGGAGTCGAAGGTTCGAGAGGAAGGCCGCATACAAAAGGGAGAGAGCTTCCTTCTTTTTGATGACTGTTGATATTTATGAAATTGTTATTGGTCGCTAAGACTTGAGCACGCTGGCTGTTTAGCCAGTCTGCAGCACTGTTTAGTGCGCCGAGTGTCTCCGAGCGGAGATCTCAACCTCAGCCCCGGGGGACTTCGAGTGCCTGCTCGGGTGAGGCAGTTCTATCATTATCTTGCAGGAGGATCGGGTCTGGACTCGTTGCAGAGCAGTGTCAGGAGTGGCGGCGCAGTCTGTGTGGGAAGACCGCAGCCCATCTCGTGTGAGCACTGTATTGGTTCATACCAGAGGTTTTGGGTCTGGAGGTTGTAGCAGAGACAACCCATATTTATTGAGGGCATTAGACAAGATTGTGATAACAGCTCGGAGAGTCTGTTTCAGCCGCAGCACGACAACAGCTATACGGCAGTACATTCCAGCTGCTTGAACGCAGAATGGTGCACCGCCGTTACTCTGTTATCTCTTGACTACCTTTTGATTTACTGTGGGCAAGTTTCGGGTGCTATCACCTGCGCATGTATTATATTTCCTTATAATTTCCCGACATAATAAAATGGCTCAGTGATATCTCTATTTAATGTGTATCTGTTGCATAGGCTGTTTCTGTTATTTTATGTGTTGTCGAATATTTTCATGAAGGAGACATTCCATTGCTGTGTCGTTTGCTGTGTTTTATAAATTTCCTTAAAAATGAATATTACACCTTGGTAAGTCCAACTATTGAATTGCTTCGATCTTGGAGGGATCAATGTGGATGCCATATTTTGAGATGATGTGCCCAAGTATTTTTCCCTCCTCCATGGAAAATAATCTTTTCTTAGGATTCAACGAGATACTAAATTTCTGCATTTTTGAAACACTATTCTCAAGTGGTGTAGGTTCTCATCATCTAATTGTGAGAACACAGTAACATCATCAAGGTAAAATATAAGAAACACATCCTTCTCATTCGAGAAAGCGATGTCCATAGCCCGTTGAAATGTAGCCCCTGCATTCTTGAGCCCAAATGGAATTTTGGAAAACATGAAGGTACCCCATGGCGTTGTAAATGTTGTTTTCTCTTGGTCATCTTCATGCACCAAAATTTGGTTGTATCCTGAATATCCATCGAGAAGTGACATCCTTGAAGCTCTAACAACCCTCTGCAAGATGTGATACATCTTCGGCAAAGGATAATTGTCCTTTAAGACACCTTGTTCAGATTTCTGAAATCTATGCAAAGACAAATCTCCCCTGTCTTCTTCCTTATCGGCAAGAGATTATACATCCAATCTAAAAATTGAATAGGAACTATAATACTAGCTTTGTAAAGTCTATTTACCTCTTTTTAGATTGATGTAAAAAGCTTAGGATTGATTCTCCTCATCTTCTGGCAGAATAGATTTTAATCTGGCTTGATTGGGATGGTGTGTTGGATGATGTATTTGTTGTACACCTTTAAATTTGAATAATCCCAAGCGAAAACATCAGAAAAATTACTCAAGAGAGCTATATATTTACCTTTCAACTCAGGGGATAAAGACCTCGATAACCTGACCATCTTGGGGTTATTCATTGTACCAATGTTTACATCTTCAACACCTGCTTCTGTAGGGACCATTGTTGGATTTTTAGCGACATCATCGTCATCAAACAACTATTCCAAAGGTACTAGAAGTCGTGGATTTTTATTGTGATTTAGTTGCAACAACTCAACTTCAGTAGCTTCAATTACCTAATCATCTTCAATATACACCTCATCAATATGGGAGTTAAAAAACTCCTCCTCCATTTGCAGAAAGTTGTTTATCTGTTATTCATCCCAGAATACTTGCCATTATCTCAAATTTTCAGGGACAACTGGGTATGTTTTGCAGTGAACACATTGAGTCAATACATGGTTGTGCCTCATCACATTCACTGGATTAGTGCCAAGAATCTCTTGAGATATCTTCGGGGCACAATCAACCATGGGTTGAGATACACTGCCAGGAGTATGAGGCTCCATGGATATACCGATGTTGATTGGGAAGGCAGTGTGATGGATCGTAAGAGCACATATGGATGTTGCTTCACTCTTGGTTCTGCTTTGATACCTTGGATGAGCAGGAAGCAGAAATCGATTGCTTTGAGCACCGCTGAGGCCGAATACATTGCAGCGAGTATGGCATGTAGTGAAGCTGTTTGGTTGAGATAGCTCTTCAATGAGCTGTTTGGACATGTGCTGGATACCATCGTTATCCTTTGCGATAACCAAAGTGGGATTCGTCTTTCTGAGAATCTCGTGTTCCACGACCGAATCAAGCATATTGATATTAGCTACCACTTTGTCCGAGACATGGTACAGCGAGGCGCCGTAAGGCTCCATCACATTGGGACTGATGAGCAGGTCGCAAATATTCTCATGAAGCCCTTGGGGAAGGTCAAATTCTTAACCTTCCGTGAGAAGCTTGGTATCGTGGAAAAACCCTATCCTGATGGTCTCGCCTGAGTTGAAATATGAGCTCTAGGAGCTCCAGGGGGCTTGGGGATAATTTCCTGGAGCTATAAGCAACCACAGGGTGAGGTTTGACTTACCTTGTTGTTGTGCTTCTTCCCCACCATTATGATATTGAGCTGGTTCACCCTCTCTTTGATCTATGCATCCTACCTGTGGAGTTTGGTACTCATGAGAAGTACTTCTCATTTAGCTAATGAGTTGGAAAATGAGGATAGAGACTGATAGCATGACCGATGCACGCATCGGGGATTGTCGTACTCTCTATGTCTAAGATGGGATGTGTCTAACACCTTGATCTGGGATCAAGTCTGGATGAGGTTCTTACCTCTAAATTGACTTCGGGTCAGTATGTGGCTCACTCTTGAGTCTGGTTGAGGTTTTTACCTCTAGACTGACTTCGGGTCAGTGGAGAGTGATGTCTTTGTGACTCACTCTCGTTCATTTGCAGAGAAGAGCCAAAAAAACAGTTATAGCAGGATGACATAGGATTGCATGATGATGATGATGATGATGATAGTACATGATGGTACTAGATGACAAGATTGCACAGGTGGATAGATGGAGTTCTCCCTAGTTTAGAGGGAGTGTTAATTTTGGGCAACTAGGTCCAAACTCCATGTTGCATTGCTCATATGATGGAGATGATATTTTGTTAATTTTGGAAAACTAGGTCCAAACTCCATGTTGTGATGCTCAGATGAAGATGCCAATATTTTTATTGGACTCCTCGTTTGGAGAGGTGCAATATCGATCTAAAGATCATCTTAATCCGATGAGCATTGTTGTCGACTGATGTTGCCGCCCCTAGAGACAGCCTTGAGTTGCCAAAGACCAGTGCCTATGACATCTTAGCATAGCAAGGAGCATATAATAATGTATGAAGTTGTCAGCTTCAGCTCACATGCTATCGCTTGTAAACAGGGAAATAAACTAGAATGGAACTATGACCCTCAGAAAGTCGATACAGGAAAAGTCATGTTGCAGAGATAAGATGCAAAGCTCCAATATAAAAGCATCATACAGTTAAGAGACAATTTACTGTAAAGAGGGCCTATTCAAGTAATATGCCATAGAAATCAAATATCAAAAAGTGAATGCGGTGAAAGAAACGTTAAGAAGATACTAGTCAACATTGGGCTGATACCCAGATACACAACAGAACCATATATGGGCTTATTAATCTAAGAATCCACACATGACAATGGCGTTTTAAAAGCACCCTCCCAAAGCAACTAATATAGCAGAAATACGGTTTAGATGAGTAATGGAACAGAATATCATGCCTGAGCCATATTTAAAGTTCTTGACTGATCCAAGTATGGGTATCAACTAGGATAAATCCTTACTAAAAATCAGTGAGCCACTCGCATTCCAGTAACATGATACAAGAAAGTGGATGAAATGAAATGTTGTATTAAACACATAAGAGAAAGTTACATACTGTGAAATACCAAAGACCAGAATCCTCTAATACAGATAGAACTCCTCCTCACTGAGACCCTATGGGCACTGAGCCTTCATACAACAGCTTTACAAAATGTATTACAATAAGCCTTTCACTGCACAATTTTCTGATAAAAGCTTGGAACCCCTACAATGAGTTTCCTCATAGTTTTTATAGTTAAGAGGCCGAGAAATCTAGTAAAAGAGGTAGGTGACCAGCATTTAATTTTCCTAATTTAAACAAAATGGTGGAAACATTCGCGCCTATGCTGCTGAGTAACTATGTTGTACTGTATGCACTCTATGTCGGCTTCCTGAAATAAATGAACTGGGGACGAAAATCTTCTTCAAGGACATGATACAAGGATAAATTCGAATAAACATTCTGTCCTTCCAAATAGGAAAATCCTGCTGAAATAAACCCTGGAGGGTATTTTTTTTTGTGCTTTGTACCCTCTGTCTTCCAACTTTGAATTCAGATCCAAGATCTTTAATGCTTGAACGTTGAATTTCTCGATCATGCACTGATACTTCACTGCCGCTCCATTAATATCTCCATCTGCAAAAATCTTTGTTTTGAATGGCTCTGGAGGGTTTGATAGATCTTAATCCCTATTTCTTAAATAGCAGTCATGTCGCAGCAGCCTCCTAAGCTTTTCTTCATAACTTTGCTTCTGAAAAATTGTCCTTCGGAGCGACCTCGGCTTCTGTAATGGTGGCCGCGAGTAATGGCTATTTCTCCATCGCCGTAAACCTGCAAAACTCACAAACTCGTTAAGAAACCAATGCACGGGAATGCAAACACAGTAGGGATAATGGTGAGACAGTGCGACATGATGGACAGGTCGAAAGATGCAAAGCGATGATGGGAAATGTAGCATTATAGTGGAAGGCAACCATGTCTAAAGCTGGTGAACTGTGGTGAGTTCTAAACATAATACGTGGACTCATGAATTTTAACAAAATATATAGCAGAGCATATGACACTACGACAAGAATGCGGGGAATGATGATGTGGAGACTATGGGATTGACGGTGCGGCATGTAAAGGATCTGGGTCATCCATTCTTGAAATGAAATCAAAGGCTAAGATTGCATCAAAGGGCAATAGAAAGGTGGGCCATGGGTACCGTAGGTTTGATTTAACACTCGTGCATCTCTGCGGTACGATGACCGTTGGATGAAGGCCCATGGATCTAACGGATGTCACTGATATCGCTACGCGTCTCCGCTCGAACATTAACGTGCGATGGACGGCGGTATGGGATCCGTACACCGGGACGCACGGCGAGTGCTGAGTGGAATCACTGAGATTTGAGAAAAACCGCCATCCCTTTAAAGGTTGTGCGATGAATACAACTTGTTTTAAGCAGTGGTTTTTAGGGCGCGGGGACCACAAAGGCAATGCGCTGAGGTGCGTTGATCTTTATTTAATCTGACGGCTCAAAGTGCACCCGATGGCCATATACAGTAAGTGCTTTTTCGTTTTGGCACATGGTTTAGCGCCTGGGTTATGTGGAGAGATGACAGGGGGGCTAGGGCCGAAAGGTGCCAGACTTTTTATATTATCAATGGCGAGTTTTGGCCATTCTAAGTGTAATTTTGGAATGAAAAATGGCAATGATGGGCATAAAAAGGCTTTCAAAGCGAGAGGAGGGAATTTAGAAGGTTATCACGGGATTTCTTGCCAAAAACTTAACTGGGGGCTGATATGGTTAACATCAGCTCCATCTGGGGACGGCACGTCCATCCCTGGATGTGTCGAGAACCTCGCAGACCATCTGATCATGCTCTAAGTGGATTCTGTTCTTCAGTCCTTCTGCACTTCACTCCATAATTCGCCAGCACACACATTATTCAGTCAAAAACAAAAAAGGAAACTAATATACAATATAATACATCAGGCTGCCTTTGTCTTAATCAGAATTGGAAGTAGGGCTTTAAGAATTGACCCTTTACAGGGGCATCCAGCAAGTCACCCTGTAAATTTTCCAATATGAACGTATTATTGCCTCCCTGTTCCACAATTTTGAAGGGGCCGAACCAAAGTGGATCAAATTTACCATGTTTTCCTTTTCCAGCCCTCCTGACATCCCATCTAAGAACCAGATCACCAATCTGCAACTTTCTATCTTTAGCATGCTAATCAAAAATGTTTTTCATTTTCTCCTGATAGTCTGTTAACCTCTGATTCACTTGGTCTCGTGTTTCTTCCAATTCCACCAATTGATTAATTCTTCTGACCATATCATCAGGTTCCTCCTAACTTTCTTGCATGAAACGTGCCATTGGTAAAGCTAATTGTACAGGAAAAACTGCCGCTCGTCCATACACCAATTCATATGGGGATTTCCCAGTTGCTCTCTTGCTGGTTATTCTATTAGCCCATAGAGAAAATTTTAATTGGGAATCCCAATTCTTCTGATTTTCATTTATAGTCTTCTTCAAGGCTTTCACCAGAGTTTTATTAGAATATTCTGCCAAGCCATTCCCCTGTGGATATTAAGTTGTAGAGTGACTTAGTGTAATGTTATATCGCTGGCAGAAATTTATGAATTTTGCAGATTTGAAGGCTTGTGCATTATCAGTCATTATTCTAGCAGGACAACCAAACCAGGATATAATGTTTTCTTCCATAAACTTTATGATTACTGTATCTGTAGCATTTCTTGCGGGTATGGCTTCCACCCATTTTGTAAAATAATCCGTGGCAGTCAATATCCATCTATGCTGTCCACTTGATGGGGGATGTATCTCACCTATAAAATCTATTCCCCACTACTGAAAAGGTTCATTTACATGAACTGGAATCAAGGGTAGAGCTGCCAACTTCTGTCTCTCAGCAAATTTTTGACACTTGTCACATGCTCTAACCCAAGTAAAAACATCTCCAAATAATTTAGGCCAGTAGAAACCAGCCCTCAGGATTTTATGAGCTGTAGCCCTCTAGCTGTAATGTCCTCCACAGATTCCTTCATGAAATTCTACCATTATACTCTCTACTTCATCTTCTGTGAGGCACAGGAGTAGGATGCTAGAAGGGTCCCTCCAATATAGCTGGCCATTAGCAACTATATACTTCTGTGATTTCAATCTTAATGCTCTGTATTTTTCTTTATCATAGTTGGGTGGGCAGCTGAGTGTTAAAATATATTCTACTATTTCTTTGTACCATGGACTTGTGAGATACTTTATGTGTGCTCTTTGAGTGGCTATCTCCAGTCCTTGTTGCTCTTTTTCCTCTTCAGGTTCTCCATTTGCTATCATTGACATATTTATGCCCAAAGCCTAATAGTTTGATTCAGATAACATTTTAGCAAGCCCTTGTCCTTTGATCAATTTAGTAGGACGGATATCCAAATCATACTCCTGTATTTTTTCTATCCACCTTCCCCTTTTTCCTTCACTATCACCTTGAATAAGAATGTCTTTTACAGCAGCTGTAGGCACAAATGCAGTGATGTGGGATTGCAGTATATACACGCGGAAAGCTTTAAGGGATTTTACCAGGGCATATGCTTGCTTCTCCAGTATGTTATATTTCAATTCAACATCATGAAGCACCTGACTGAAGAATGTGATAGGCTGCTCATACCCTTCTTCATTTTTCTGCAATAAAACTTATGCTACTGTATGAGGTGATGCAAAAGAAAAGATCATAAATGGTTTGTTATAATCTAGTCCCGCTAGTACAGGAGCTTCAGCAAATGCAGCTTTAATTCTAGCAAAGGCCTCCCGTGATTCTTGTGACCATTTGACCTCATTATTCTTCTTTAGCATATCTATTATATGCCTAACTATCTCAGCATAGTTAGGAATAAACCTTCTCAGAAAATTTAGACGCCCAAGAAATACCTGTACTTCTTTCTTATTCCTGGGGAGAGGAATACCATTTATAACCTCTACTCTTTTAGGATCTATCTTCACTCCATCTCTAGTCACAATGTGTCCTAAAAGTTTTCCCTCTTCTAATGCAAATAAAGACTTTTGAGGATTTAGGGAAAGACCATACCTTCTGCATTTTTCAAAAGTTCTACGCAGATGCTCAATGTGCTCAGTATCATCTTTTGAAAACACTGTGATATCATCGAGGTATACTGCCAGAAACTTATCCTGCTCCCCAACAAAAGCGATTTCCATCGCCCTTTGAAAGGTAGCCCTTGCATTAATCAATCCAAAAGGCATCCTGGCGTACATAAATGTACCCCATGGTGTGGTGAAAGCGGTCTTCTTATAATCTTCTAGAAGTACAGCCACCTGATTATATCCAGAGAATCCATCCATCATTGACATCCTAGAGGCTCCAACCACTTTCTGCAAAATGTGGTCCATCTTGGGTAGTGGATAATTATCTTTCAAAGATGCTCTATTTAAATTTCTGAAATCCACACACAACCTTATTTCTCCTTTCTTTTTTCGGACAGGGACTAGGTTTGCCACCCATTCTGAGTACCTCCATGGCACAATTATTTTAGCCTTTAACAACTTCTTAATTTCTTTCTCAATTGAGGGAAGTAGCAGAGGATTTATTTGTCTAAGCTTCTGCTTATGAGGTTTTGTGCCTTCCCTCAAAGGAATTTTGTGTTGCATTATGTTGATATCAAAATTTTTTAGGTCCTGATAGGACCATGCAAACACATCTCTATAAGACTGAAACAATTTCAGGTATTTTTCCTTATATTCCTCTGGGACCTTTTTGGATAATTTCACAATCTTGGGTTCAGCTTTAGTACCCAGATTCAGATCTTCAACCTGATATTCTTCTACTACTTTACTAGGCTGCAATGGGACATCATTCTTATCAAATAATCTTTCTAGAGGCACCATCCCTCTAGGTATAACATTTCCCTTGAGCTGCAGCACTCTATTACCTGCCATTTTCTCTTCCCACTTGTTTCTTTCTGAAGTATCTTCAGACTCATCCTCCTCTTCATCAGTATCAATCTCCATATTGGAGAATTCTCCTACTATTTCTAGAAACCTCTTCATCTGTTCATCATCTTCAAACACCTTCCAGTGCTTAATATTATCTGGAATTGATGGTCTATAACGTACCTCAATTTCATACCTTAAGAGAGGGTTATGAGGAGGACGGAACGTACTAGCAGCCACAACAAGAGAATCTGCCATTTTATTTTGTTCCCGGGGCATGAACTGGATATTAAATGCTGAGAAGAAGTTCTCCACCATGTCCCAAACTTCATTCCTGTAAGCCCTCAACTGAGGATGCTTGGTTTGGCATTAATTTTTAATCTATCTGACTACCAGCTCAGAATCTCCCAGAGCTTTTAAAATTTGTATACCCATGCTCCTGGCTGTCTGCAATCCTAACAAGAGTGCTTCATATTCAGCCACATTATTAGTAGCCTCATATTCCAATTTAAAAGACAGAGGGACCCATTGGCCTGTAGGAGAGATCAATAACACTCCGGCTCCATTACCTTCTCTTGAATTTGCTCCATCAAAATGTAGAGTCCATACTCCTGCTTCATGATCTCCTAAGGGCTGCTCAACTTTGATTTGACAGAAGGAAGGTTCATGAGCATAATCTTGATCTTCTTCCAGCATCAAGCATGAGAAATCTCCTTCCTTGCTGTAGACTGGTGAATTCACTGAACTGTCGGCCTTAGTTACCATTTTGACAAATCTAGTCTCCCTGTATAGCCTCCTCTCTTGGCCGCCAAAAACTGGGGTAGTGGCATAGGTTAAATCCATCTTGAGTGACCCACCGATTTTTGTTCCCCAGGACCTTGACAGCAGCATGCCAAAGCGATATGGGATGTCAGCCACCACAATGTTCATTACCACGCTTTTTGCTGGAATTTGGGCCAGATTGACTACCAAATCCTTAATCATCCCTAGAAATTTAACTCTTTTGGAATCAAATGAATAGAGGTCTTTATATGGGCGTGTAATTTGCAAACCTAGTTGTTCCATGACTGACAGAGGCATTAGATTATGGGAGGCTCCAGAATCTAACATACAATTGTGTAAAAGTAGGCCATGAATCACTAAAGACACATAAAAGGGAGGAGTAGAGGGATCTATCTCCTCAACGTGTGGGCCAAAAACCACCATGGGTCTCTCTTCTTGAAGGTTAAGACTATTTGGAATTATTGGTGCTTCTGGAGGAAGCATGAAAGAGGTGACTTGAGATTGATATGCAGGTTGTTTTAGCAGTTTAGTCAAGGGGACCGAGATTTTAACTTTCTCAAGTTCTTTTTGCAAATTGAAAGCAAAAGGGGACTTTTCTATTACAAATTCTTTTGACTCTTTATTTTCAGCTGAGGATTTGACTTCTTTTGACACAGGATTATCCTTAGGAGGATTTACTACTTTTGAAGAAGAAGGGATTTGATCATCAGATTTTAAAGGTTTGTTTAGAGGACTCTTACCTTTGTCTGTGCCTTTCTGCACTGCTGATTCCTTCTGAACATGTACTTCCTTCTAAGGTGGTTCTTCTTCTTGATCTTGAGTCCGCGTTCTCTTCCTGGAAGATCTGAGATCATATTTTCTATTGAAATGTGCTTGCATGAAATCATTAAACTATTTACAATAATGATCAATCTCTGCTTCTTCTTCTTGCAATGAGTACTGTGCTCCATCTTCTGTTTGCAGAGGGGATTCTTCTCCATCACTATTCGAAAAGGAAAGATTTGCATCCTCCAGTCCATAGGCAGTATCCTCAGTAGAATCATCTACTGGACCCTCTAGATACAATGGATGTGGTACCTGATCTTGTTGCTCCTTTGCTTCCCTTGGCAATATTTGCAGGGGTGGCTTCTTGTATTGAGGATTGTAACCTCTGTTTGGAGCATTCTGGAAATTCTTAGATGCTGAATTCTTGGCTTCCAATTCAAGCTTGACCATATTTTTAATAATTTTTTTTATTTCTTCCATTCGGTCTGAATCTTTGTCCTGGTTGGAAATAGATACCTCCTCTTTACCTCTTCTTCTGGTATCTTGTTCAGCTTTTCCCTTTGATTTACCAGTGGTAGCAAAATTTTCCTCCAACTCTAGAGCATCTGTCTGAGCATCGTCCAGGGTGTTAGGTCTCTGTAATTTATTAGCAAGATTGGGAGAGTCTAATCACAGAGTTAACATCATTTCAACCAACTTTGGGATTCTAGGATCTAGCCCTCCTGAATCCAGAGAGGGATCTCTCCAATATGTACAAAGATGGATATTGTCTTTGAAAAGCTTAAGGTAATGATATTAGGCTAGTTATGAAGGCCAAGGGTTTTGTTTTGTTTTTGATGGTTGAGCATGAAATGTTACTTGAGGGGAAAGTCCTAAGTGCAACAAGTTTCAAAAGTGAGAAGTTGCAAGCAAATAGAACAGATTTGGCAGACAGATAGATATAACGCTGGTTTTTAGTCCATTGGGCTATGGAGTCATATATGGGCTTTAATTGAACAACAACATCAAGTGTGATCCAAGGGGCAAGTTATCTATGCCACAAGATTATTGAGATTAAAATGATGAAATGGAAACATTAAAATGTTGGAGGGGTGGAAACTGATAATAATTTCTCAGAGGATTTATAGTCAGTCCAAACAAGAAAAGCCTCTTAAGTAACTGTTTAAAACCAACCAAGTGCAGGGCTAACCATTGACTCCTTGGGAAAGTCTGTATTCAAGCAGCTTAATTGACAAACAATCCAGTAATCCACATAATTACCTTCAGAAAGTATGAAAACACAAAAGAAAAACAGAGTGTAACTTAAGATCAGATAAAGTACTTTTAAACCTAGTCTGCTTTCAGTCAACACCAAGGGAAACTTTCAGAATCTGCCTTTGGAGAAAAGAATCTAGGAATTAGGGCAAACCATATCTTCTCTAGTCTAACTTTAATAACAAATAATGGAAATAACATTCGAGAACAATGTTTGAGCAAACAGAAGGACGAGGGAACGCCAACATTCCTAACTGTTTAAACTGTATTGAATCATTCTTAAATAAACAAATCTGAAGAAAACATTAAGATAAAGATTTCTCAGCCAGAGAAGGTTACTGCTATACAGAAAATCCTAACCCTGTTTAAATTGTTCTTTACAGAGGAATATGAACAATATGGCATACATAGAAGGAAAACAATTTAACAAAGAAAGAAGCAATTCACCGGTGATATAGACCAGGATCCCAAGAAACAGCTTTTATATTGATGTCAAACCAGTTACAATCTTTAGGTCCAATGTTTTAGTTCAGCGATCATCTTCACTATTCAACCTAACTACTCTAGCACAAACAGAGCTTCAAGGGCCAGTGAACACTATGTACAAATAGAAGTCTCGAGCTCAAGTGTATTTCAAAGTTCTGCAACCAACAATTTCTCATCTTCTTCTGAGGTATTTATAGAAGAATGAGGAGGTGATCTGAGAAAATATCTCTCAGGATAATTAATATAGGTTCAAGACTTCTCGGCCTTTTGAGGGGCTCAAGGGAGAAGTTTACAGGTGGATCACTGTATTAAATTTTTACAATAAATATCAAAGCTTGGTGGGAGCTTTATTTTGACTTTGAGGCTCTGCGTGCTGTGTGGAGTAACCTCGTAGATATTTTCTTCATTGATTACCTTGCAGAAGTAACTCCCTGGCTGCTCTGAGGTGAAATCTGATCTTCTTCAATAACTTTGGCCTCTGTTTGAAAGGTTTGAGGCAACAGGTGGCTCGGTGGTAGCTGAGGAATCAATTTGCCTCAGATGTGGCGGTGGAGGCTTTCTGTTTGATAAAACAATTTAGGTTTTCTTTTAAACTGTGTTTTAGATTGGGGATTAGGCTTTTGATAACTGTCTTAGCCGTAATCCCCATAAAAACTATCTTCGATCTTCATCTGCTGTGCTTTGTCTTCAAAAACTGATACTCTTTAACTGTTCTCTGGAATAAAACAGTGTCTTGTCGATGTGCAGGGCCGCGCAGGGCTCTTTAGGTTATCAATGCTCATGAAACATTGATAAATAATTTGATACAGAGCCCGTGAATGGTTCTTTTAGATAGCTCGAAGGCACAGGAAACGTCTTTCCCAACCCTCGGCTTTCCTTCATTCTATAATGGAAAACCATTAAAACACCTGCAAAACACAAAAACAGTTAAGAAATCCTGCGGAAATAGGTTTAAACTACTTTGGATGGCGGGGGAGGAGCGTAGCCATCGGATAAAAATATCTAACAATGGAGATCGGCGCAGAACAGGTAAAGGAGAGCGGGGAGAGAAAATAAGGCGGGGTGGTTTTGGACCGTCCGATATGGACACGTGGACGGTCCAGATCTAATCGGAGGATCGCAATCGGAGGGGAGAAAAAAAGGGCGCGATTGGAAAATGCCGATGCAATTGCGCGATCGGGGGACTAGTGCGATCAAGCGATGACCGTTGGATCAACGGGAAATGGACGGATGGGATTGAATCGGAGGATGGTGGAAAGGGCTTGCGATTAGCGATCGGGCGGAGGGTGCGATTAATGCTGGACCGTCTAATCTGGGGGAGGAATGAATGGCTGGGATGTAATCGGAGGGGCAGTAGAGAAGGATGATGGGAGAGAAGCAGGATGAATCCGAACCATTGGATCTAGCGGGACGGACGGCTCAGATTGGATCGGGGGATCGCAATCGCAATACGCAGAAGGAGGGTGTGATCGAAAGTTCCGATTGCGATTGGAGCGGGTGTGCGATGGCCGTCGGATCGTGAAACAGATGGACGGCTGCGATGGAATCGGCGGATCGCAATCGGGAGTCGGACGGGAAGGTTTGCGATTGCGATCGGACGGGGACTTGCGATTGAGCGTTGGTCGTTGATCTGAGGACCAGATCAACGGCAGGGAATGAATCGAAGGGATCGGCAATCGGGGGTGAAACAAAAACACATGCGTTTGAAACTTGCGATTGAGCACAGGCCGTCGATCTAAGAACAAGATCAACGGTGGAGATGAGCCGGGGAAACCCTTGCATAAAAATCAAACTTTTTGGAATAATCAAAGTTTTTTATGGATCGGGCGGAAAATATATATACAAAGCGGACAGGCGCCCGACTGCGGGGCCTTCGGATATATGGAATGTAATATGCCTGGGGCGTATTTAAAACAAAGGGGTCAATCGCAATCGGGCCATCGGGCCTGGTCATTCCGATCAACCTATTTGAAATGTTGTGATGCGATTGGCACCCGAGGTCCTTTAACACTTGGTCCCGGGGGAAGTCATATGAAACAGGGGCGGGGGGAACTTTTAACATACGAGACCCAATCGCATCAGAACTTTGATGCGGGTCTTTTTGATCTACCCATTTGATTTCTCCGATTGTGATTGCACGATCGGTCTTAAGCGCTTGGTCCTGGGGAAAGGGCATGTGGGGGAAGTGGTTTAGGACTTAGCCCAAAGGGGCTTAAGTCGACAGTAATAAAACTTTGATTTTTTATGAAAAATTTCAAGGATTTAAATGGATTTGGGGGTTTCGACACAGCTCAAAAAGAAGTTTCAAACCATGTTAGGAGGATTTTCATGAATGGAAGGAGAAACTTATGAAAAGTAGAGGAATAATATGGAGAAAAAAGGGGGGTAAATGAAGGTTAGCTATGAGTGGGAAAAAAGGAAAAAAAAATGATGGTTTCTTCAGCAGTTTCATTTGGAATCAGTAGAATTTTCTGAGTATAAAATGGGACAGCAGATGCGGATTTGGGACAGAGGCATGAGGCCTTAAAGAGACTTCAAGAGCCAACAATTTTTAGTGATAAAATTTGTTCCTTGGAGGCTCAAAAAAGATCTTAGCCACCTTTTGGTATAACAAAATATTATAGGTGGCTAACACAGGGTGACAGGCATTCTTTCCCGTAGAGAGAAACCAAATTTTGAATCAAAAGCTGCTATGAAAACAACTTTGGCAGCATTCTGATGAGGCTTCATATCTACAGGAAGGCTTAGATACAACTTATTAAATCTCTTGATAAACTCTGACACCCCTTCATTGTGTCTTTTCTTCAATGTATTGAATTCAGTAAGACACTATCCACGATCTTTCTTTTCCCCCCATTTTCTGAGGAAAGCATTTTACATTTCGTCCCAAGTGGTTATGGAGCGGTTTCCTAATGTCTTAAACCATTTTCTAGCTTCACCGTCCAGAGATTGGACGAATAATCTTAAGACCACATCCAAATGTTCTACATTAAAGTTTTTCGCAAAAGAGCAGAAAGTCTCAAGATGTTTTTGAGCATCAATCTGACTTTCCCCATTAAATCTGGGCAATATTTTCAAATAATCCTGAGGCATATCATTCAACACTTGGGGTAGGGCTAGGGGAGCATATTTATTTAACAAAAAAGCTGGAACATTAGCCATTGGAGGAGGAGGAGGTTGTGCAACAATTTGATGTACAAATGGAGGAAGAGGGGGAGGTGGAAGTAGAGTATGAATAACAATAGGAATATACTGTACAACAGCCTGAGGTGTAGATGGAAACAATTCACGATTAACAGGAGCTACTTCTGTAACTCCTTTGACTACTTCAGCCTCAGGAGTAGGATGAGGGTTATCTTTAGCTCTAACACCTCCCCTGGGTGAACTGTCTGAGTAATATTCTATATCTCCCACAGTGGAGTCAGGATTTTCTACTTGGATTTCTTGAGAAGAAGAGGATGGATAATCTTCTATAGAAAACTCAGGGATTTTAGCACAGGCTGATTTCTTTTCTCTCCAACTTCTTCTATGTATGATCTTCTCTGGGTCAGACATAGGTGTTTTTGGCTGTGAGGTATCTGACCTTAGGTGTGGCTTACGAGAAGCCAGGACTGCGAATAAATTTATATGATGAACAACAGTGGAGTCGCCAAGGTGAGGAATCTGCAACTCTCAACTATTCGTGCTCACCTGATTGAAGAGTGAATAAAGTTTGTCGAGGCCCAAGTGTTATCCATGTCAGCCCCCCATTAAAATTCTTTGGCTTTCCGCCCCTCTTGAACCTTTCAAAGTTTCCTATCGTGGCTTAAGAGATTCATTTTTGCTTACCGTTGCCTCTCCTGCCCCCTGAAACGCATTAGAAAGCGCCACAAATGCATATTTGAAGTCATAAGAGGTCCAGCTCCCTTCAGCCATGGCCCCCTATATCTTATTGTCTACGCGATCAAGGCTCAGGACCGAGTGTTATTCCCAAAGGCGCTTATCATATATATCTGTCAGGTGTGCTTTGAACCGTTAGATTAAACCCAGATCAATGCACCGCAACGCATTGCCTTTGTGGTCCTCGTGCCCTAAAAACCACTGTGGAAAACCTATTATATTCATCGCACTGCTTATCCGGGGCAGGCGGTATTCTGCAAATCCCAACGATTCCATTCAAGAGGTGCCACGCATCCCAGGTCACCGTTTGAATACCATCGCTCATCGCGTGTTAATAATCGACCCAGGACACGCAGCGAAATCAACAACAACCGTTAGATCTAGGAGCCTTTTATCCAAGGGTGGTCGTTCTTTGAAGTTGCATATGCTTTAATCTAAGTTCATCGTGCTCATGGCCCACCATTTCATTGCCCTTCGATGCAAGTTTAGCCGTTGATCTTGCTTTGAGATCGAACGGTCCTGAGTCAATCGCAGTCCTGCCCTCAATCGCAATCGGAACTTCCGAAATGTGCCACCCCGGTCTTCTCGCTCGGCTTTGCAATTGCGATTTCCGAATTGGGTCCCACCTCCTGCAGTCGTGTCATCATAATTTCCAAGTGTGCGCCGTGTTCCTCCTCCACCATTCATATGTTCCGGTTATGTATCATATTTCAATGTTTATGTTATGAACCTTTGCCCCGTTCATTCATTGTCACTCCATTGTATTTTGCATTGTCACCCTCCATTTATCCATTATTTTTATGCATTTCTTGTCACCCTGCATCGTCTCAACATTTCGCCTAGTCCGTATCACCACTTCCATGGACGCTGTCGTATCCACCACCCCTGTATACGGTTTTCTTTAACATGTTGGTGGGTTGTGCAGGTTGCAGCGACGAAAGATCATAATTAATCGTCGCCTCCATTGCAGAAATTGAAGATGCATCAAAGGATCAGCTTGCAGAGGTAGAATTTATGAAGAAAGGCCCCGGGTAGTTGTCGTGATATGGCTTTCATCAAAGAAGTCATGGTAAAAGTCTTCCAAACCCTCCAGAGAAATTTAAAACACAGATTTTCCACTGATGGAGTTATTAGTGATGCGACAAAGAGTACAGATGCACAAAATCATATCCTTCAGCATTTACTTCATGAAGCCAGCAGTAGAGTACATACAATACATCATATTTACTCAGCAGTATGGGCGCGGATGTTTTCCGCCATTTTGTTCAAACTGGGCAAATTTAATGTTTCACCTACCTCATCTACTGGAATTTTCTGTTTCTTCTATAATAACCCGTAAGAAAGACATTTGGAGGGTTCTGGATTTCGATCAGCAAACTATGCAGTGAGAAGCTCTTGTATACATCTTGTAAAACCTCTGTATGAAGGTTCAGAGCCCATAGGGTCTCAGTGAGAAGGAGTTATATCTGTAATGAGGATTCTGGTCTTTGGTATCCCATAGTATGTAATTTTCTCTTATGTGTTAATATAACATCTCATTTCATTTCATTTATCTTCCTGTATCATGTACTGGAATGCGAGTGGCTCACTGGTTTGGTAAGGATTCATCCTAGTTGGTGCCCTTATTTAAAATCAGTCAAATGCTTTAAATATTGCTCAGGCGTGATATTCTGTTCCATGTCATTTCTCTCATGTTTCTGCTATATTAGTTGCTTGAGTAAGGTGCTTTTAAAATCCCAGTGTCATATGTGGATTCTTAGATCGATAAGCCAATATGTGGTTCTTTTGTGTATCTGTGTATCAGTCTCAGGTTAACTAATATCTTCTAATAGTTTCTTCACTGCATCCACCTTCTGATATTTGATTTCTGTGGTATATTACTTGAATCGGCCCTCTTTACAATAAGTTGTCTCTGAACTGTCTGTTCCTTTATGCTGGAATTTTGCATGTTGTTCCTACATTATTCTTATCTCTGTATCAGCTTCTGAGAGAGTTTGGTTCCATACAAAATCATTTTCCTTGTTTTACAAGAGATAGCAAGAGCATTTTGGATTGAAAACCCAAGTTATACTATACACTCCTTGCTATGATAAGATGTCCTAGGCACTGGTCTATGGCAACTCTAGACTATCTCTAGGAGTCACAACATCTTTCTAGCACCGTTTCCGGGAACGAATTCACGAAAAACTAATTTCCCTGGGCCTCAAAAAATCAGATTCACTCTCTAATCAGGTGAGCACAGAGAGTTGAAGAGTTGTGTATCTCTCACCTTGGCGACTCCACGTTGGTTGTTTATTTGATAAATCTATTTGCGGTCCTGACTCCGTTGGGGAAGAGACAAATGGCTTTGATTCGGTAAATCACTGTGGTGGACAACAAGATCTTAAATCGTCCACCTGGCGACTCCACAGTTCCTAAATGATTAAAAATACTTTACTGGGAAACCATGTCGCAGTACAACATCAGCCATGCTGAAGACCAAGCCGCTTCACCAATGGAAGACTCTGAGCAGTTTGCAAAAATGCATCCAAGTTTTATGGCTGAGTGTCGAGATGAAATGACACGCGGCTTGGCAAGATTAAAAGTGGAAGACCTTCCGCGGGTCACTCTTCGCATCCCAATTTGCACACCCATGCTTAAGAAAATCCTTCTAAGATTGATGATTGAAAGATATGAAGCTAAGATCGAACTCTTGAAATCACAAGAACAAACTCGAGAACTAAATAATGAGCAAGACACTTATGATGCTTTGAAGCCCACGGAAGATAAGTAGGAAAGTGATCAGGAACTGCTTGATTTCTTACCTACATCTTGTATTATGCTGGTCAGAGAGTATCACGATCTAATAGCAATGGAAAATAGGGAGCGTTGCCTCGAGGAAACAAGAGACCGCATGGAGGAGGCAGAATCTGCTATGGAGGAGGAGGTTCAGGAAGACATTCTGCCTCCAAATCAGCAAGTACAAGAAATAGAGAGCAGTTGCTCTTCTGCTCAAATGAACACAAAACAATCTTCTCCTTTGACAGAAGAGGAGATCGCTCGGATACCTAATCAACAGTCCACCTCAGAAATCTTTTATAGAACGCACACTCTTGCCCATTCGTCTTATGAGTTTGATGATTCGGATCCAGAAGACTCCTTTGAGGATCAAGACGAAGAAAGACTCGCTGAGAAGCCAACAGGTTTGATTGGTGACATTGTTTATGATTATGACTTTCCTAGTTATGACCTATTCAATGATGATTATTTCCAAAGAGAAGTTGAGCCTGCAGAACCATCACCAGTAGGCCCATGGGAGGAAAGTCAGGGCCAACAACTCCAAAGGAACAGTGAACCCGGTCGGCCTATCTATGACACTGATGGGGAAAGTTATGAAAGCATCAGTGATGAGTGTCACGTGGTCAGTGGTCAGCAGTCCTTCCTTTTAGAAGAAGAGGAGGAGAGCAAAGAAGAGATCCTTGAGCAAGATGAAAGTAACGAACCTTCTCTTGAAAAAGAGGAAGCAAAGGTACAAGCCCCTGCTCAAGAATACATAAATCTTTTCAAGGAGCTCAGCACATCAGCGCAGAATATACCAGAGCTCCAAAAGGACTCAGCTCCAATATACGATGAGTCCTCTAGTCTAGAGAATGAAGGAGATGAGGGATATTCTCTCTCTCAAGAGAGTCTTCTTCTTGATCCAATGGAAGGAGATAAAATCCTGGTTGAAGCCTGCCTGCCAGATACTCTTAACCAGGTATCATTTCATGATCCTTATGTGCATTTCCTGCAAACATTTGAAGAAGGATCAAGGGTCTTTTCTAGCAGCATGTTTCCAGCAAAGAGAAAATTTTTCAAAGCTGCTATTGTGAAACAAAAAGAAGAGATACCACTGCCTTTCAAAATACAAAAAGGTGATCAGGTTTTCAAGAGCCATATTGAAGATGCAGTGAAAAATGTGGAAATCAAAGCTGCCCAAGATAAAGACAGCCTACCAATCACAGAAGGTCTAAAAGAAGAGCTGGTACATCATGTGTTCATTGATCCTATAGCAAAATATATGGAGGCCCTGATTTGCTCAAATTCTCCAGCATTGATCCTTTTCCAGGGCCAGATTCATTAGGAGAGGCCACCACTGATGGTGACCACAGTTTTGAAGAAACACATGCAGAGCACCCTGTGGTTATCTCTGACAGGTAGTCAGTGCTCATATCCTTTTTTGTTACTGCTTGACTGGCTGCACTGGCATTATTGTATCACTTAGAGCATCAGAGACTTCCAAGTAGAGTAGGGTAGGTAGGAAAAGCTCAATAAAGCTCAGCCTATGAGCAAGTAGTTAGTCGTTTTAATTTCTGCAATGTCCAGCGAGCCATATAGTCCAATCCTGGCTCGGCTATTTTTAGTTTCCGTTTCTATCTTTGATTGAATAATGTGGGTTCTGTAATGAATTATCAAGTGAAAAGTGAGAAGTGCTGGCGCGCAGAGTGTGCACAGAAGATGATCAGGTGGTCTGCGAGTTCTCGACACGTCCAGGGATGAACGTGCCGTCCCCAGTTGGAGCCGATGTTATCCATGTCATCCCTCCATTAAAATTCTTTGGCTTTCCGCCCCTCTTGAACCTTTCAAAGTTTCCTATCGTGGCTTAAGAGATTCATTTTTGCTTAGCGTTGCCTCTCCTGCCCCCTGAAACGCATTAGAAAGCACCACAAATGCATATTCGAAGTCATAAGAGGTCCAGCTCCCTTCAACCATGGACCCCTATATCTTATTGTCTACGTGATCAAGGCTCGAGACCGAGTGTTATTCCCAAAGGCGCTTATCATATATATCTGTCGGGTGCGCTTTGAACCGTCAGATTAAACCCAAATCAACGCGCCGCAGCGCATTGCCTTTGTGGTCCCCGCGCCCTAAAAACCATTGTGCAAAACCTGTTATATTCATCGCACTGCTTATCCGAGGCAGGCGGTATTCTGCAAATCCCAGCGATTCCATTCAGGAGGTGCCATGCGTCTCAGGTCAACATTTGAATACCACCGCTCATCGCGCGTTAATAATCGACCCAGGACACGCAGCGAAATCAACGACAACCATTAGATCTAGGAGCCTTTTATCCAAGGGTGGTCGCTCTTTGAAGTTGCATATGCTTTAATCTAAGTTCATCGTGCTCATGGCCCACCATTTCATTGCCCTCTGATGCAAGTTTAGCTGTTGATCTTGCTTTGAGATCGAACGGTCCTGAGTCAATCGCAGTCCTGCCCTCAATCGCAATCGGAACTTTCGAAATGTGCCACCCCGGTCTTCCCACTCCGCTTTGCGATTGTGATTTCCGAATTGGGTCCCACCTCCTGCGGTCGTGTCATCATAATTTCCAAGTGTGCGTCGTGTTCCTCCTCCACCATTCATATGTTCTGGTTATGTGTCATATTTCAACGTTTATGTTATGAACCTTTGCCCTGTTCATTCATTGTCGCTCCATTGTATTCTGCATTGTCACCCTCCATTTCTCCATTATTTTTATGCATTTCCTGTCACCCTGCATCGTCTCAACATTTCGCCTAGTCCGTATCACCGCTTCCATGGCCGCTGTCGTATCCATCACCCTTGTATACGGTTTTCTTTAACATGTTGGTGGGTTGTGTAGGTTGCAGTGATGAAGGATAATAATTAATCGCCGCCTCCATTGCAGAAATCGAAGATGCATCAAAGGATCAGCTTGCAGAGGTAGAATTTATGAAGAAAGGCCCTGGGTAGTTGCCGTGATATGGCTTTCATCAAAGAAGTCATGGTAAAATTCTTCCAAACCCTCCAGAGAAATTTAAAACACAGATTTTCCGCTGATGGAGTTATTAGTGATGCGACAAAGAGTACATATGCACAAAATCATATCCTTCATCATTTACTTCATGAAGCCGGCAGCAGAGTACATACAGTACAGCATATTTACTCAGCAGTATGGGCGCAGATGTTTTCCGCCATTTTGTTCAAATTGGGAAAATTTAATGTTTCACCTACCTCATCTACTGGAATTTTCTGTTTCTTCTATAATAACCCGTAAGAAAGACATTTGGAGGGTTCCGGATTTCTATCAGCAAACTATGCAGTGAGAAGCTCTTGTATACATCTTGTAAAATCTCTGTATGAAGGTTCAGAGCCCACAGGGTCTCAGTGAGGAGGAGTTATATCTGTAATGAGGATTCTGGTCTTTGGTATCCCACAGTATGTAATTTTCTCTTATGTGTTAATATAACATCTCATTTCATTTCATTTGTCTTCCTGTATCATGTACTGGAATGCGAGTGGCTCACTGGTTTGGTAAGGATTCATCCTAGTTGGTGCCCTTATTTAAAATCAGTCAAACGCTTTAAATATTGCTCAGGCGTGATATTATGTTCCATGTTCATTTCTCTCATGTTTCTGCTATATTAGTTGCTTGAGGAAGGTGCTTTTAAAACGCCAGTGTCATATGTGGATTCTTATATCAATAAGCCCATATGTGGTTCTGTTGTGTATCTGGGTATCAGTCTCAGGTTAAATAATATCTTCTAATAGTTTCTTCACTGCATCCACCTTCTGATATTTGATTTTTGTGGTATATTACTTGAATCAGCCCTCTTTATAGTAAGCTGTCTCTGAACTGTCTGTTCCTTTTTGCTGGAATTTTGCATGTTGTTCCTACATTATTCTTATCTCTGTATCAACTTCTGAGAGATTTCGGTTCCATACAAAATCATTTTCCTTGTTTTACAAGAGATAGCAGGAGAGTTTTGGATTGACAACCCAAGTTATATTATACACTCCTTGCTATGATAAGATGTCCTAGGGGTTATTGTTGATTTACTATTAACTATTCCGCGCGCGCTAGCTCTGGCTCCGCTCTGCCTCCCACTGCGCCCTCTGACCGCGCCTGGGCTGCTGGCAGCTCCAGCGCGCCCCTGCTTCGTCCTGTCCGGCCTGCCCAGCGACAGATCTTACCATGGAAGACCGCAGGACCCCAGATCCCCCTCCGCCTCCGGAGGTTACGGCTTTTAGGGCAATGATTGCGAATGCTCCCAAACGCCCTCCATCTCAGTCCCAGCAGAAATTTGTGAAAAAACTGGACTCAATCCCCACAGTGGCTCTCCCCGAAGGAGACACCTGCAAATCGGCTCTGAATCTGGCGGAGAGGGGTATCATAGGCCAGTTCACGGGCCTCTGGCCCTCTCCCAAATCGGTTGAGGAATGGACTCAAAGGAACTGGAAGCCTCTGATCAAGGAGGGAGTCAATAGCTACTTCGTAGGTAAGGGTTTCTTCGTGTTTGTCTTTGAAAACCCGGAAGACAAAGGATTAATCTTCAGAAACGGGCCATACTTTATGGGCCCTCAGGGCCTTTACCTAAACAAATGGTCCCCTGACTTTGACCCCACTCAGGATGTTCCCTCAGCTGTCCCGGTTTGGGTTAGACTCCCTCACTTGCCTCTCCACTGTTGGAATCCAAATTCTCTCCAGACCATAGGAAATGCTTTAGGAAAATACATAGATCAGGCGGTAAGAAAGGATCAGTACTCATGTGCCCGCATCTGCGTAGAAGTAGATCTCGAAGAAGGACTACCGGAAGCAATCAAGCTCACTGTTGCTGGGTGGACGCATGTCCAAGAGCTGGACTACGAACAGCTGCCTTTTAAATGTAGGCACTGCCACGGGCACGGGCACTTCGCAAAGCACTGTAAGAAGAAGGCGGAGGAACAGGCGGATAAACAAAATGGGGAACAATGGACCCTAGTCCAAAAAAACACTAGCTCAAAAAAAGGCGCAGGCAAAGGAAATATGACTGGAGGTCAACCAAGCTCCAAAAGCAACCAAGAAGCGGAAGCTCCTCCAAATGCACCAGAAGGAGAGCAGGGCATACAAGCTAACCTAAATCAGGAGAACGAGGAACAGTCGGCCCCTTCCCCTCCAAATAAAGAGAGAGAGGAAACAATTCAGGTGGAGGAAAATCAAGGCTCTCCCACTAATCCTTCCTACGCAGAAATAGCAAGGAAAAAACCAGTGGTTAGTTCTAGTTCTTCCGAAGATGAATTCTACGTGCGCCCTTCCAAAAAAGCAGGAAGGAAATCTCGTAAAGAGAAGAGGGAAGAAGAGGCAGAAAGACTCAAGATTCAAGGAAGTCAATCCACAATAGAAATGTCTATTGGGCAAAATATCAGACCAAGGCCTTCCAAGGGAGGGCCCAACCCCCCTCTTTGTAAATAATGAATCTCGTCTCTTGGAACTGTAGAGGTCTGGGGAACCCCTCTAGAATAGAAGCAGTCAGGACCTACTGAAATCAGAACCCTCAGACGTTCTTATGCTCCAGGAGACCAAAATATAAGGGCAGGCCCTTCTAGAGTTAGGGAGTACAAAGTGGAACAAAAAAGCAGGAAAAGCAGTCAACGCAAGGGGAACCTCTGGAGGGCTGGCAACACTTTGGACGGATGACCTCTTTCAGCTGCTTAGGTCCCATGAAACCCAGCACTGGATATACACGGAGCTGAAGCATAAGGCAAGTAAGTTGACCATCTCTCTCTTCAATCTCTATGTTCCAGTGACTTATTCTGAAAAGCGAGAATGTTGGGATACACTTGAGGCTTTTCTTGAACATACCAATCCCAGCAATATCATATTAGCCGGGGATCTGAATATTGTTCTGAAAGCAAAAGAAAAGAGGGGGGGGATCAGCTCCAGTGACCCTATGTTGGCCAAGGTTGAGGAGATCACCCAGCTTTGGGACCTTCTTGATTTCAGGCCCATTCGTGGCATTTACACTTGGACTAATAATCGGGTTGGTACGGAGCACATTTCTGCTCGTTTAGACCGTTTCTTGGTTCAAAGCTCCATTATGATGAACAAGAAAATAACCACCAAAATTCTGCCCAAGCTCTCCTCAGACCATAACCCCATCCAGCTCCATTTGGAAGATGAAGAAGACTTGGGTCCGCTTCCTTTTCGATTCAACCCTCTCTGGATCGAGAGAGATGGATTCTTGGAGACTGTCAAGGCAGCATGGGCCAAACCAATCTCCGGATCCTCCAGCTACGTATGGGAGCAAAAGCTGAAAGCTACAAAGCAAGCTCTGAAGGACTGGATAAAAGCACCGGATATCAACCCCATCATTCAGAGAAAGGAGGCTGTGCAGTCTTTGTCGGATCTGCAAACTAATATGGAAAACAGAGATATCACATCTGAGTTGCTCGAGGAGGAAGTAAAAGCACAAAGAACAGCGTACCAAACTTTTCGTAAGGAAGAAGAATACTGGAGGCTTAAATCCAGAAGCCTTTGGTTGAAGGCCGGGGATCGGAACACTCCCTTCTTCCACCGGCAATATAGAGCTCGACTGTCGAAGAATTACATAGCAGAAATCAAAACAGCCGAGGGTCAAGTATGTAAAGGATTCAATCAAGTTAAATTCGCTGCTGAAAACCACTACAGGAACTTGTTCAGAGAAGAAACTCAAAGCAATGACGAGGAGGTGGATGACTTTCTCTCCTGTGTTCCCTCCCTTATCAGTCCTGAAGATAACTTAAATCTCTGCAGACCCATTACTGAGGAGGAAATCATAAAATTTATTTGGTCCATGGAATCAGATAAGGCTCCTGGGCCGGATGGGTTCACAATCCACTTCTACAAATCCTGCTGGCACATTATCAAGGCAGATCTGCTTAAAATGACAAGAGGATTCATGCAGAAAGCCAAGATTGGTGGAGGAACCAAGTCCACTTATCTGGCTTTAATTCCTAAGGACACCAATCCTGATTCCTTTGCTAGATTCAGACCTATCTCGCTGTGCAATGCTTCCTATAAAATCCTTGCAAAACATCTGGCGAGTCGGATCAAGCCATTGTTAAAAAAACTGATCTCCAGCAACCAAGGTGGCTTCGTGGAGGGAAGGCACATTCTGGACAACGTGTTCCAAGTTCAGGAGACAATACACTCAAGTAAGCAACGAAAGGAGAAAGGTATGTTGATTAAACTAGATATGGCTAACGCCTTTGATAGAGTTAATCATAGCTTCCTAACTAAGGTCCTGCTCTCCTTTGGTTTTTCGATACATTTTGTCCATTTAATAAAAGCCTGCATTGACAGTCCATGGATTGCTCCGTTAGTTAATGGCAGACCCGCTAACTTCTTCCAAGCTCAGAGAGGTATCAGGCAGGGCTGCCCTCTCTCCCCCTTCCTGTATATCATAATGGCAGACTCCCTCAGTCGTAAGCTTACTGCTGAAAGAATAGCAGGTCGTATTCCGGGCCTCAAACCTTCAATTGGAGCTGAACCTTTGAACCATGCTCTCTTTGCCGACGATTCTCTCCTACTCGGAGGAGCCTCCATCAGAATTGCCAGAGCCTTCGACTCAGTCCTCAGAAAGTACTGCAGAGTTTCAGGTGCCTTGGTTAACGAGAGTAAGAGCGAAATATATAGCTGGAACATAGATCAGAATGAACTTACTGCAATCTCTGCTCTTCTTGGGTTTAAAGGACAAGCAAACTGGGACAAGCTTAAATATCTTGGTCTTCCCATAACTTCTGGAGTAAACAAGAGGTCGTTATGGAGAGACATAATCTCAAAAATTAAATCCAAAATTGCTGCGTGGGGAGGCAACTGGCTAACTAAGGGAGGTAAAGTAATCTTAATTAAAACGGTGCTGTCTGCTCTCCCAATCTTCCAGGCAGCTTTCCTCCTTGCTCCAAGAAAGGTGATGGAGTAGATCTCCAAGCTGCTCAGAGATTTTCTTTGGCAGGGAGGGAAAGGCAATGAGAGAAAAATGCATCTGGTTAACTGGGATGTGGTTAAAAAGCCATTGTCTGAAGGCGGACTGCAAATTAGAGAACCCATGCTTGTCAATCTTGCTTTGGGAGGAAATATTTTGTGGAAGATGTTCAATGAACCCTCTCATCCAATCAGTGTTACCCTGCGCTCAAAGTATGGTCCCATTAGCGCGCGCTCCAACCTTCAGACAGCTAGTGCACCCAATAGCACGCTGGTCTGGAAATTATGTTGTAAAAGCAGCAATTTTTTCAAAAAATTAATCTACAGGATTCCAGGGAACGGCAAGCGTACGCATCTATGGATTGACAGTATAATGGGAAGTGAGCCACTTGCTCAGATGGAAGACATTGCAGACCTAAGGAATTGGCTGGAACGCGCTGGTGTAAACAGACTGTATGATATCTCGACCTGGGACCAGCGTGGAGATTGGAACGGATGGGATTTTCACAGAGTGCCAGCACGGTTTTCCCACCAACAAGCACTGCTAGTCGATCTGTTGGATGATGCTGCACCTGTTTGCAGATCCAAAAAAGGCAGCTGGGGCTGGGGATAGTCTGGAGTTTATACCACCGCAGCTGGGTATAATGCTTTACAGGTCACTAGGAATTGTAGTCAAACTAAGGAGTTTTGGAAGAATGTGTGGGAGCCGCTTTCCTTCCAAAAGTAAACTTCTTCTTCTGGACCTTGGTCCATAACAAGCAGCTTACGGGGGATAATCTGGAGAAAAGGAAAATAGTTGGGCCTCACAGATGTGTGTTATGCTGTAACAATTTCGAAACAGCCCAGCATCTTTTCATGGAGTGCAGATTTGCTGAAGAGGTTTGGGTTCTCACTCTTCAGGACTTGCAGATTCCAGCCCCCTTGCAGAACTCAGTAGCAGACCTCTTTGCCTCTTGGAGTCAACACTATCCCCATCGAATCCCTTCCAAATATTTCTGGCGTAGAATCTGGATAGCGCTCCCAAAATATGTATGCTGGCAGATCTGGTTGGCCCGCAATCAGAAGATTTTTAAAGAGCTGCTTTATACCCCTCTGCAAGTCGCTGCAAAAGCTAAATCCTTTCTCCTGGAAGCGGCTCAAATTCAGTATTTTAAGGAAGATCATTTGCTACTGCCCGAAGAAAAGAGCTGGCTTGGTATGCTTGCGCCCCATCCTCGCAAGTAACTTCAACCCCTGCAAGGTGACAATCCTGAATGGCGCATAAGAGATGAGGATGTTTTTTTTCAAAATTGGTGGAGGTCCCAAAATACTTCCACTATCTTTTTCGACGGGGCGTCCAAGGGGAATCCGGGTGCTGCTGGTGCGGGTGGAGTTATTTACTCTCCTGGTGGGGTTTCCAAAGATTGGTTCTGCTGGGGACTTGGCAAGAAATCCAACAATCACGCAGAGATCCTTGGGCTCCTAAAAGCTTGTCTTGTGGCAAGAGATAAGGGAATCAAAGTGCTCCAAGTCTTCGGTGATTCAGAACTGATAATAAAACACATAAACATGGAGAAGCCGTTCGGCAATGCCAGCCTCAACAAAATTCTGGACAGATTGAAGAGAGTCCTCCGAGACTTTGACAAATGTAAACTTCATCACATTTTGAGAACGTCAAACAATGAAGCAGATGAGATGGCAAACAAAGGCAGCTCGCTTATGAAAGGGCAGATCATTGTAAATAACATAAGCTCCGTCCAGATGCCTTGAAAGTCCTTTTTGACTGATAGATGCAGTAGATAGATCTCTGCTTTGTAAAAGGGGCTGCCTCGGCAAAGACCCATAACCTTTCTTTCTTAATAAAAACATATCCGTTACAGTTAAAAAAAAAAAAAAAAGATGTCCTAGGCACTGGTCTATAGCAACTCTAGACTGTCTCTAGGAGTTACAACACCATGAGGGATAATGATTTTCATAACTTCGATCCCTGGAAACGGCGCCAGAAAGATGTTGTCGACTAATGTTGCCGCCCCTAGAGACAGCCTTGAGTTGCCAAAGACCAGTGCCTAGGACATCTTAGCATAGCAAGGAGCATATAATAATGTATGAATTTGTCAACTTCAGCTCACATGCTATCTCCTGTAAACAGGGAAATAAACTAGAATGGAACCATGACCCTCAGAAAGCCGATACAGGAAAAGTAATGTTGCAGAGACAAGATGCAAAGCTCCAATATAAAAACATCAGACAGTTAAGAGACAATTTACTGTAAAGAGGGCCGATTCAAGTAATATGCCACAAAAATCAAATATCAAAAAGTGAATGCGGTGAAAGAAACGTTAAGAAGATACTAGTCAACATTGGGCTGATACCCAGATACACAACAGAACCCTATATGGGCTTATCAATCTAAGAATCCATACATGACAATGGTGTTTTAAAAGCACCCTCCCAAAGCAACTAATATAGCAGAAATACGGTTTAGATGAGTAATGGAACAGAATATCATGCCTGAGCCATATTTAAAGCACTTGACTGATCCAAGTATGGGTATCAACTAGGATAAATCCTTACTAAAAATCAGTGAGCCACTCGCATTCCAGTAATATGATACAAGAAAGTGGATGAAATGAAATGTTGTATTAAACACATAAGAGAAAGTTACATACTGTGAAATACCAAAGACCAGAATCCTCTAATACAGATAGAAATCCTCCTCACTGAGACCCTATGGGCACTGAGCCTTCAGACAACAGCTTTACAAAATGTATTGCAATAAGCCTTTTACTGCGCAATTTTCTGATAAAATCCTGGAACCCCTACAATGAGTTTCCTCATAGTTTTTATAGTTGAGAGGCCCAAAAATCTAGTAAAAGAGGTAGGTGACCAGCATTTAATTTGCCTAATTTAAACAAAATGGCGGAAACATTCGCGCCTATGCTACTGAGTAACTATGTTGTACTGTATGCACTCTATGCCGGCTTCCTGAAATAAATGAACTGGGGATGAAAATCTTCTTCAAGGACATGGTACAAGGATAAATTCGAATAAACATTCTGTCCTTCCAGATAGGAAAATCCTGCTGAAATAAACCCTGGAGGGTATTGTTTTTTGTGCTTTGTACCCTTTGTCTTCCAACTTTGAATTCAGATCCAAGATCTTTAATGCTTGAACGTTGAATTTCTCGATCATGCACTGATACTTCGCTGCCACTCCATTAATATCTCCATCTGCAAAAATCTTTGTTTTGAATGGCTCCGGAGGGTTTGATAGATCTTAACCCCTATTTATTAAATAGCAGTCATGTCGCAGCAGCCTCCTAAGATTTTCTTCATAACTTTGCTTCTGAAAAATTGTCCTTCGGAGCGGCCTCAGCTTCTGTAATGGTGGCCACAAGTAATGGCTATTTCTCCGTCGCCGTAAACCTGCAAAACTCACAAACTCGTTAAGAAAACAATGTGTGGGAATGCAGACACAGTAGGGATAATGGTGAGACAGCGCGACATGATGGACAGGTCGAAAGATGCAGAGCGATGATGGGAAATGCAGCATTATAGTGGAAGGCGACCATGTCTAAAGTTGGCGAACTGTGGTGAGTTCTAAACATAATACGTGTGTTGTACATATTTCCTCCTGCATATAAATTTTTGGTCCGCCATCTCTTTCGCATCTCTGCCATCGCCAAAGTTCTATGCTCCTATTTGCTATTACTATCTCCGCCCGAAAATCTGCTCTACAATAGTCAAAAACCCAAATTTAAACATATCGGGCCCCAGTTCTAAAGTCTTAGCCCCCTGCGCTTTGGCTACCATGCGACCTGAGCCCCAGAACCTCAAGCTCAAAGGAGAAGGGCTTATCATTTTATATTCCGGGAGAAATGATGGCCGTCCGATCAAAGTCCAATCGACGTAGCGGCATTTGTTTTACATGGAGGGCCCCGCGCACAGGAAACCGGTGGTAATGCCCGCACCACTCTCATTGAAGTGGCGGTATTGATCACGGATGCAGCGATTCCATAGAAAAAACACCGCGTGTCTTTGGTACGGGCCATGAAACCGCTTTCCCCCGCGCGTTAAAGTCTACACAATCGCCAGGCAGCGGAATTCGTCTGAACCGTCCAATCTATTGATCTCCATCCAATGGCAGATGTGGGCCAGAGTTGCCCACGCGCTATCACTTGTCCGCTATGACATAGGGCCCGCCATCGTGTCGCTCTCACTCACCTCCAGCCGTTGATAGGTGTTTACAATCCGACGGTCCACGATACAGTCTCCCCGCCTGTTGACTCCGCCACATCATTTTTCCACATGTTCCCCCGTACCTCCACGTGTGTTGTTCTCGTGCGTCCAACATAACTTTCCCCGTCATATATATATATATATATATATGTGTGTGTGTGTGTGTGTGTGTGTGTCTGTGTGCGCTTGTTTTCGCTCATATTCTCCATTTTATTCGTTTCCCGTGACTAAACAGTTTGCGTGAAAACTTCACAGTCTCTTCGTTCAATCAGAGTCTCCAATGTCCTTCTTCCGCCATCCTGTGTATTTCTCCTGGTCGACCATGTACCCATTGTCCCCGCCTCCATTTATGTCGGTTTTCTCTAATATTTTGTGGGTTTTGCAGGTCTCAATATAACAGGAGGGCGTTTTAATTCGCTGCCTCTGATGCTAAGGTTTAGAGCCCATGAAGGATGATTTTCTGTGGGTGAAATTTAATGAAGAAGCTGAGGGTAGGTGCGAGAAACGACTGCCATTAAAGAAGACTCAGATATGGATTTACAGAACCCTCCAGAGAAATTCGCCCTGAATTAAAGATCCAGGATTCAAATCCAAAGCCAAGGGCTGAGAGTACAGTACAGAAATGCAGATTATTTCAAATCTCTTACGGCAGCAGATTTTCCCTCAGCCGCGGGCAACATATTGTATATATTTTATTATTTCTATCTTGTATATAAGGAGATTTTTATCTCCCAGCAATTATTTTCATAGACAGGTTGTCTAGTACAGTCATTTATAGTTAGTCATTCATAGAGTGGGCGCGAATGTTTTCCGCCATTTTATTCAAATTGAGTCATTAATTGTGTTTCAGCTACCTCCTCCTCTAGAATTCTCCATCATTCCTATAAAGACGGAAAATGAAGACATTGTGGGGGTTCCATATTTCTATCAGCAAACTGTGCAGTGAAAAGGCTCTCGTATACATCCTGTAATATCTTCTGTATGAAGCTTCAGAGCTCGTAGGGTCTCAGTGAGGAGGGGTTATGACTGTAATGAGGATTCTGGTCTCTGGTATCTCACAGTATGTAATTTCTCTTATGTGTTAATACAATATCTCTTTCATGCTATTTGTCTTCTTGTATCATGTTCTAGAATGCGAGTGGCTCACTAGTTTGCAGTAAGGATTCATCCTCGTTGATGCCCTTTCTGGAATTAGTCAAGCGCTTTAAATAGGCCTAGTCATGGTATACTGTTCCATGTTCACTCTTTTCATATTTTTTGCTATATTAGTTGCTTGAGGAGGGTGCTTTTAAAACGCCATTGTCATATAAGGATTCGTAAATTGGTGCGCCCTTATGTGGTTCTGTTGTGTATCTGGGTATCAGTCTCATGCCAGCTAATATCTTCTTATATTTCCTCACTGCACTCATCATCTGATATTTAATTTCTGTGATATATTATCTGAACTGGCCCTCTTTACAGTAAGCGGTCTCTTAACTGTCTGATGCCTTTGTATTGGAGTTTTACTTGATGTTCCTACATTGTTCTTGTCTTTGTACGTTCTTGTCTTTGTACTAGCTTCTGAGAGAGATTGGTCCCATTCAAAACTAATTTCCTTGTTTAGAACAAGAGATAGTAAGCGAGTTCTTGGACTGACAACCCAAACTAAAAGGGCTCCTTGCTATATTAAGATGTCCTAGGCACTGGTCTATGGAAACTCTAGGCTGTCTCTAGGGGGGTGACAAAATCATCCACAACAACGTGGACTCATGACTTTTAACAAAATATATAGCAGAGCATATGACACTACGACAAGAACGCGGGGAATGATGACGTGGAGACTATGGGATTGACGGTGCGGCATGTAAAGGATCTAGGTCATCCATTCTTGAAATGAAATCAAAGGCTAATATTGCATCAAAGGGCAATAGAATGGTGGACCATGGGTACTGTAGGTTTGATTTAACACTCGTGCATCTCCGCGATACGATGACCGTTGGATGAAGGCCCCTGGATCTAACGGCTGTCGCTGATATCGCTGCGCGTCTCCGCTCGAACATTAACATGCGATGGACGGCGGTATGGGAGCCGTACACCGGGACGCACGGCGAGTGCTGAGTGGAATCGCTGAGATTTGAGAAAAACCGCCAGCCCTTTAAAGGCTGTGTGATGAATACAACTTGTTTTAAGCAGTGGTTTTTAGGGCGCGGGGAACACAAAGGAAATGCGCTGAGGTGCGTTGATCTCTGTTTAATCGGACGGCTCAAAGTGCACCCGATGGCCATATACAGTAAGTGATTTTTCGTTTTGGCACATGGTTTAGCGCCTGGGTTATGTGGAGAGATGACAGGGGGGCTAGGGCCGAAAGGTGCCAAACTTTTTATATTATCAATTGCGGGTTTTTGGCCATTCTAAGTGTAATTTTGGAATGAAAATGGCAACGATGGGCATAAAAAGGCTTTTCAAAGCGAGAGGAGGGAATTTAGAAGGTGAGCATGGGATTGCTTGCCAAAAAATTAACTAGGGGCTGATATGGTTAACAAGCATAACATTTATTTTGAATTTATTCAAAATATGTACAGGTTGGCCTTAAGGTTTTGTGCCCCGGTAGTTGTGTTACACACTCTCACTGATGGATATAAATTGGTCAAAGTTGGAGGACATTTTCACTCATCTCATCCTCACACATTTCTCTCTCCTCATCTGATTGGTTTGCTGACCTTGGAGGCTCTTCTCTCCACACGTGGGAAATTTCAGTAGCAACTCTTTTCTGTTTTTGGCCTAGGGTTTATGTAGCAACATTGACTTTGGTCAATGCAAGGTCAAATGGACCTGAAAATCTCCCAAAATTTCAATTTTCCAAATCTGCATTTTTTGGCACTATTCCCGAGGCTAGATGTTGATTTTGACTTTGCTGCGTTGACCTAGTTACTGCTGCTGTTTGCGTTGACCGTTGACTGACAACGTTGACCTTTGGGTTGATCATTTTGGCTGTCCTAGAGGGTTGTGTGACATTGCTGGTTGGCTGACCATATTAAGACTTCGCTAGTTGAAGCATCTTGTTGACCGTCGTAACGCACCAACACACTTATATATTTTTGGCTTGTCTTATGTCGATCTACTGGTATGTTCTATCAACGTTTTACTTTATTGTTTATGTGATTGCTGACTGATATTGGGATAAAAAGTAAAGTTGCATCAAGCATAGAACATCTACAAAAGTTTACATGGTATTAGAGCTGAGGTGAGACAAAGCCCTAGTTTGTAGCAATCACGGAAGAAGAGGATGGGTTCCTCAAACTACAATGGATTTAAGGCTGATGACAGATTGATTGGGAAGGATGACTTCCATGCTTGGAAGATGACATTGGATCTTATTTTGGAAGACCAAGATGTCATGGACTATGTGCAGGGTAAAATTCAAGAGTCTCCATCCATTGCAACTGATGCTGCCAAAACAAAGTACAAGAAGGGAGAAATCAAAGCAAAGCTAATGATCAGGGACTCAATTCATAAGAGTTTGGTTGTCTACATCTCTGAGCTGGACACATCCAAGGAGATGTATGATAAGTTGGTCAACATGTTCAAGGACAAAATCAAGTCCTATTCTTCAAGAATCAATTGAAGAATTTGAAGAAAGGTAGAGATGAGTTTGTTCAATCATACTTTCTGAAGCTGACCGAGATCAAGAATAATATGCTGGCTATTGGGGAGACAATAGTTGATCGAGAGATGGTTCTCATTGCACTTGGAGGTCTCTCATCTGAATGGCATGTGTTCAACACTAACATTCTCAATAACAATGTGATCCCTGACTTTGACGAAGTACTATCAAGATGCGTACAAGAAGAGACAAGAACGAAGGAATATGAAAATGAAGGAAATGCTGCGTTCGCTGCTCATTCTAGGAAGAAGAAATTTGGTGGTCCAAGGAACAAAGGAAGATCAAGGGCCCAAGGAAAGAAAGGCAAGTGCTACACTTGTCACAAGCCAGGTCACTATGCTAGAGAATTCCCTTTCAAGAAGGATTCTCCCGATGATGATGACAACAACAATAACCGGAGGAATGGAAATTAAAGGAACAATAGGTTCAAGGGGAAGAGGAAGGCTCCCTCTGGCGGAAATGGTCAACCTTTCAAAAGGTCGAGAAATTCCAGGTATGAGGAATCAAATGTTGTTGATAAAAGAAAGGAATTCATTCTTGTATCTGCCCTCTCTGCTACATCTCCACCCGACACTATGGATGTCTGGTTGATAGATAGTTGTGCCTCAAGGCACATCACTAGGTTCAAGGAAGCACTTTTTGATATGGTTGATAAAGATACCAATCTGGAAATTATCCTTGGAGATAATGCCACATATCCCGTGAAAGGGACAGGGACTGTGACCCTCCACTTGTCTCAAGGTCAAGTGCTCCACTTGTAGGATGTTCTCTATGTACTTGATTTGAAGAAGAACCGTGTGTATACATCGGCCATGGAAGACAAAGGTTTCAATGTGGAATTCATTGATGGGAAGGTGCATATTTGGAAGAAGAGTTTCAAGGAAGCTATCACGATTCGGTTTAGAGTTGATACACTCTGCCAGGTTGGAGGAAGTCCACTGGGAGTGATGACGTGTGATACTATCCGATAGACGGAACTATGGCACTGGAGGTTTGGACACCTTCACTACAAAGCCCTTCCCGAAGCAAGGAAGGTGGTGACAGGGATGCCCGAGTTCTCAAATAATCATGAAGGTGTATGTCAGGGTTGTGTCGAAGGAAAGCATACAAGGGGACCTTTCCCCTCAAGTGTCATAAATACATCTGATGTGTTGCAATTAATACATTCAGATCTGTCTGGTATGCTGCCCATGACATCCTTGGGAGGATGTTATTATTATATGAAATTCATAGATGACTTCTCTTGCAAAACCTGGATATACTTCTTGAAGAAGAAGGATGAGGCTTTCATGTGGTTCCGTACCTTCAAAGCCTTGGTGGAAAGGATCCACCAAGACACTCTTGATTCTGCTTTAGGCCCAAAACCTAAAAAATGGCAATAACACATAGCTCTCACGAGATGAGCTGCGATCTTCCCACACTGTCTGCGCCGTCACTCCCGACGCGGCTCTGCACAAGTTCCTAACCCAATCCTCTGACAAAACGCTGATAGAACTGCCTCACCCGAGCAGGCACTCATATTCCCCTGGGGCTGAGGTTGAGATCTTCGCTCGGAGACACTCGGCGCACTGAACAGTGTTGCAGACTGGCTAAACAGCTGGCGTGCTGAAGTCTTAGCGACCAATAACAATTTCATAAATTCATCAACTGTCAAAATGAGGAAGCTATCTCCCTTTTGTATGCGGCCTCCCTCTCGAACACTGGACTCCCTCCTTTCCCGCGCAGCTGAGATCCTCCTTTCCCGCGCAGCCCTTTTCGGCCCCCATGCAGCCAACTTCAGCCCGCGTACTTGCCTCCGCGCGCTCGGTGGAGTCCATGACCCGCTCACGGTTGTTTGCAAATTTACTAGAGGCGGCAAAATTGATCCGGATTGATATTCCAATTAGCTATTTGCTAATTGAGAATATTACAGTCTCCCCCGAAAAAATGTTGCTTGACCCCAAGCAACTGTAGTGATGGGTGCTGCAAGATCCTTTCACCTTCCCACGTAGCATCCTCATCCGACAAGTTCTTCCACCTTACCAAGAACTCCCAGACTGTTCTATTCCGCAGCTGCTTCTCTCTGACATTGATGATGGCTTTCGGCTGCAGCACTAAATTCCCTTCGTCATCTGTGGGCGGGAGCTCCTCTGTCACTGTCACCTGTGATCCCAAAGCTTTCTTTAGGTACGATACATGGAAAATGTTATGAATTTTGTTGCCTTGGGGTAGCTCCAACTCATAAGCGACTTGTCCCACTCTGCGTATCACCCAGTAGGGTCCATAAAAATGGGGCTTGAGCTTTTCTTCCCCCTTCCGCTTCAGAGTGGACTGGCGGTATGGTTGTAGGCGCAAGTAGACCAAATCCCCTACTTCGAACTGTCTCTCCACCCGACCCTTGTCAGCATACAACTTCTGTTGATTCTGCGCAGTGGCGATGTTATCCTTGAGAGCCCGGAGGATGTCCTGACTTTCCTGGATCCAATCCTTGGCCCTCGGAGCCTTGCTGGCACCAAACACAACATCAGCAAAAGACATAGCATGATAGCCATACATTGCATAAAACGGAGACATACCGATAGACATGTGATGTGTGGTGTTATAGCAATACTCCCCTAGGTGCAACCACTTCAGCCATGCTCTCTGTTGCCCGCTGATATAACTTCGCAAGTAGCCTTCCAGCCACTTGTTAATGCTCTCTGTCTGCCCATCTGTCTGGGGGTGGTAGCTGGTGCTTGGCGTCAACTCCGTCCCCACCAACCGAAAGATTTCCTGCCAAAATCCGCCCATGAAGCCGTTGTCTCGGTCACTGACAATGGTCTTGGGAAGACCATGCAACCTGAAGATGTCCCGGAAGAACAGCTCTGCCACCTGCACAGCTGTATAGTGTGCGGATATGGCGAAGAAATGTGCATACTTCGTCAGCCGATCGACGACAACGAATATGCTATCCTTGCCCTGCACTACGGGCAATCCTGTAATGAAATCCATAGAAATACTTTCCCACTTTCCCTTGGGAATGGAAAGAGGCTGCAATAGTCCTGCTAGATGGTTCGTTTCTCCCTTGTTGCGTTGGCAGACTTTGCACTCCCTAACATGCTGGAGTACGTCCCCTTTGAGGCCCTTCCACGCGAACCTCTCCCGGATGGTCCTGTAAGTCTTGATAAACCCCTGATGTCCGGCTAACGGTGAATCATGAGACGCCTGAAGTATCTTCTTCTTGAGCTGGGAGCCCACAGTCAAGAATACCCTGTCTCTATAATAGATAATCTCATCTATCACCCTGTACTTATCGTCCGCCACCTGACCATCCAGAATCTCACAAGCGAACTTGTCCTTGGAGTACTCCACCAAGAGTTGAGCCCTCCAATCTGCCTCCCAACTCATCAGGGACAACGTAGCTGGTCTACGTGAAAGTGCATCAACTACCACATTGTTTTTCCCCCTGACATACTCGATGTCGAAATCATAAGCCTGAATTTTGCTGATCCATATTTGCTGCCTCTCCTGAATTTGTTTCTGCTCCAAAAAGAATCGGAGGCTGTTGTGATCTGTCCTCACCCTGAACCTGTTACCCACTAAGTACTACCGAAATTTGGCTAACGCATGCATCACGGCTAGCATCTCCTTGTCGTATATAGGATACATCCGCTCATGGGGAAGGAGCTTCCGGCTCTCATAAGCTATAGGGTGGTCGTCCTGCATCAAAACTGCGCCGATCCCTTCTCCCGACGCGTCGCATTCCAAAACAAAAGGCTGCATGAAATCTGGCAGCGCAAGCACTGGACAGCTTCTCATAACCTCCTTGAGCCTGTCGAAGGCCCGCTGCGCTGTCTCCGACCAACCAAAGGCCCCCTTCTTTGTCAAATCCGTAAGCGGGGCTACGAGCTGAGAGAAGTTCTTGATGAACTTCCGGTAATATGTGCAGATGCCAAAAAATCCTCGAAGCTCCGTCACGTTCTTCGGCTCTGGCCAATCTCGGATGGCCTTGATCTTTTCTTCATGGACTCTTACTCCGTCCACTCCTATGATGTGTCCCAAATACAACATCTCAGTCACCCCAAACTCACACTTGGAGAGCTTGGCATAAAACCGTTGCTCTTCCAAGATATGCAGCACGGCTTCAATGTGTTGGAGATGCTCCTCCCAAGTCCTACTATATATCAATATATCATCGAAAAAGACTAATACAAACTTCCTCAGGTGACTACGGAAGATGTGGTTCATGCAAGACTGGAAGGTGGCGGGGGCATTTATTAGCCCGAAAGGCATAACCAAGAACTCAAAGTGGCCATAGTGGCACCTAAAAGCGGTTTTGGGTACGTCCTGCTCCCTCACTCTAATCTGGTGGTACCCGGATCTCAGATCAATCTTTGAGAAAAACTGCGCTCCCCTCAACTCATCCATTAGCTCGTCGATCCTGGGTATAGGGTACCGATTCTTCAGGGTCTTTTTGTTCAAAGCCCTGTAATCGATGCACATTCACAATGTGCCGTCCTTCTTCTTTACTAACACCACGGAGGAAGTAAAGGGGCTGGTGCTCGGTCGGATGTGCCCAAGAGCCAACAGCTCCTGGATAGCCCGCTCAATCTCGTCCGAATAGGCCTTAGGGTGGCTATAGGGCGTGGTAATAATGGCCTGAATGCCCTGCTCCAGCTCTATCGTGTGCCCAAACCCTCGATTCGGTGGCCGACCTGGTGGTATATCTCCAAACACCGTGTCATACCTGTCGAGGACAGCCTGGATATCAGGATGGACTGTCCGCCCAGCGGCCCCTGTCTCTGATGCCCAGAGCTCTACTGCCCACTCCATGTCTCCTTTCCGGAAAGTTGCCTCCATCCGGTGAGCCGAAACAACCTGAGGTGGGTAAGTGTGCATCCCGCGTATCTTCTCATGCTTCCCTGTCTTCCTATCGTCCCACTCCATCTCCAAAGCCTTGCAATCCGTGGTGACCTTCCCTAGAGTGATCAGCCATTGTACACCTAAAACCACATTGGTGTCAGGTATGTTGACCACAAAGAAATGGTCGGTCACTGTGTAGGTGACCATAGTTACTGCCAGCTCTGGAACGTATCACGCACACTGCATTGACTGATCTCCTGGGACCAATACAAAAAATCCATCGAAGCTTTCTGTCTGTATGCCCCTCCGCTCAACCATCTGTGCATCGATGAAGTTGTGGGTTGCCCCACTGTCCACCAAAATTGAAACTCGCTGCCCACGCACTGTCCCTCGGATGCGCAGCGTTAGATACTTAGGTACTCCTCGCAATGCTGCAAGGGTTCCCCCTGTGGGTGCGAAAGCTGCACCTCCCGCTGTCGGTGGCCCATGAACTTGCGCTGCCTGCTTGTCTCCTGCCTCTCCATCCTCGTACTCCTCTTCTTCCCCACAACTCTCGGAGAAGACCTCTATAAAATGCGCCTTACCAGCCGCACATCTGTGCCCCGGCGCCCACGGCTCCTGACAGGTGAAGCACAACTTTTTCTTCCTCAATTCCCTCCTGGCGTCATCATCTAACTGTCCCTTATCCGGATTCCCCTTGGGAGGTGGGGTCCTCATATCCTTCCGTCTCGGCGGGAAAACCTACTTCTGGGGAAAAGGTGTTCTGGTCCTAGGCAATGCATCTTGCAGATCCCGGGTCCTGCCAATAGCGTCCTGAAGGGTGGATGGCCTCGTGGATCTGACCAATCCTCGAAGTGGCTCTGCTAACCCTTCGATGAACATGAATATCATCCATGCCACCGATAAATCGAGCACCCTCACTGAAAGCTTCAAGAAATCTGCAATATAGGTCTCAGGGCTTCCCATCTATTTGAGCCTTGTTAGTTCAACGAAATGTTCCTCCGGATCCCTCCGGTCGAATCTCTCTATTAGTCTCCGGGTGAACTCGGCATGTGTGGTCACATTTGAATGCCCACATGTCACCATCCCATGGAACCACCAAGTCTGAGCCTCACCATCTAGATGCAGCGTAGCCACCTTGATGGCCTCCGTCTCCACCATCTAGTTGAGCTGGAAATATATGTCCAGCTTCTCCACCCAAGACCTTGCCGAACTACCTGATGAACCATCAAACGTAGGCAAATGATATCAGCTTGTTGAACACTAGGTGTCTCCTTCATGATAGTGTCGGTGCCCTCTGTAATGGTCACGGGGCCTGTGGTCCCGTTTGAGCTGGACGAAATCTCTAAACAGAAGCGCCTCCCTGAACTCCTACCCATATGTCTGGTATTCGGCAAAATAACCACCTATGTGGTCAGGCTCTGGTTCCTCCTGTGCTCCTGTCCCAGTATCTGCACTTAGAAAAGTGGGCATAGTGGCACGAGTGGGGGCATGTGATGCCTAGTGCGGGGTGGTAGCCTACTCCTGCAGATGGTGGGATGTACCCGACCCCTCACCGACTGGGAAACCCCTCGGGGTTTCACGCTGTCTAGCTTCAACAATGGTGAACCTCTGGCCCATCATCTCAATCTGTCGCGACAAATCTTGTACTAATTTGAGGAGGGCTTCCCTAAACTGTTTTGCATCACTATCATCCGCCATCATCTCTCTCTCTTCCGCGTCTATCCCCGGCTCCTCCGGTTCCGTGTCCAACACTCTAATACAATCCCCTTCGCCGTAGGTGTTTTCCAACCTATGCTCAATATCTCTCTATTTCCTACCTCTGTAGCAGATGTAGGGGTGTCCTTCTAATGACATAGACTACTCACTCCACAGGCTGAGCCAGAACCATGCTCTAATACCACTGTAATATTCCTATTTGAGAATATTTGTAAAACACAGCGATGGAACAACTTCAAGAGCAAATATTCAGCGATACACAAAATAATAGAAGCGGTCTATGCGACAGATACATGCTAAATAGATAATTCACTGAACCATTTTATTATGTCGGGAGATCACATGGAAATACAATACATAGGCAGGTGGTAGCACCCGAAACTTGCCCACGGCAAAACAAAAAGGTATTCAATAAATAACAGAGAAACGACGGTGCACCGTTCTGCATACAGGCGGCTAGAATGCACTGCCACGTGCTTCTAAGATGCTGCGGATGGAAAGGATCCACCAAGACACTCTTGATTCTGCTTTAGTCCTAAAACCTCCAAAATGGCAATAACACAGAGCTCTCACGAGATGAGCTGCGATCCTCCCACACTGTCTGCGCCGTCACTCCCAACGCGGCTCTGCACAAGTTCCTAACCCAATCCTCTGACAAAACGCTGATAGAACTGCCTCACCCAAGCAGGCACTCGTAGTCCCCCGGGGCTGAGGTTGAGATCTCCGCTCGGAGACACTCGGTGCACTGAACAATGCTGCAGACTGGCTAAACAGCCAGCGTGCTCAAGTCTTAGCGACCAATAACAATTTCATAAATTCATCAACCGTCAAAATGAGGAAGCTATCTCCCTTTTGTATGCGGCCTCCCTCTCGAACACTGGATTCCCTCCTTTCCCGCGCAGCTGAGATCCTCCTTTCCCGCGCAGCCTTTCTCGGCCCCCACGCTGCCAACTTCAGCCCGCGTACTTGCCTCCGCGCGCTCGGTGGAGTCCACGACCCGCTCATGGTTGTTTGCAAATTTACTAGAGGCAGCAAAATTGATCCGGATTGATATTCCAATTAGCTATTTGCTAATTGGGAATATTACAGCCAAAGGAGAAGAGGAGCAAGCTATATGCTTCTGGGAAGAAGGGAATGTTTGTGGGCTACAACGAAACTTCGAAGGCCTATAGAGTCTATGTGCTTGGTCAAAGGGAAGTGGAGATATGCCACGATGTTACCTTTGATGAAGATGCTTCCCTAAGGAAAGTAGTCAATCTTCCGAGATCTGAGGAAGATCATGAAGCAAGGCCTGGAAATCAAGAAGAACCGAAGGATGAGACAATGCTTGATGCTGAAGGACCGATGGACTCGATTAATCCACCTCCTTCATTAGGGAAGAGACCATCATGGATCAGGGAAACTATCGAGGATGCCGAGGGACATATGGCCCCCAAGGGGGAAATTTCGTGAAATCAAGAAGCCGAATAGATACCAAGGGTATCTAGTAGCCATGAGTATTATTGTACAATCTGATCCTGGAACTTTTGAGGAAGCCCTAAAGCATCAAGTCTTGAAGGATGCTATGCACGAAGAGTATGAGTCCATAATGAAGAATGATGTCTAGGATGTGGTTAGAAGACCGAAGGACAAAGCAATTGTCACCTCGAAATGGCTCTACAAGATCAAAGCATGGATTTGATGGAAGTGTTGAAAAGTTCAAGGCAAGATTCGTTGCCTGTGGCTTCTCTAAAAAAGAAGGCGTAGACTATGATAACATATTTGCACCTGTGGCTCGATATACCACCATCCGATCTATCATAGCCCTTGCTGCTATGCAAGGATGGAGTCTTCATCAGATGGATGTGAAGACCGCATTTCTGCATGGTGCGATTGATCAGGTGATCAAGTCCTTAATGGAAAAATGCTCAAAAAATTAGTTTCTCAGAAATGGTCCAAACTAGAACGAAAGGAAAAATCTTGAAAAGACGATCATGTAGCCACGAACGGCACTGAAAACCGATGTTGTATGAGAAAGTTATTCAACTTTGAATTTTCTCAATTTCAGGTAAAAAAGGCTAGTTTGATAGATTGAATTTATAAAAAAATTTATTAAAAAATAATATTCCACAGAATGCTCTGTGCAGGAGCCAATAGCAGGGCACCACGTGGCCCCAAGGGTCAAATGAAATGGTTTGTATCAAAATTGTTTGTCGTGGACAGGAATCAACCTCGAGTCGGGGCAGTGGCAACCCGGCGGCCCGACCAATGGGCCACGAGTAGTTCTTAACTACTATGGTCGCGAACTTTATTATAAAGTTTAATATTGATTTGGGTAGGGCTCGAAAGGGGGCCAACCCCCTCGACAACAAAACCGCATTACTGGAACCGTGGCCTAAACATGGGCGGATAACACAGTTTGTGGTTCATGGTCATGTGAATTTCGGCATGATTTTATTATATGGTTATAACATTAATGCAATCACACATAACTCAAAGTCTTCCGTTGAAATTGCCGTCGGGTGTGGTCCTATGGACCCCCGTGGCCCTATCCTTAAGCACCCACGACCTGGCGGGAAGATTGACGAACTCCGCCTAATTTGGTGGCCGCCCCACAATTAGCGGTGCTCACTGCAGTTCCACCATATTTGGTGGAGGGTTTCTAGCCCTAATTGGGAATTTTTTTTTTTGACCATATCTGGAGCTAGGGAAGTCCAATTAGAACAAATTTTTTTGTTTTGTTTTAGGGGTATTGGAACATTCTGAAGCTATTGGAACAGGTTACAGAGCCATCAGAGCACTCTGTCAGAGGTTTTATCAGCGGATTTGCTTGAGGAGCCACCAAGGCTTTGGGAAGAGACAGTTGTATTGGACTATGTTTCATCTGTTTGAGGTGAATTTACAGTCAATTTTTACTGTTTCCAGCACTCTTATTCTGTTTTAGCAGCTATTTCAACCTATTGAGGCTTTCTTCATGGTGTATAACTATTTTTGAGCATTAATAGAGAAGGGAAAAGCCCATTTGGGGGCTTTTGGACCCAGCAGATGTAGCCCAAGAGAGGGGTGAACTGCTTTATCAGATGCTTGTTTATATGCTGTGAGTTCTTGCTGCTTATTTTCAGATTTTAATACCTTAAACAATAAATTGAAATAAGTCCTCTTAACTCAAAAAGACTTATCCACTTATCAAAACATACTTGTTCCATTCCAAAACACATTTGTTCCATTGCAAAACACTTCTAAAAGCTTGCACACTCATATTATTGGTTAATGAATACTTTGAACCAGCAACAAACACTTTCATAACCAGATCATTAGTGTTTATTGATTATTTCTTTAGGCGGAGTCTGCCAACCTTCCCGACAGGTCGTGGGTGCTTAAGGATAGGGCCACGGGGTTCCATAGGACCGCACCCGATGGCAATTTCAACGGAAGACTTTGAGTTATGTGCGGTTGCATTAATGTTATAACCATATAATAAAATCATGCCGAAATTCATGTGACCATGACCCAAAAACTATGTTATTCGCCCATGTTTAGGCCACGGTTACAGTAATGCGGTTTTATTGTCGAGGGGGTTGGCCCCCTTTCGGGCCCCGCCCAAATCAATATTAAACTTTATAATAAAGTTCGCGACCAACAATTTTGATACAAACCATTTCGTTTGACCCTTGGGGCCACATGGCACTCTGCTATTGGCCCCTGCACAGAATACTCTGTGGAATATTATTTTTTTAATAAATTTTTTTATAAAGTCAATCTGTCAAACCGGCCTTTTTTACTTGAAATTTATAAAATTCAAAGTTGAATAAATTTCTCATACAGCATCGGTTTTCAGTGCTGTTCACAGCTACAGGATCGTCTTTTCGAGCTCTTTCCTGTCGTTCTGGTTTGGACCATTTTTGAGCAACTACTTTTTTGAGCATTTTTCCATTAAGGACTTAATCACCTGATCACACCTCCCAGATGGGAAGCTTTTGGACCCACAAAAAGCTCTCTGATTACTGAAACTGATGATGTGGAGACTGATTCTCCACTCTTCCACCCTTGAATAAATGAAATCTACCTGATTTCATCAAATGGAGCTTTTCAGAAAATGATAAATTGTCTTTGGATTTAACTGATCGACCATTGCTAAAACTGGTTGAGTCATGATGCAAATTCTTAAAATTTGCAGAAAACAAAATTTTTCTACACTGATCAAACTTCCAAGAAGACTTAAAATAATGTTCACCTTGCAAACTATTCCCATGGCGAATTCTACCATCCTGAAACCAACTTTTTCCCATGATGAATTGTGTGTCCTCCTTGCTTGCATTGCTTTGCTTTGACACTTCATTCACTGCATTGACTGACCCCAAAGGTAACTTGTGCAACATAATGTCATCTTCTTTCAAAAACAAACTGTTATCAAACTGAGACATATCATTAGCAACATCATGAAAAGGTAAATGCACAAAATCTTGTCATTTCAACATCAACAAAGTTAGACTTTGACTTGCATTAACTAGCCTTTTCAATTGACCTGCATGGAGTAAAGAAGATTCCAGATTATTTTTGTGTGCTCTCACAATGTACTCTTTCCCATCCTTGAACAAGTGATACTTGTTTTCATGGCGATGGAAGATGGCCTTTCTGTCAAATAAGTAAGGACTTCCCAAAATAATTCAAGAAATATCAAGCGGCTCCACATCTAGTTCAATTGTGTCAATAAAGTGTGCAGTTATTGCAAAGCGCAACATGCACTTTCTTGAGACTTTCAAGTTTGCATCCTTGCATATCCACCCAAGTGGATAAGGCTTTGGATGTGGAATGGTCTCAAGTTTTAGTTGTTTGACCAAATCTTTTTATATGAGATTAGCTTGTGACCCACTGTCAAACAATGTGTCAATTTTTGTATGTTTTGAAATTACCCTCACATGGAAGAGCTCTATCCTCCTCTTTTCATCTTGAGTATCGTTATGACAATTTAATGAGCTAGAACTAGGAATTGTGTCTTGCACCACTTCTTTCCCCTTAGTGTCCTTTAAAACCATGGCGATACTTTTTGTCTCATCACCTGAGTCTGACCCTAAGTCTTGCTCAACCGTTGCTACAGTTTTCCCCTTCTCTTTGGTCTTGTCTTTGTTTTTGTATTTTTCTGGTTTCAACTCAGGATGAAGCTTCCAACAGTGGTCTTCATCATGGCTTGTCTTTGAACAGTTCTTGCAAAAGAACTTTCCTTTTTCCTTTCTTGAATTTGCAACTCTAATTCATGCCCTGCTCAAGTTTGAGCCACTAGTTTTTGTGGACTTTATGTGAATGTTAGTCTTGCACCTATGAATCTCTTCTAAGCTAAATTCCAATTGAATTCTCTTCCACGTTGTTAGATATCTCTTCCCGTGTAATTCTTGTCCCAACTAGGGCCTAGAAAATTATCAAAGTATTTTCATCTGCGAATGCATAGACAAGTATCGCAGTGTTTCACCTACATTACATGACTTCCTCGACAATTTCATTATGTGTTGAACTATAGTAGTACACAATGTAATCTCAACTATTACTTTAAGATGACAAGATCATTTTGGATTACACAGAAGTCATTACGCAAGGAATAGGATCTAATGAAAAATATAACAAGGAATATATTTAGTAAAGTTGGGCTCTAGAGCGATGGTTTCCAAATATATTAAGAGCATTGGGGTTTTGGGACTCATCATGCACAAGGCTTGTAGTAATTCTGGAAGATATCCTCGAATATCATTCAACCCAATGCATTATTGTCTGAAATAACCACAATCGAAATTATGTTCATTTCTTAGGCCCACACTTTCAGGAAACCATAGTTGCATCTACTCCATTGTTGTTTCACCCTCTCTTGCTTCCATTACTGAGTCTGTTTGAAATCATATCCACAACCCCTGTGAAGTTACAACATACCACAACCTCATTTCTTATCTCATTTGTGTGTGTAATAAGATATCTACAATGTATCGTGTACCCTATAACAATGTGTGTTTACTTTTTGTTGTTATAAATGTAACATTGTATTGGGGATCCATGTAGATGCGAGAGAACAAAGTATCAGTCCTTTCTTCACCATATTAAATTTGATCATATCCTTTTCAATCCATTTAATGCATTCATTAGTAGAGCCTCCAATGCATTGAAGCCACCTTGTGGTTACCTAGATCAAAAAAATAGACTCTGACAAAGACGCTTTCCCTATTTTTTGTTCTCACGCAACAGGGAAAGCCCCTCGAAAGGTATCTTGCATTGGACATTCAAATTATGAACGTGTCATGATATACATTATATGTTGTGGTTGTATGCATTGTGTATGTAACATTCATATCATAAATTATCCACATGGATAGAAGGCATTGCTCGTCATGTTACAACCTTGAAAAGCATCCCAAGAAACACGAAGCACCAAGCCCTAGTTTGCTGAGTACTTGAAAAAAGAGTATCGCCAACATGAAATCTAATCCCTATAAATTTTATTGATATTAGCATAGGAGCGATGCATCCTACATTTGACAACACATATTGCATAATGTGAACAAAAAACATCGTACAGTTTCTTATTTTTGGGAAATTTGTGCATTTACAAAAATTATTCATAAACTGCTTGGTGTTTTTCAATGTTGTGTTTGTGGAGGTAAATAAATTGTTACCAATTTACTGCTATAACTGTGAACCTTAGTGGTTTTAAATCCTATAGTGCTTGAATCTTTGCTAGCAGAAAATTACTCAACGTGAATAACATTGTCCATTCTCAACAAAGCCAGAAAATTGACATCTAGAATATTGTGGACACCTTTCATTTGTTGAACTTGAGTTATTGAGAAAATGGCCATATTTAATGATTTTTTAGATTTATTAAGTGCTCTAATGTTGTCTACAGTTCATGACACAATCAAAATAAGAAAGGACACTCTATTTGACATTTGAACATGTTTGCAACATGCACAGGAAAAGATCGAGTTTCTCTAACTCGAATCACAACTACAACAAGATGAGCTACAACATCATAGCCATCATTCTAAACTAGTTTTTGTTCATAATAACTCTCTGTTTAAGACAAAATATTATCAACATCCGACACAAAATGAGATGAGTGAGGTTAATGACATTCAATTCCCATTTCAGGAGTAGTTTTGCATACATATGCAGAAGTTCAGGCTGCACTTCCCAAGCACATCATCAGACCTTGGGAAGAAGTTGTCAATAACCATAATATAATTGTTCTAACTTCTTAGATATGACAAGGATGTATCTTTCATATCATGATCTATTCTAAGCCCATTTAGCTTCGATGTGTTGGGTTTCTTAATGACGGTTCATCTTCACCTCTTCTAGATCCTACTCCTCTACCACAACAACCACAGATTGTCAAATGCCAACATTGTGACAAATTTGGCCATGTGAAAGATCATTTCTTTTATCTTCACTTGTGTGAGCATAGTCATAAAAATACTCATCATTCAAACAAACGTTTCAGAAACAAGCCTCCTGCAAGAACAAAGATTCATCTGTGATGGATCACTTCTTAGCAACAAGCTTCAACAAACAAGAAGATATTTTGGTCATACCATAGAATATGTTCTTGAGTATTGACACATCTTGCAATTGATATTTTTTCATCTTCTCACCTTATATCTGACAAGGGGGGAATTGATGGTCATCTACAAGCTTCAAAGATACATCAAGTGAGCCTAAGCCATAGCCCAAACTTAGAGCCATATTCATCCATACCTAGATTCAAAGTTGTAGCCAGAGACAGTGTCATGCCTCATGAGCATACATTTTGGTTGGTGGCCTTCCTTAAACCACCATAAGTTGAGACCTGAATGGTATCCCTTTTCAAGGAATTAGGGAGCACTTCCTCTAGTATAATAATTCAACTTATATCCATATTTGGAGTTGTTCTAGGAACAACACTAAGCATTCCAAAGTTGGTGGTCATCGTTAAACCACCACTGGTTGAGACCTTGAGTTCTCCCACCTTGTACCATTATTTTAGAGAGCACATTCATCCAATTGTTTCCATGCATTTTTTTCATTTTTTGTATTACAAGTCTCTTATTGGATTCATATGTATTCCTTCGGATTAAGGGGGAGAATGTTGGGCACCTAACCCACTAAGGGTTATGGTGTGAAATATGAACAATCATTGGAGTCCAAGAGACCACTTGGAATATGAAAACCAAGGGTCATAAGACATGGTATACATATTTATATCATTGTGAATAAAATGCATTCAACGATTATCTAAATTTTATCCACATTTTCGTGCGTTTAATGTTAAAGAAACTATGGGAGTTTACAATAGTAAACTACATTAATCATGGAAAATTTTAGAAGGGGGAAGAGATTCATGAAGAGAAAAACATGTGAAACAATCATTCATGCATTGAGAAAGACACCCATACACAATATAGACACACAAGTTCCTAGGGAAGCAAATTTGGGAGTAGAATGTTGCTATTCCCGAGAGAAAAGTTTATTGGGATGTTCTGAGTGATATATTGAGTTTTAGGTGACCAAATATGCCTAGAAAAGTGTAAACCAGAGATTGGTCCAATGATTTTATCATGTTTAAGGCTCCAAAAAAGAGATTTTTCTTGCGAACATTTACAAAAAAACTATGACTCTAACCGGGAAAAGTGGGATACAATTTGATGTGTGTTGGTTGAGCATGAAAAGTAAGAGGTGGGGCAGGGAAGTCATTAAGGAACTATATAGAAGTGAAAGGATTCCCTTATTTATCATTCTAACCAGTTGAGATGCATTTGGAGATCATGGAGGCCTAAGCTTAAATACAAAATGAGAGCCCTAGCTCTATCATGTGTGAAGGAGAGTTTCTCTCGCTTAGCCAAATTTATAGCAAGTTATTAGTTTTATCCTACTAGTATCATGGCTTGAGTAGGGGGTGACCAACTGTAGAAAGTTTATATGTATCTAAGCCTAAGGTTGGGTGGAAAAGGCTCCTTCCTAGATCAATTGTTGGCTTGACACTTTAGATAAATGTTTCCTCTATTCATTTCATCATTATGCACTTGGTTCCTAAAAATGTTGGTAAATTAGAAATGAAAATAAATTTGTGCATTTTGTTGTATGGGATTTTGAATCTGGTACATAAGTTAAATTATCATATATATTTGGTTATGAGATTGGTTGTTAGTGCTTAAGAGGATTATTATATTTATGATTGTTGTCTCTATATATTGAGGTGCATTTGTATATGTATGCTAAAAGGATTTTTCATATTTACCCACATTTGGTTAACCAAATGGGAACATTCAATTGGTGAGAGTTGGTATAAATTATAGAGACTGTGAAGAGAATCTCTTGGTAGTATCTATAAGTTTATTGAACAATAAAAGTGATAATAAGTGAAAGCCAAACCTTAGATTTTCAAGATCCACATGAAAAAGAGAGGATTTAAGTATCATAGAGGAGATTTGTAAAACCTTGATTCTAAATTTTCAAAATCCATGACAAAAAGAGAGGATTATCAAGATCCTCGACAAAGAGAATGTATTTGGACATAATCAATTAGTGAAACCGTAGATATGCATAAGAAGATGAACGACCATTAACACAAAAAATGAAAATAAACTAAAATATGAGTACATTATCTATTATTAAACCTTAAATCTGTACAAAATTGAATTAGCAAGTCAAATATATAGTAAAATAAATTTGAAAAGCTATAACTAAAACCACAATAATGCATCAAGAAAAAATAGAAATTGTGAGTGATCAAAAGAGAGTCCAACTCTCACCATATGGTGCTCTTATATTAAAGAATAAGTTACTTCTAGTGATTAAGATGATGGTACAAATGAGAGGTGTCATTTGTATTTATATACAATTTAAGTGTAGAGGTTATGAGTGGGATTTTAATCATTTAGGAATATAATGAATAAAATGCATAAATGAATGATGATTAAGCTAGTGGGAGTTACATTTAGAAATACAATATTATAGAAGAAAAATTATAAAGTAAGGGTGTGAACATTTAGTAAGTTACTTAGTGGGAGTTAGATTTAAAGTCACAATAATAATTATATAGTGAGTGTGGCTTTGTATTTAAGTAAAGCTTATTTTATCATCTTAACAACTCTCTTTGTCATAAGCAAAAGTAATGGGAAAGTAAATGTATATATATATGAGGGTAGGTTCATAACAGCCAACTTAATTATGGGGTTAGATATGTTTAAATTTAAAGAGAGTGGGTTTATGTGCATCTAACTCAAATACAATGTGGGGTTGGTGTATGTTTATCTAGTGAAAATACAATCAAGTGTGTGTTATAGCATTATTTATCACCAGCTCATACTTGATGTTTTATGCTTTGGCCTTGGGCACTCCTTTCTTTTAGACTTAGACATTTTCTCAAAAAACAGTATCTTAAAACCCATAGGCAACTCTGCCCAAACTTTTCCGCATATATACGCGAGTCCATCTATAGAGAACTAGGTATTCCATTTTAATCATTAAATATATATATATATATATATATATATATATATATATATATATTCCCTATTTTGAAGCGGGGTTTACGGTTGTTCATATTTTATTTTAATTTTTATGTTATTTCACTACAGAAATTGTTTCAGTAACATAACAGCGACATCCTTACGTAATATAACTAACTTAATTAACATTGATTTATTAATTTTATTTTATTTTATTTATTAACTACGAAATCATTAAAATCTTATTCACCAACCTAAATCGGTTTTAACCAATCTAAATCCAAGCCGAAAGTTTAGACAAATCTCTTAAAACTCCCGTTTCTAAAATCATCTTGATCACTGGCCGGAACTTATTCTTTAATATGAGTACCATACAGTGAGTGTGGAACTATACAAGTGACTTTTTCCTTAATCTACGAGCACTATACGGTGAGTGTCGGACTCTCTTTTGTTAACTAACGACTCCCGACTCCCGACTCCCACGAATTTCTGTCTTCGTGAATTGTGCATTGTTATGGTCTTTTCAAGTTTAGTTTCTTAATTACTAGCTCATCTTCTTAGAAATTTAACACCGATTCATCTTCCTCTGCACATTCAAGGTTTTGCGAAGGTTTTATTAGTTGATCATGCACAGATCCACTCGCTTTGTCGGGGGCCTGACGATTTCTAGTTGTAAAATCTTACTCAGGTTTAAGGTTTTACAGATTGATTCCATTATATTCAGACCCTCCCTCTTTCTGGTGGACCTTGACAATTCAGATTTAAGGTTTTATGAATTGATTCCATTATACTGGGATCCTCTGTCTTTCTTGTGGATCTTGACAATTCAAGGTGGTAAATCTTCGGTTTTCACTTATCATCCGTTTTCTTGTTCTAAACACTTATACATACCCCCGAGAGATTTTCTTGGTTATCTGTGAAATTGCTACCAACTAGCACCAATCGAATGTTGCCATTTTGTTGACCAATTGCCGACAACATCACTTCTGGTTCAGTTTTGTTGCCGCTCTTGCTGTCCTTCATCGAGAGGATGCACCCGTCTTCTGTTTGTTCGCATGGTTACCAAGGTAAATCCACATGTAATCTGTCTGAATACATGCCCTACTCATTCAACGTTGTATGCCTTTCAAGGTACCATTTTCAAGGCACCTCTTTCTTGAATGACCACAATGCAGGCAAGTGTAATTATTGTCATGAATGATCCATGGCATGGCATGGCTTGCATGTCTCGAATTAGGAATGAATTAATATTGATGCTTGCTAAATATATTTGACAGGAGCCGAGGGCGACGTGAAGATTCAGAAAGTGTTTCTGTGAGGTCAGTAGCAAGAAGCGAAAATGGAGCAATCCGGAGCCATAGTGTGCGACATTTCTCCCGTAGAGGTAATACAAATCCTTTTCCTTTACAGCACATAAGTGCATTTATAATTTTTTTACTTGGTCCTTTGCTTCTCTGCGCGTATTTGTATTTGCAATTTCTTTGCTTGTCTATTTCAGTTCAAGCATATTGTAGTTTTTGTTTAGGGCTAAAATGAAGCCTTCTTTTGTGGTTGCATTATGCATACAGGGAGCTTCAGCAACATTGTCATCTCGGAGTAAAAAGAAGAAATCCAGTTCAAAGATTAAGAAGGAATCTTCATCAGCTTCTCCAAAGGTTTTGCCAGCTGTTGGGGCATATGCCGTTCAATGCGTGAAATGCTTTAAATGGAGATTCATTCCAAGCAAGGAACAATATGAAGCTATTCGGCATTGGGCTTCTGCAGATCCTTGGGTGTGTAACAGAGCCTCTGCCTGGCGCCCAAATGCTTCCTGTAATGATCCAGCGGAACTCTCACAGGATATTACTCGTCTCTGGATAATTGACAAGCCAAATATACCTCGCCCTCCCACGGGATGGGAGCGGTTGCTCTCCCTCAGAGGAGATAGCACCTGCAGGTTTGCAGACGTGTACTATATTGCCCCATCTGGAAAAAAATTAAGGTCCAAAGTTGAAATTGAAAAATTCCTGGAAGAGAATCCTCAGTACGCCAAAGGGGTCAACATTTCGCAGTTCAATTATCAGATTCCCCGGCCACTTCATGAAGAATATCTCAGAAAACGCAAGGACTCAGCACCTCCGAACCGAGGCAGACCAGGTCGCAATGTTAAAACCAAAATGTTCTCCCATGAGAAAAAATAGCTATCCTTCCTCGGCAGATAAATTTTGTCATCAAAGCTTCTGTGAAACACTTTTTTGCATGTAGTTTTCAGATATATGTATCAAAGCAAGCTGACTTGCTAGTTCTATCTTTTGTCAAAATTGGTACTGCATAAAAGCAACATGACTTGCCAATTCATCTTTTGCCGAAATTTATTGTACAAATCGTTTTCAATGCGTAAGTTACTGCATATTCTATATAGTATTGAATATTCTTATTTGCGCTATATGTGTGGTTTCTTAGTTAACAACTAGAATGGACCTATCTTAACCCCACTCTCAATTTATCAAGCATTGAGAGGGATATAAAAACATCAAATTCAAACCTGTTGTTTAAACGATCTAGTGAAGATTGATTCAGGCGAATCTTTTTCCTCTGTTTTCTGTTTTATAAGCAGTAGACATGGGACACCTAATTTTTATTGTGTTGTAAATGTTACATGGATATTTTAAAGCAACTGAAATGGTTAGCTCGGTGCAATGATATAATCACAATGACATCAAGCATGACTCTAATTTCTGTTAAACGGCTACAGCTATTTTCCTTTCTTTCCGAGTTGGAATGCTTCCATTGGAAAGATCCTGAAAGGTTCCCTTTCCACTTTTTCCTCTTTTAAAAAATACATTTGTTGAGCTGCTTGTACAGGGTTATTTCAGTGTTATCTGACATGAAAGCAATAATGTAACTTTGTTTATGTTCTGCACAGAAGGATGGTGAAATCAATAAATTTTTTACAGATGCATGCTTTCTATTTCATCAAGAAAAAACGGTGCAAAAGAATAAATTTTTATCTAATCAATAGTTTTAGATCTATGGCGTTTCTGACCTGGATATGCAAAATCGTTAGATTGTCATACAACTCCCAGAAGATCTAACTTGCAAAGGCAAATGTTGATCCCCAAAGTGTCTTACATTCAAGGAAATATTAGGAATTGCAAAGAATAAGTTGTTTCCCTAAGAATAGGATGAATATTTTCTGATGGTGAATGAAAAAATAATAATGGTCTCTAAGTTGAATTTGCTGTGGCGCATGGGACATATATTTTATAATGTATGAGCTTGCTTTCTTTAGAAAAAAAAAATATTAAATTGTCTCTTTTCCTTCCCTTTCCAATAGAAAATCTCCAAAAAAATGCATTTCTGTGGAAATTTATCAGAATACAGATTCAATGGAAAACAAAGATTTCGCCTGCATCCTAGAAGGTTTCTTGGATTTTAGCCATGCGAATTTTCAGGGTTAGGGCTGCTGTAAAACAAGGTACAAAGCAGCAGTGGAAAGAGTACAGTGTTTCACTTCCAAACAGCCCAAGATTCCTAGTTTGTCAAGGGAAAAGGTATCAAACCAAAGGGATAAGCTTCATCCCTTTTAGGGCAACTTATCAGCCAATAACCAGATCTGAAAATACTTTTTTACAGCAATAATAACATTACAACAGCATTATGACAAGCAGGAAAATGAGCCCTTTGTATTCTTCACTTAGATATCAAATCACTTAACATTTGTCCTTCTAGATATGGCAAATCAGCAATACATATATATGTGTAAATAACAATGCACAAAGAACATACATAGTTGAAAATCAAGCCTGGAGATTGCACTAGTTTTGGACAGTTGGAAACTTCATTCATATGCTCAAGATGAAGTACATGGACATACTATAGCCTTCTTTCAAGGCTAGAGCCTAGCAAAAATCCCCCTAGCTCTCCAAGCCTTAGCTATGACCAATCAACAAAATGCTAGCAATCCAAGAAAATCCAATATGAAAGAATCATTCCAACATATCCTTGAAGGCAAGACATCCTCTCCTCTTCTTCACAATTCCACTCTCCTCTTCTTCACAATTCCACACTAGTGTTTAATCACAAAATCATTATCTCAAATTTCCAAGGGATAAACCCTAACCCTAGACCTCCAAGCAGACCAGGAAACCCTAGACACTTAAGAGAGAGAGAGAGAGGCTAGTGCACACTCTTCTGAAGGCCATGCCTCATCACAATAGTGAATACAGGTGAGTGGATGAACATATATGAATGAAAAACCCTTTCCTTTCTCTATTTATATGAGCATATAAAAATCTTCGTATTATAGCTAACTCTTTGGAAGTATAAATCTGTTCCCTTGCTTGAATTTCTTGCACATTTTCAGACTTTTCATTGAGTAGCTATAAAACATGTCAAATCTGGTTTATACATAACAGCCTTCCACTCCTATGTCCAGACCCCCCTAGAACCTAAGAGACTCAAGAATAACATACCCATAGGTTCTACCAGCTCACATAAATTCTGGAAAACCATTGCTTTACAAGAAGGCAGATTAATGCTAAGTTCTCTCCAATTTCTTCAAATCTCTTTTCCTTTTCAAAGACTTAGTAGTTTAGGGAAGCCCCCTTTGTTGGTGATTTGCTCAACAAAGTGTGGGAGTAGGACCTGGGTCATTGAGGTGACGCCTCCAAATTGCCTTTAGGTCCACACTCAGTGGCTTTGGACTTTTTCTCCTTTGCTGTGGATTGAATGGTAACAGAGCACATGCTATTTGAGCCTAGCCAACGATGTACTTTTTTTATTATCTGCTGTATAAAACTATATACTGTGATGTAAATAAAAAACTACCTTTATTTGCTCAAAAATAAATCAACAAATTTATGGAAACAATAAGGTTTGAATTTATTTTCACATACCTTCAAATGGACACAAGATTCCAGTCTCAAATCACCTTCAAGTTTGTAGATAATATTTCACTGAAACCAGCCCACAGACAGGCCCATTCTCGCTCCGAGTCAACTCTCTTTTGACTTTGGACTTTGGATCCTTTGGTGTGGATTTGAATGGTAACAGAGCATATGCTATTTGAGCCTAGCTGATGATGTATTTTTTTTTGGCATCTACTGTATAAAACTACATACTGTGATGTAAATTGAAAACTACCTTTAATTGCTAAAAAAGAAATCGACAAATTTATACAGAGACAGTAAGGTTTGAATTTATGTTTACATACCTTCAAATGGGCACAAGATTCCGGTCTCAAATCATGTTCAAATTTGAAGATCATATTTCACTGAAACCGGCCCACAGACAGGGCCATTCTTGCTCCGAGTCAACTCTCTTCGCTATGGTTCTGAAATCTTCAAATGCTCCCAAATGTTCAATGAGAAGAGTGTGAGACAAAGAGAGGGTAGGGATTGCTCGTTTTCAGGTTTTCATTTTTTTCTTTTTGAAGCACTATAGGGCAGGTTGGGTGCTGAACCAGCTAGTTTGGTTAAGAACTGGTCCAAAATTGGTTCTTGGTCTGAGCTAGACCAGAATTTGCCCAAAATGGTCTGGAATAGCCAGTTAATTTGAGATTCCAATGGAGATTCCAATGGAATTGCAATATATGCAGTTTTTGTCTCTGAGGCAGCAGGTCATGTCCTTTTAAAATATGCTGGAGATTCAAGTATGGAATGTTGGATTATTCCTTCCCTCAAGAACACATCATGGTCAGCAATGGTAATTTCTTTTGCCTCACTGGTTGCCATGGCTGCTGTGTTTGCAATGTGTGTCTTTGTACGTAAGTATCGGCTCCAACAAGTTAGACAAGGACTACCGCGTCTCGATGAGTTAAATGGTATGAGTTTTCGGCAAGTGAAAGCATTACCAAGCCTGATATTCAATTCTGTTGCTGGCAACAACTGTACATCAGAAACCTGTGCTATATGTCTTGAAGACTATACAGCTGGGGAAAAATTACGGGTCCTTCCTTGTTGCCATAGTATGTTGGTTCTACACAAGTCTTTTGGTGCCTTTTTGATAGTGATGGCTGTGCAGTTAGTTATTTTGTTTGTTTCTGGAAATGCCCTGTCTAACTATTTTTTCTATAGTTATGATGATATTCGTTGGTTCTTTTCTTGGCAGGATTTCATGTCTTTTGTATAGATTCTTGGCTCACAATGTGGCGGACATTTTGCCCTGTATGCAAACGTGATGCAAGGATTATAAATGGAGAGTCTCCAGCGACAGAAAGCACACCACTTTTGTCTGCAACTTCTTTATTGTCTTCTCCTATTCCATCGGCACTGTCATCCTTTATAGAATCTCCATCTGCGCATGCATCTCCAAGTTCAGTGCTGCCTCATGCCGAATCAGCATGTTCTCATTATTCTTTAAATGCCTCATTGTACATGCCACAAACATTAGATTCTTGTAGTGTTTCCTCCCTTCTGAGTAGAAACTCTGCTAACATTGCACATACTTCTCTGTTGTCCATGGGTAGTCAGTCTTCCCTGTTTTCATCCCAAAATTCTCTCTTCGTCTCCACATATGACATCACCTGTAGATCCTGGGCCAGACTGTTATAATGCATCTCCGCAATTTGATGCTTCATTCCCTCTTCCACCGTGCATTCAATCCTGTGGTGGGTCGTTGGCAGTAATTTCTCCTTTCATTTCAACACACTCCTTACCAGGTTATCAGGAGTGTTATGCATAACCATTTGGGCATTAGAATGGGTGATCTCATTTGTTCACTGAGCTCTAAAAAGTGATCTGTGCTAACTACCCTTTTTCCTGGTGGGACACTAGGAGGACATCTGAACTTCCTATTATTCCCGAAGGCAGCTCATGTCATATAGCTGTATCGAATTTTGTTTTCAATTTTATATCTGAATTGCGTTGTGTTTATGGTCCTTGCAAAAACTATTGGTAACTTATGGGTAGTTTGTGAAATTAGTTTTATGTAAAGGGCAAGGATTGTAACATAGGTTGCTTCCTTGGAGAATTGTGACATTATCGGTTGAAGTTAGAACAGTTGATTGGATATTCTGCTAGAGCATCTTTTATATCAGATAATTACAAGAGTACAGGGATTCCCCAGAGCGCTTTGTAATTAAAAATTAGAGAGTAATTTCCAGATCGTTAATTTTCAAAGTTACACGAATTGTGGCACAATTGGAATCAACAAAAGACTTAGAAAATCGACACTCCAACTTGTATGTTGAAAAAAGGAGAATTTCCTTAAAATGAATCTACATTTAACTTGTTGAAAAAACGGGAAGAATTTCGTTTAAGAAACATAAATAAAGGTTACACTGTTTCATTCATTTCATATAATTCATATTTGAGATTTGGATTAATCATTCATAACAACATACATCAATAAAAACAAGAATTAAATGTTATAATTATTTAGTTATAAGTGGTTAAAGTTGTAATAAAAACTTAGATCCTTAAGTAAATAAAATTTTAAATTAAAATTTAATTTTTTTATTTTAGATATTTCAAAATAAGTGTTGATATATTTAATTTTTTTATTTTAGATATTTCAAAATAAGTGTTGATATATTTCATAATAGATTCATAAATTATATTCATAATCATAAAAAAGACTCTGTTTTGCGTTAAAGAAAAGACTTCCGAAGACATTGCATTCCAAATTTGCGAAATGAGTGTTGCAATGCCAAGTCCCCTCTCCAAATGGCAAGGACATTTTTATGCATGAAAAGAAAATTTTAAAGTTTGTTGCCTTTCAAACTTGCCAAATGAGTGTTCTGGTGCCAAATCTGCTCTCTAAATGCTTGCTGTGCCAAATGAGTGTTCTGGTGCCAAATCTGATCTCCAAATGCTTGCTGTGGCTGCTGCTGAAGTACTAATACTCTCAAGTATCTGATATTATTAATGTTTGTTGGTATTTTAGAGTCTCAATTAGATATTAATTGCGGAGAAAAATGAAATAAACACTTCGACAAGGCAAATATTTACGTGATAAAACATCAACAGTGTGTTGTATTACACTTATTGTTAAGAAACATGATTACAATTAAGCTTACAACCACATTATATTCCATTTCTTATGTCGCATAGATATATCTCTAAGTTGGCACTGTTATATGAAATTCCATAATTTAATACAAACTACCAACATTTACTTGAAGTAAATTTAGTTTGTACAATTTCTACAATTTCCTCATACTTTGTCCAAGCTCATTCATCAGATCTTTCATAAGCTAGAGAAGCTAAACATCACCACAATTTCTCTGACAATAATGATTTTGTAGACATGTTTGTACATTTTCTTGATTATGGGTTTTTTTAAGAGCTATTACAACTCCAATAACATATTTTACATAATGGTATTTAATATGAATATATTTTGTTTTATTACAATAAGCTGGATTGGTAATAAATGGTGGGGTTGTTTCCCGGATTGACTTTGTTAAGGGTCGATGCCCAAGGCATCCAATGGAAGTTTACAAAACTTGACCACTTTAGGTCTTAGGCTGCCCCCCTGGACTAGAAGGGGTAATCCTCAACATATCACAAATGATAATTGCCTTGAATTACTTTATAACAATTATTTAAGGTGATAATCGCCTTGAATTACTTTATAACAATTATTTAAGGTGTTAGTTTCCCAGATTAATGATGGCATGTAAGATAACAAAAAGTGAAGAGTTAATAATAGAGTGGAAAAAAATACACTTGAATTAAAACATACTGATCTAACAATACCCAATAGGCATCATCATTTCTATAACACAAATTTCTCAAAGTTGATAGACATTATGTCAAGAAGGAGGATATGCTCAAGTCAATAGCATTGGTATTCACAAGCATATCAAAAGACACATTAAACATAAATGGTCATAATGTTAGTATTTCCACATATGTTTAATAGTAGAAAGTATACTACATTTAAACCAAACAATTCGTTGTATGCGTGAAAACAATGAATCTTTCATGTAAATTTAATAACTTACAAAATAATTATAAACTCTTCAAGATTTATTTTTTAACAGTACATCCACCATGTCAGATTAGTTATAGTGTTTATCAAAGTAATTTAGAAGCTCCAAGAAGACACAAGTCAAAACATAAAAGCGTTTATCAAAGTAATTTAGAAGTTCCAAGAAGACACAAGTCAAAACATAAATGTTAATAATACCTAGGAAATAGTGTATATTTTTCTGTAATAATTTAATCATTGATTAAAGCGCAAATGAAATATTAATACACTATCATGGTATGTAAATAATGATTTCATTGACTAGATTGTGATCTTAAAAAGTTGCATAATTGCATGGAAATAAAGAAATGGTTTTGAATTCAGATAAACAAATTTTTACATTCACAGTAAGAAAAGATGGACCGAATTTGCATTGTGGAGACAAATCTATGAGTCGATCTTCAATTTATTGCCTAAAAATTTGCCCCACTAGGATTTATGAGTGTAATCCCCTACCCTTACATAAAGAACTCTCTTGCTTTGATGGCTTTGAGTCCTTTTATTTCACATAAAGTTGGTTTACCTTTTTCATTTTAATAAGTGTTGCTTTAATAACAACTTTAGGGTTAGTGCTAATTTAGATTAATTGGCCTCACTTTCAATTTGTAGCAATTTAGTAAGCAAATTATTCTTCTATTGTAATTTATTCCATCTAAGTTAAAATATTTTGGCCTTGAAATTTTAATCCATCTCCTTCCTACATCACATGAAAATGACAATTAGTTCCTTAGAAGTTACATAATGATTCAAAAATGAAATGAACTAGATATATTTTCCAAAGTCGTTACACCACTATTTTTCTGAAATGGCTTGAAATAAAATTATTAGAGATAAAAATATATTTTACGTGTCTCTCATTTTACTTAAGATTATTATTATTATTTTGTAGTAAATACTTGTTAATTTTTTTCCCCAATTGAACCATATATGACAAAACCCTAAAAATTAAAATATGTTTCTTTTGGATTTAATATGTTTTTTCAATTTTGGTGCAAACCAATAACAAAGAAAGCCCTTAGCCAAAACTTTCAACAATGTCACATCCAATTATCTTAATTTTATTAGTTAGTTCTTGATCTTCTTATATGACCATGCCAAAATTTTGAGTTACAACATAAGATTATCTTCTTCATGTGTAAACCTTTTTCGGCTTCAATATAAATTATACTTGTAGATATATGTTTAATTGAATTAATTCAAATCACATGTTAACATCTAAATTGTGAGGTAGATTTTCATTGTAATATATTGCTTGAAACAATATCAAATTGGGAGACAATACAATATAATTTTGATATGCAAGTCCATTGCATTGGAGAGTGGAGGCTTCAGATGACGAACGATTTGTAATAATATTAGGTAGAAAAGTGCACATATTTTAATTATAATATGTGAGTCTGATGTATCGAAGGGTAGCTATTAATCACGATGGATGGTGGTTATTTATGTCAAGTGTTAAACCATTCATGACATAACCTTTTAAGTTTCACCCAATATGATTCAAATCCTTCACGTACCTTATGTTAAGCTGTGTATAAATGTAAGTTTGATTTATAGGTTGGATATTTTTTCAAATGTAGCTTTTGTGAAATTATGCTCTCTCTCTCTCTCTCTCTCTATATATATATATATATATATATAGGAAAGTGAACTCTCATATAAAGCACGTGCACCATGAAGTTTATAAAAGGCCTTTTATTATAATATATCCCTCATCATATAATTGCCTCTTTTTAAAATAAGTGATATAAAATAAAGTTTATAAATTTTTGGATGATTGTTTTAGATTATATAAGGTTTGCAAGAGACTCTTTTATTTATCTATTTATAAGGATATAAATAATTTTATGGATTAGAAAAGATATTAAGTGAAAGATGAAAGATAATATTGACATTTTATATTTAATAGAAAAAGTTTTGATATGGCTAACACGTATATATTAGTTATGAGAAAAATAATGATCACTATAGAACTTGATGTTTTAGATAGTGGTTTGGGCTAATATACGAATATGAACTAAAATAAGGTGTATAAGAATGAAGTTAATAGAGCTAGGTATTAGAGCATTAAATAAAATTTGACAAGGGTGGCACTTATGGACCACCATGATACAATCTTTAAAGGTCAAAAGCCAAACGTATTTGACATGCAATTTTTTTGGGCAATGACAAACCCAAATAAATGATCACCACATTCTCCAACATGGAAATCATTTAAGACTTGTTTGACATCCTCATGAGTGAGACTTCGACGCAATGTTGAATCGACTCCGTGATGATAAAGAGTATTGATGAGAATAACATAAATATAATCTTAATAGCATATACACTAACATTCTTCACGAGACAACTCAAAACGAAAACATTGAGTTTGGAGAAAGAGTAATACATCCTCAGACCATGGATCAAACAATCTAAGGAGGAATAAGGATTCATCAGACAATGAGTCCACAACCACGAGTTCATCAACTTGGGGTAAATTAGACATTACCTCAACGATGGCCATGATTTTTTGGATTTGGCCATGACATTAAACTCCAGATCAAACTCTTGAAAGATAACAATCCACTTTGATTATTTGCTCCCAATGATTTTTCGACTAAAGATATGTTTCATGGTGTTGGAGTTAGGGATCATTGTAGTTTTTTGCAAGAGTCTATAATGTTGAAACGTTCGACAACATATATAACCACCAAAGCCAACTTCTTAATGTTTAAATAGCACAGTGTTAATTATTGTAGCTCGGACAGTTGTTCTAGTCTTGAAGCATATTTACCTATCAAACAAGTACGGTACGAAGTTCTCACTTTTTTAGAGTTGCAAAAAATCATCTAACTTTGAAAATGTTGATTCAGAATACACCCTTTTTTTGGAGTATACTTTTGACACTTTAAATTTTCTTATTTATTAAGTATGCACATTTTTTTTAAATGTTAGGGATTTTCATGCCAATTTTGAAAAGTGTTGATGCAACATCAACCCCATTTTTCAACCTATTTCATCATCTTCCTTCTTTGGGTCCACAAGGCTTTGTTACCCAAACCCCCCCCCCCTTTTGCACATGTCTGGGTCAGGCTTGGAACATTTCCCCAGAGGTTGATGCAGCTAAAAAAGAGAAAATAAAAGTATATCAAGACCACATACAAAAGGAAATAATACCACAAAATACAATAGATGGTTGGTACAATAAAATTAGCGCGTGGGCAAAAGCCAAACATGAGCTCTACCCCTTATAATTATGGCCATCACCTTGGTTTCTAGGGCCTTTATGAACACCTCCTGCATAATCAAGGAACCCATGCATGTACTAACCCCTAGTGGGCAATGAACTACAAGGGGGTATTCATTGCTTATAATATACACAACATGTTGTCATCCCCTGGAGCTCTGAGAAATGTACTAAAAGAAAAAGAAAAATAAATGCAAAAGGCAAATGAAGAGGGGTGGAAAAACAAAGACCAGGGTAACTCATGTACCATGATTTCTTCCTCCTACATCTATACACTAAAATATGTGGACATCCCTCATCATTACCACCCTTGAGCTCATGGAATTTTGCCTTGAGACCCCTATGTCCCGATCCACCTCATCGTTATCCACGTGAAACCTACCATTTGAAGGATGTACCTTGGACATGTCTTTCCTTTTAGGAGCCGATAACACCTAATAGGGTTAGTTTATTGACCACTCCTACCTATAGAAGTAACACCATTAGATGCTCAAAGCCTCAAATTTAGAAGAAAAGCCCATTATGAAGTCTCATTTGTGCCCTTGATTAACAAGCTTGGTTCACTTAGATGCACTAATGAATCATTGTACCTGATGGTGAGGAGATACATTGGATTTTATGCATAATTGGAAAGTGGTTTCATCATGGGTTGGGCAACTTAACTGGGGCCAAAGCCCACCAGAGGATCATATTAACACTTGTAGGGGATGTGTTGAGAGCCATGGGACTCCGTCATGTGATATAATATAATATCATCTTATGGGCGCGCTTAGCACATTCAACTTGTTTTTTTCCTCACATTATATGCGAGATGATGCACCTGGATTAACAATTCCCCCAAACGGCTTAGCCATATATACAGGGTTTGGAAGCTGATTCGAGGTTGAGAGGCGGTTTGTCTCATCCTTGAGACACGGGAGTGCATTTAATTGTTTTAGAGAGACCGTGAAAAGTATTCCAGAGGTGATTACAAAGCATGATGAAATATGAAAAGGGTGCGTTTTTGGAAAGTTTTCAAAAACAACATTTCCAAGGAGTGATAGTAGAACCAAGGGTGTTCTAGATTTAATACATTATGATATTTGTGGTCCAATGTTCCCAAAATATCTCAAGGGTTATGATTTTTTCATGACCTTTATTGATGACTTCTCCAAGAAGACCTGGATTTACTTCTTGAAGACAAACTTATCAGATCGGCTTGTCACAGACATAGATAATGCATATACAGATGAATCGCAGATCAAATTCATCGCAGATATATAATAACAGAACCAGATATCCGCAATGCGCAATAACTTAAGCAAATATATTCATGTATTCAACCATCAACATATCTTCATGCATAAAGAACAGAACTACTTGTGCACATATAATATAAGTAAATAGATCTCAAAGTAATAATAGTAAACAGATAACACAATTCTTCGCCAAAACCGGTGTTTTTATTAGATTCAAAACAATTTAGTATAACATAATTCTCCCTTACAATTACCCTTCCACACACACAGCCAACGGAGTCTGGTGAGCTCTGGTATTGCACCAAGAGCGCTGCAGCTCCCATGGGCTGCCCTACTTTACTTTATCAACCCGGGGTTCATACAAACTTGGAGGTGAGAGTGCTATATATATGAGTAGATGTATTCTACTCATTTCATCCTCTTTCGCTCTACGAAAGGGTGCTACTTCTAGGGGTTCTCAGTGAAGTCTGTCACACTTCAATGAAACTAAACTAAATTGCAGAAAGTAATGACAGAAATAAATTAAATTAAATTGCTGAAAAGAAATGACAGGAAGGAAACTAAACTAAATTGATGAAAGGAAATGATAGAAAGAAACTAAATTAAATTACTGAAAAGAAATGACAGGAAGGAAACTAAAGAAAATTTCTGAAAGGAAATGACAGAAAGAAATTAAATTAAATTGCTGAAAAGAAATGACATGAAGGAAACTAAACTAAATTGCTGAAAAGAAATGACAAAATGGAAACTAATTTAACTTGCTGAAAAGAAATGGCAGAAAGGAAACTAATTTAAATTGCTGAAATGAAACTAATTTAAACCACTCTTAACTTGGCCAATCGGCTAAACACACTTTACTTATCCTCTAATATATCTACCATGCTACCATGCTTCTAACCATGCAACTATTCATGATCTAACTAAACTTGAAAAAGTGTTGCTTGCAGTTTGGAGGAAAAAGGGCTAAAGATGCTATTGGAGGGGTTGAACACATGGGACAAGGCTTAGAGGTGGAAAGAGGGGTTTGGACTTTATTAAAGCTTATAATATCGCAAAAATTCTTTGGATCGGAATGATTTGAAAAGTGCGATGGCAGAGAAGTGAGAGTACAGTTCGGGAGTGGGAGCAAAATGCGATTTGCGAAAAGGGAAAAGGTTGCGATTTGCGATATCGCAATATCGAAATTGGCATACAGGAGCCATAAGTGTTAACAAGGAGCGGATAAATATTTCGATATGCGATTTGGGACGGGATAAACACTGCGAGGTGTGATTTGCGGTGTGGCGGAGTACAGAGCGATATCGCAATCGGCGTTTGGAGCGGTAAGTCTTAAAGGAAAAGGGGAAAACGTTGCGAAATGCGATGGGTGACGTGGCGGTAGGATCGGCGACAAAGTACGACAAAAATATCGCAATCAGTGTTTGGAGTGGTAATTGTTAACGGGAACAAAATAAAAAGTGCGATTTGCGATGGGGATAAAGATTACACAATGCGATTGCGAAAAGGGGTTGTGATAAGTCTTAAAGGAAGAAGGGGAAAGGTTGCAAAGTGAGAAATGCGATGACTGATGTGGCAGTGAAGTACGGTAAGAATACCACAATCGGGGCTTGGAAGCCGAAAGGATTAACGAAAACCGATAGAAGATGCGAATTGCGATTGCGATAGGGTATTGGGGTAAGTCTGTTAGAAGAAGAGGGATTGAGTTCCAATGTTTTTTTTTAATAATTTTGTTGAAAAGGTAAAGGCGAGGTGAAAAGGGAAAATTGCTGAAATATTGAAGAACGACAAAGGAAAGGGAAGGGGTTCTACGATGGCCAAGATGTGATAATCAGGAAATTCTAAGGTAAAAGAGCACATGCAAAACTTTAATGGTTTCTATGAATAAAAAGGGTGCGACAGCTGATAGGAAGAGAAAAGGAGGGAAATGGAGCATAACAGAGGTGTTTGGAAGCGTAACACAGAGATGGAAAATGAGGTGGGGAGGTGCCACTCGAGCTGCTCTGGGGTTTTACCAATACATCCTGCGATTAACCCTGATAATTTATGCATGACATACATATGAAATGTGTGATAAAAACAATGGAAAGAAAGTATGAAACTAATACTGCAACTCTACCCTAAACTCAAACAGAAAGAAATTTTTTGGCCTGTGGGAAGGTCTACTCTGCTCGAACTCTATTGATAGAGATAAGAGGGGAACACTGCCTCATATTTTTATAGATTTTATCAGCTATTTTACAGCGCAGATAAGCATATTAACTCTACAGCAACAAACTATAATAGCAATGAAAATATCAGAAATAAAACTAGCTAAATAACATAAAGGAAAGAATGACAACAACAGAGAAGCTGAGGCACATGGGTTGGGCCCTAACCCACGAGCCCAACTCTCTAGAACTAAATCAATAAAAGGTCATTTGAATACCCATTGCATTACAAAAAAATAGTCTTATTACATCCTGAAGATCTTAAACAACGAAAACCTAATAGCTTGTAGCAAAAGTTTTGAATGGAATCGAATCCCATCCTTCCTATCTCCAGCTCTGCTCTATTTATTTTACAGGGCAATTACCAGCAATTCCCTTGAAAATAGTGACTGAGTCCACTTGAATCCAAGTAAACATAGATTGAGCGCACTTCGTCCTCAGTTCACTTGGCTGCCTTTGATAGTTAAGGAGGGTGGAAAAACCCCTTGAATTTCTCCAAGGTTTCTTAATAATTTCCTGATATTGTGCCAATTTCTTCTCCAATATTGATCTTCCAGTCACAAGGAGAAAGTCCCTAAATTATCTCCTTTTCCATATCTACAAAATATTCTCACAATATTCTACAAAAATAACCAATATTAAGCACAAATATGCAATTACCTTTAATCCTTCCTAAGAACATATTAAAGCATAAGAAAACATGATTAAGTGCAGTTGGAGAGATTTAATATATATTTTCATGTGCATAAGGAAGGTAGATGGGCCTAAGAAAGGTTAGATGGGCCTTAATTTATGTCTAATTTAGAGGCCCATCATCGCCCACCTACAGAAATTGTTGCTCATCCTCTGAGCAACCTATTCATCCTTCTTGCCTTCTAGTTCTTCCTGCATGCTGGCTTATTTCGTTTTCTGTTTATTGGCCCATGCGCTGCTCCTCCTGCTAATCTTCTTTCTATTCTTCTTGCATTTCTTCTCATAGGTGTTTCATGGAGGTCCTCAGATGCCTTAAGAAAATCCGTTTCGCATGCAAAGAGGTGGTTGATCCACCTTTTATTTGATTTAAAAAAAAAAATTGCATGCATAATACACTCACAGTTATTTTTTTGTTAACTGAGTTCATCCTTAGTTACCCCTTGGCACTCCTTGTCTTCCATTGCAATGAACTGCTTACTACCCACTTTCTCAAGTCCTTTTTACTTTTTTCTTGTTCCTATTCTTGGTGGAAAAAGTGAGGCTAGTTACTAGATAAGGCTGAGGTTTCTCTGCTACTGATTTTGGCTATATATAAAAACTTTCCTTCTCACACTATTTAATGTTTTCTTAAGCTAAAATATATTCGAAGAAAGCGTTATATGATTGCATACCTGAGCCTTACCATTGATTTGTTTTTGTAGGTGATATTGAAGCTGTTGATATGGCTGTTGAAGCTGTCTTCGGTGGTTCTGAAGCTGCTCTAAAGCTGCATGTGATAATCTGCTTGAGGTCCTTTTGGAGCTTCTGAGCACAGGAGAAGGAAGTCCAAGTTTGACTACCTTTGTACAGGGTGTTGACCATATTTTATTTTTGTGCTAACTTGCTATTTTTATACTTCCAAAGGTTGGAGAGCACATGCATTCCTTAGAGAGAGATACATGGAGAAATATACTTTTTTTTTTAAGGCCTTCTAGCTGCCTTAATGAGGTTTTCAACTGGTAGGTCTGCCTAGACGCCTCAAAGGAGGTTTTCAATCAGTGAGCCAATCTCAGACTCCTCAAAAGAGGTTCACCTGAGATTTTATTCTTTTTCCCTTTTTTTGCTTTTTTTTCTTTTTCATTTTCCTACTCTACTTGAAAAAACAAAACCTTTTTCAAGTATAGAAATAATTCCAATGAAGCCATGTACACATCAAGATGACAGATAAAATCATGTGCACACTTGGAATACATGCTTTGACATGTACTTGAATATGAGAGATGAATTGCTTTGACTGGGATTGTATCAAGTACCGTTGGAGAGGAGTGTGTTGCTGCAACTTAATGACTGTTTGGAACCATATGTCAATATAGTTGTGATGCCCCTGGTCTACTTGCTGAGTTGGATCACCTTGGATGTACTCTTCTATTATGACATTCAAATCTTCATCTTTTTTTTTTATTGTTCTCTTGAACACATGGAGGAAATGCTGGTAAACATGAGGAAACTTTCTCAAAATCTGATTCTGATGCCGACTGTTCATCAAGTGTAGCCTTTGATATTTTGATCTCCTCAGTTGGATCTTCTTCTTCTTGATGTTTTCCTTCAATGACATTAAGAAAATATCTTCTTTGCAATACCTTTATTGAACTAATATGCAAACCATTTAGATCAAGAGGATATGTTTGATAGTGTTGTACCCCAACATTGTAAGTGGGCTGAGATACTTCATGGTGTGGGCTTCGAAATGGTGGTATAGGTAGTTGAGTGGGGGTGGATATATGAGATGGATGTGGTTAAGGCTATGGTTGTGGTGGAGATGGGTGGTAGGGATAACATAGATTTGGGTATGGAAATGGTGGTGCAGGTAGTTGAGTGGGGGTGGATATATGAGATGCATGTGGTTGAGGCTGTGGTTGTGGCTGGTAGGGATAACATGGGGTTGGGTATGGAGGATATTGAGGGAAATATCGAGGATTTTGAGGATTTTCCCAATAAGGACCTTGCCAACCATGTTGGCAAGATTGGTTTTGGGGTTGGGATGGCCAAGGTTGCCAAGGAGGGAGTGTGTCCCAATTAGTTTTAGATGGATGTGGATAAGCTTGAAATTGTGAAGTGGGTCCTTGCATCATATCAAGTTTACTAGGTTGCCAAGGTATCCTTGGAGCTACATAACATAGCTTCTTTGGTGATTTACTTGCTCCATTGTCTTCTTGGTAAACTTATTTAAACCTGGGGAATGATGAATAAAATTTAGTAGCATAAGATTCTGTATGGATAACAAAAATATCAACATCTTCTTTTTTCTCATTTTGCATTCTTAACATTTATACTTGTTCACTTAGATTGCTAATAATTTTCATTTTAAAGTTATCAAGCAAATTTCCAAGTTCATCTTGCCTTACCAATGTTGATGCTGACTTACTTACTCTTTCCCTTCCTCTTGATATGCGCTTGCATGTTTCACAAATTTCTTCAAATGAAAATTGGTATACATCTCCTCCACTCATGAGATTAAGGAGATCAATCCACTCATCCCTAATTGTTCTAAGTAAGAGGGTTTTTAGTGTGTCAAATCCTAAATGATGCAAATTTTCCCTCTTAACTTTAAACATGAACCTCTCTATTATATCCTCAAGGCTCTCATCTTCTTCTTGGTTCATTCTAAAAATTTCTTCTTTAAGATCACTATCTTTATATTTTTCTAGAAATATCTTTTGCATATCATTCCATGATCTTATTTAATTAGTACCTACACTCATGAACCATTTAAGAGCTCCATCTTTTAATGTTGCAGGAAACAATCTCAAATTTTGAGTGTGTGATAATTAGCCATAATATCTAAAAAATATCTCAAATTCAAAGAGAAATGTTTCCGGATCCTCTGTCCTCATACCATGGAAGTTGGGAAGGAAAGATGGAGGGATGTTCTTCATATGTACACTGGTGTCTAGATCTTGAATGGGAAACCCATTAAGATATTCTTCATTGTTATCATATCCGTCCATCTCTTCTACCTTCAAAAGTGTATGGTGATGTGGTTCTTACTGCACCACGTGGTCAAGTGGGGGGAGTTGGTATTGGAGAAGTGTTTTTTTTTTTGAGTATCCCTACTCCTATGAGGCATGAAAATCATATTTTTTTGTATTTTTCAATATTTCAGAAACAACATGAAAAAGGAAAGCAGAAAAGAATGCTAAAAATGAATCAAATCATCTACTAGACACCTCCCCGGAAACAACGCCAAAAAGTGGTGAGCCCTGGTATTGCACCAAGAGTGATGCAACTCCCAAGGACTGCCCTACTTCACTTTATCAACCCGGGGTTCGTACAAAATTGGAGGTGACAATTCTATATACACAACAGATGCATTATACTCATGTCATCCTCTTTCGCTCTATGAAAGGGTGCTACTTCTAGGGTTTCTCAATGAATTCTGTCACATTTCAATGAAATCAAACTAAATTGCAGAAAGGAAATGACAGAAAGAAACTAAATTAAATTGCTGAAAATAAATGACAGGAAGGAAACTAAACTAAATTGCTGAAAGGAAATGACAGAAATAAACTAAATTAAATTGATGAAAAGAAATGACAGGAAGGAAACTAAACTAAATTTCTGAAAGGAAATGACAAAAATAAACTAAATTAAATTGCTGAAAAGAAATGGCAGAAGGAAACTAAACTAAATTGCTAAAAGGAAATGAAAGAAATGAAACTAATTTAACTTGCTGAAAAGAAATGGCAGAAAAGAAACTAATTTAAATTGCTGAAAGGGAACTAGTTTAAACCACACTTAACTTGGCCAATCAGCTAAACACACTCTACTTATCCTATGATCCATCTACCATGCTTCTAACCATGCAACTATTCATGATCTAACTAAACTTGAAAAAGTGTTGCTTGCAGTTTGGAGGAAAAAGGGCTTGAACACATGGGACAAGGCTTAGAGGTGAAAAGAGGGGTTTGTACTTTATTAAAGCTTATAATATCACAAAAATTCTTTGGAGAAAAGTGATTTGAAAGTGCGATGGCGGAGAAGCGGGAGTAGAGTTCGGGAGCGAGAGTGAAATGCGATTTGCGAAAAGGGCAAAGGTTGCGATCTACGATATCGCAATATCAGAATTGGCAGACAAGAGCGGTAAGTGTTAACAAGGAGAAGATAAATATTGCGAGATGCGATTTGCGACGGGATAAACACTGCGAGGTGCGATTTGCGATTTGCGGTGTGGAGGAGTACGGAGCGATATCGCAATCGACGTTTGGAGCGGTAAGTATTAAATGAAATGGGGAAAAGGTTGTAAAATGAGAAATGCGATGGGTGACGTGTCGGTAGGACCGGCGACAGAGTACGATAGCGATATCACAATCGACGTTTGGAGCGGTAAATGTTAATGGGAACAAAATAAAAAGTGCGATTTGCGATGGGGATAAAGATTGCACAATGCAATTGCGATAAGTCTTAAAGGAAGAAGGGGAAAGGTTGTGAAGTGAGAAATGCGATAGGTGGCGTGGCATCAAAGTATGGTAATAATATCGCAATCGGGGCTTGGAAGAGGAAAGGATTAATGGAAACTGATAGAAGATGCGAATTTTAGTAATTCTGTTAGAAGAAGAGAGATCGAGTCCCAATGTTTTTTTTGAATATTTTTGTTGAAAAGGTAAAGGTGAGGTGAAAAGGGAAAATCACTAAAATGTTGAAGAACGACAAATGAAAGGGAAGGGGTTCTATGATGGCCGAGATGTGATAATTGGGAAGTCCAAGGTAAAAGAGAACATGAAAAACTTTAATGGTTTCTATGAATAAAAAAGGTGCGACAATTGATAGGAAGAGAAAAGGAGGAGGTAAATGGAGCGTAACAGAGGTGTTTGGAAGTGTAACATAGAGATGGAAAATAAGGCGGGGAGGCGCCGCTCGAGCTGCTTTGGGTATTTACCAATACATCTTGCGATCAACCCTGCTAATTTATGCATGAAATATATATGAAATGCGTGATAAAAACAATGGAAAGAAACGCTGAAACTAGTACTACAACTCTACCCTAAACTCAAACAGAAAGCAATTTTTTTGGCCTGTGGGAAGGTCTACCCTGCTCGAGCTCTATTGACAGAGATGAGAGGGGAAGAATTCCTCACAGTTTTATAGATTTTATCATCTATTCTACAACGCAGATAAGCAGATTAAATCTATGTCATCAGAAAACTATAATAGCAATGAAAATATCATAAATAAAACTAGCTAAATAATGGAAAGGAAAGAATGACAACAATAGAGAAGTTGAGGCACATGGGTTGGGCCTTAACCCACGATCCCAAATACCTGGAACTAAATAAATAAAAGGTCATATGAATACCCATTGCATTACAAAAAAAATACAGTCTTATTACATCATGAAAGTCTTAAACAACGAAAGCCTAATAGCTTGCAACAAAAGTTATGAATGGAATCGAATCCCATCCTTCCTATATCTAACTCTGCTCTATTTATTCTACAGGGCAGCTAGAAATAGCTCCCTTGAAAATAGTGATTGAGTCCCTTGAATCCAAGTAAACATAGATTGAGTGCACAACGTCCTCAGTTTGCTTGGCTGCCTTTGATAGTTAAGGAGGGTGGACAAACCTCTTGAATCTCTCCAATATTTCTTAATAATTTCTTGATATTGTGCTCATTTATTCTCCAATATTGATCTTCCAATGGCAGGGAGCATGTCCCTAAATTATCTCATTTTCCATATCTACATAATCTGCCAAATATTCTCACAATATTCTACAAAAATAACCAATATTAGGCACAAATATACAATTACCTTTAATCCTTCCTAAGAACATATTAAAGCATAAGAAAACATTATTAAGTGCAGAAGGAGAGATTTAATATATATTTTCATGTGGATAAGGAAGGTATATGGGCCTAAGAAAGGTTAGACAGACCTTAATTTATGTCTAATTTAGAGGCCCATCAGAGTCCGCACACAACCAGGACTAGGTCTCTGTGCACACAGCCAGCAGGAGCCTTTCTACCCAACCCAGTCTTACAAAATGTATCGCTAAAGCATAAACTTACTTAGAGCCAAAACATTACATACCATCATGTAATAAACTCTATCTATATTTATATCTATTCAGTGTGCATATACTATAGTCTCAAACCATGGTTTAATGACCACAATTTACCCTTATAACCCATTTACACAAAAGAGGGACTTTGTCCCGCCCCAAATCCCCTTAAGCTTTCCTCGTAGCGCACATATGCAAAATTACATACAAAAAGTTACTCAAAAAGATACCCCAGGGGACCCCGCTCCAACAGGCCCCCCAAAAAAACTTGTTACTCGTCTCGAGTCATTGTGGGGTTGGCTCTTTCATCTTAGATTGTACATATCTGATATACCAATCCAATGCGTGATCTTGGAAAGCAGTGGCTAACTGTGTTTTCTTAACATCATCATTAGTAACCTATTGTGCTTTCGATACAACATCAATAACAAACCAAATTTGCTTAGTATCTTAATTTCCAATACCTATGAAAGTAGGTAGCTTCATAGACGCGGCCATATCTGCGCTTGGGGGAGGCAGAGGTGGTGGTGGTGGAGTGGATGCTTTATGAGATGAGCGTGGAAGTGGAGTGGATGGGACCTGAAATATGGTCAAGGCTCCTTGATTGTTAGATTTGGTGAAACTTATTCTCGGGAGACTTCCTCTTCTTTAGAGTTCACAGATTCACTAGAGATACTAGTTTCAGGCTCGTCCTCACTATCATATCTACCCTTGAGAGGACTGTAAAAAATTCCTCCTTCTAGGTCTGCACGGTAAATTATTCCACTGCACGTAGTAGGGTCTCTTCGAGACATTCACTCAATATGTTGGCACAGAGAGCCTTGTTCACATAATAACATCTTCAATAATAACTTGAAAGACCGTAGGAACTTACCTCTAGGACCCTTGAAAAATATTATTTTTGCTTTAGAGTATGACACAAATTGATCAATGGAAAATTCAGTGACAAATCCTCCCAAGATAAGATCGATCCAATGATCTATCATGCAGGTGATCTTATTGCTTGTCTTTTCTAATTGTTGTATTAATCAGGAGTCCACTCAGTGACTGCCTCATCCTTTGCATAGGTATTAAATTCAGTAAATCACGACAGCCACTCATGCAACTTAGTTGCAAAGGAACAAAAGAATATCTCGTGAAATTATGTATAGATGTACTTCTGAACCCATTTTTTAGGTGATATCTTATAACTTTGATTCTCTTGGATCGTGAATTCAAGGATATTTCTATCTAGCTAATCTTGCAATTTGTTCCGCATAGGGTGCCACAACATCAAATCTCCGTCAAAATGATCCCAGTCCTTGCAACATAACCATTTGTTGGTTTGAGGAGTCCTGATCCAGGTTCATGGTTCATCGCGCAACCAACAAACCCTCCAACTATTGGCCCTTTCGGCAATGACCTGCTTGCACAGATCAAAGTCTCACGTGAAGCAGTATGGGGGGGTGCTGGAACCAAGTTTCCACACCCTGAGGAAAAAATTAATGTGGTAGCCCTAAAAAGATTTATAACAGAAATCGTTGCAGATCAGAAACAAATGCACGCATATATAGAATAATACTTATCAGATAGGCTTGTCACAGACAAAGATAATGCATATACAGATGAATCACAGATCAACTTCGTCATAGATATATAATAACAGAACTAGATATTCACAATGTGCAATAACTGAAGCATATTTATTCATGTATTCAACCATCAACATATATTTATTCAGTATAATAGGCTTTCCCCTTAGAATTACCCTTCCGCGCACACAACCAGCAGATTCTGCACACAACCAGGACTAGATCTCCGTGCACATAGCCAACAAGAGCCTTTCTACCCAACCCAAACTTACAAAATGTATCGCTAAATCATAAACGTACATAGATCCAAAACATTACATGCCGTCATCGACTAGACTCTATCGATATTTATATCTATTTAGCACGCAGATACTATGGTATCAAACCATGGTTTGAGGCCCACAATTTACCCTTATAACCCATTTACATAAAAGAGGGACTTTGACCTGCCCCAAAGACCCTTGACCTTTCCATGCAACACGCATGTGAAAAATTACATACAAAAAGTTACTAAAAAATTTACCCGAGGGAACCCTGCTCCAACAACCACCTTTGTGACTCGGGACGAGTCACAATTTTGTGTTGGGAGCACGTTGGACATGGGATCCCCTTGAAGAAAGCAGTAGAGAAAGAATCCACTGATTGAGGAGCAAAACACACACCATAAAGTCCATTTTGAGTCTTAGGGGATTTGGGGTGGGTCAAAGCCCCTTATTATGTAATGTAATGGGAATATTTTTTGAACGTTGAACTCCACCTATGGTTTTGGACCATGGTATTTTAAATAATATATATATATATAAGGATTCTAGATAGAAGTCATAGGAATTCAAGTAGAAGTTGATGAAATTAATTTGGATGTAAGACTTTTTTGATTCAGTCTGTCTTTTGGGTTAGAGGAAAGGCTCTTGCAAATGAGTGTGTGGAGACCTTAATAAGTATACAAATGTGTGCGCAGACCCCTGCAGTTGCGTGTGCAAGGTGAAAGTGAATGTATGAGAAAGATCTGAGAAATTAATGAAAGTCCTGTTGAATATAGATCCGTGTTTATGTTGATGTGTTTTACTTTAATGTTGTTTATGTTTACTTTTTTTGAGGGTTTTGATCTAAAATTGCATAGGTAAGTCTGGTTTATGATTATTTTATGTATGTTTAAGAAAGATCATGTAGTCTGGTAATAATTTCAACAGATGTGTTGAAAAACACTTATATAATTGATAGATTTGTTCTATGAAGCTCTATCAAGGAATAAAAGCCATAAATCCACAGTTCAATGTCCCTCTGGATGAAAAAACCTGGTTCTAGCATCCCCCTATATTTCCTTAGGTGAAACTTTAGTCTACGCAAGCAGATCGTTGTCGAAAGGGCCGGTAATAGTGGGTTTTGTTGATTCGCGTAGTCACATTTGAACCTGGGTCTAGGCCCCATGAAGCCAACACAACAAAAACAGTAACCACAACAGAAACAAGCACCTCAAGCACTTGAAAGTGGTGTTACAAGATCTACTAAGATAAGTAGACCCCCTGAATGATACTCCTTCATTATATTACATATTTTTTACGGATTATTGTTGGGTGTCGAGCTTGATTATCTTCTTTAATTAAATGTATTGTCACATTGGACCCCTGTTCTTAACAGGGCAGAAACACCGCTCATTGTTTGATCGTCGTCCGGGGGGTCCCGGGGGGAGGAGTGGAAAAATTTTGGAGGCCCCCCTTGGCGGGGGGTTTCGGGGGCAGCACCCCCAAAGATAAAAACATATGTAAAATTTCCTTGTAAAATATTGTAATTTCGTATTCAGTCTGGGCCATTCATTAGGCGGATGATCTGACGGTAGAAGATATGTTTAATTTAGGGTTTTTTGCCCAAAAAGGAAACCCATCTGTTGTATGAGGGTATTGTATTGTGGTTGTTTATTGCGTGTATATTATGAGTGAGAAATAGAATGGGGGACTGTGTGAGAGAGTAGATGATATTACAATGGATTTGCTGTAGGTTGTGTCTCTTCATTTTGCTGGATAATAAAAAGGAAGGACTAGTTGTTTTCGTGGACATATCCCAAGTTTGGTGAACCACATATATGTGTCTCTCTTGATTTGAATGTTATACCTGTGTTTGTGTTTCTGCATATTTTATGTGTTCCATCTCTCTCTAATATATAATTTTCTAACAATTTTGGTTAAATAGAAAGATATGAAGAAGCAATGCAGGTAGAAACTAGGAAGAAGTGGGAGCAAGCCATGGAAGAAGAGATGGAATCCTTGATTCCCATCAAAATTTTCAAAGAATGTTAGCCATCCCACCTACTGAAACTTCTCTCTAACTCGTTGCTATGCCTGAAGGAACTTGGTGCCATTGGGTTCTCATCGAACAATGACACCCATTGTGGAGAGAAGTATCAGTCCTGAATTGCTTCTTTTTGACAAAGGTGATGGAGGGATAACAAGAGGAAGGGTAGGTAGAGTGGATAGAGATGGGTATGAAATGGAGTTTGAGTGATAATGAAATAAGGTTCTCGCAGGCTATTCAACTCATAACAGGACTAAAACATTTCACATGATTCCCACGATTTTTAGATCCGATTTCATAGGATCACTAAAATTTATGCGATTTTGAATGGATTTGATGTGACTGATTAGGGTATGATGATAGGATAGGGGTATAATGGTTATTATAGGGAGATATAATGTTAAGCAGTGTTGGATTGAAGGGGTCTAGACCCAGGTTCAAAGTAGCTGCGCTACCAACAAAACCCTTTATTATCGGCCCTTTCCGAAACGATCTGCTGTGAAAATCACAGTCTCACCCAAGGCAATATTGGGGGATGCTAAAACCAGGTTTCTACATCCAGAGGGATATTAGGACATGGATTTACTGCTATACTTATTCCTTAAGATTTCATGAACTGCGCGGATGAAATTATCTACTTTTACAGTTTATTCCAAATTCATCACTTATTACTACTATGCATTGCGCCTTTATCAGCCTTATGCACTAATCAACCCAATACAAAATGTATAAACAACATAAAATTATTTGATATGAATAATATATCATACATGACTTCGCAATATATAACACAATCTCAAATATAAATCATAGACAAATTGTGCAAATACACAAAAATACTTCAGAATATTCCTTCTCTTTATTGATAATGTGTCCTTTCAGTACAATCCTTCTTCGACCTGCGCACACAACTGCAGGTGGTTTGCACACACAGCTGTAGACCAAGGCCTCCATGCACACGATTTCATATCCTTCTCTGAAGATCCAAAATAGACTAAAACACAAACAATTCTTAGATTTCCTTCATACAATCATCATATCATTCATGTCTTGAATAAATAAGTCAACTCTTTATATAACTTTCTTTCTTACAATACCATGGTCCAAAAACCATGGGTGGAGCTTAAAATATTCAAAAACAATCTGATCCATTTACAAAAAGAGGGGCTTTGACGCACCCCAAAGCCCCTAAAACTTCTAAAACTCTGCGCGAATATTTTAAACTCCGCGTGATTGAATTATTTACACTGGATCACTCACTCCAATTCCTCAAAATGTGGAGTCTTTAACTCAAAACTAGACCAAGTTGGGCCCTACCCAACATGCCTTCGAGACTCACATGTGACTTGTCCCGAGTCACTCTGCTGGTGTGCTCTGAATATTTGCTGCAATGCTGGTGTAGGCGTCCTTCAGTGGTTGAATTATCGTTGTAAACTATGTACGATCCTGGCGCACCTCTTCCAAGATCTTCTCTGTGGTCAGCCTTGTGATGCTTTGCAGTACTTCCTTCTCCTTCCAACGCATATCCTTAAGCTTCTCATCAACTGTCTAAGACATTTGAATGGCCTCATCTTGTCATGGTTGCATTCATGTTGTGATTATCTGTTCTTTTCTTCGCATCTCCTCGATATGAATCTCCATATTCTTTCGTTCCTTTATGTGTCGCTGTGCAGGTGCTAGGGTCCTTGCCATGACTTTGATCTCATCAAAATTCTTTTTCTTTTCCATAATATCTTCTTCAATTTTCTGAATGTTGGGATCCTCCTGCAATGAGGTCAAAATTTCCATAGTGTATTTGAATAGATGGCCATAGTCCTTGACTATGGATGAGATACCTTCTAGGGAAGTCTTCATATCTGCTTCCCGCTGTTCACATGCCTCTGGCGACATTGTTGGCTGCAACTTGATATGCAGCTCATTAATTTGCATCTATAGCTCGAACTTGACACTATCCATGTCATTCTTGGATTCTATGATTGCAGTGGCACATTGCACAATATTTTCCATTGGGGTTGCCTCGACTTGGAACTTGAGTTCGGACAGCTCTCTGCATGTCTTCGTGATAATCTCTTCTAACTACTGTTTGTGTTGAGTCACCTCATCACGGTCCTTGATTTCCTTATTCATGTCATTGAAGATATTCTTGTTTTCTTGCTTGACTTCCTCAATGACCAACAAAGCGTGCTACTCACACACCTTCAACACATTCGTGACCCCTTGGTGAAAATCATGCAGTGTCTGGATGGAAAACACAACAAGATTCAAACTAAGGGTGTTCAAATGCTTGGCGTGCTCAGATCTTCTGTGTTTTTAAAATTTAGTGCCCCTCTAGGTACTTATAAAATTTGAAGCTCAGGAGTTACTTCTAACTCATTCCCTTGCTACCTTTGTGGGACCAAGCTCGATTGAGTCACGCTTGCTTGGACCATGATTTCTTGTAATTTTAATTGAAGATATTCTTGTTGTCTTGCTTGAATTCCTTAATGACCGGCAAAGCGTGATACTCACGCACCTTCAACTCATTCATGACCCCTTGGTTAAAATCATGCAGCTTCTAAATGGACATCACAACAAGATTCAAACTAAGGGTTTTCCAATGCTTGGTGCACTCATGATATTCTGCGTTCTCAAAATGTAGCGCCCCTCCAAGTACCTATAAAATGTGAAGCTCGGGAGTTACTACTAACTCGTCCCCTTTCTGCCTTTGTGGGACCATGCTCGCTTGGACTGTGCTCGCTTGTACTTTTAATTAATTGATTCCCTGTTTTACTTCCGTCAATACAGATTTGTATTGATATTCAATTCTACTCCATGCATCCTCGGTGACATCGCACACCTTTTCACGAATCTCATCGATGTCCCCTTTAGTAAGGACCATTGGCTCTTTGCTCTCTGACTTATCTGATTTATTATTCTTGCGTGCACCTTCCACAGTAGGTATTTTTCACCTCTTTATAATAAATAGAGAGTCTATTGTCTATGTATCTTCAAATGGATCTTGGCCACCCTCTCTGCCCTCAATTTCCTTATCAGTTTTTTTAGGGTCCTGCTTTATTTCTTTGCCAGTATCATTCTCAGCTTCTTTCCTTGGTTCCTTCTGTTAGTGTCCAATATTCAGTGATAAAAAATACTCTTTACAGGTTTACTTAGTAGTGGTTCTAGGTCAAAATTTTATATTTTCAAGTCATTTTTCAAACAAAATTTTATTCGCTGGATATTGTCTAGGTCTCAAATGCTACTCCCTCCAATCTATTCATGGTCATTATCATTTCAGAGGTCATGTCCTCCATTATCATCTAGAGTCTTAGGTCAAGCATTATGCTTTCACCTAGGTGAGTGTTTGGTATCTTTTGATTCACCACCATAAATGTCCAAATTTTGTTACAAAGAAGGCAAAAAAAGAGTCATTTTCACCATACAAGTTATCTTCAAAGGGAGTTAGCATAGGTAGAAAAATAAAGCAAGAAAATTTGTATTATCTCAAAGCTTGTTACATTGTCAAAATGTTAAAAAAATCAAAGTTTTTCTCAAATTTCATGACTTCACTAAAAGACAAAAAAAGGTGATTTATGATGTTATAAAGGGAAAAAGTGACTTCTTCAACTCATTTTATCCTCTCTTGTTCAATAGAGCTCCTCTCTCACCTTCAGAATAATCTACAACTACCAAAGGTGGAATAAAACCAAAGAAATTAGCAAGAAAACTCATTCTTCTACACTTCTAGAAGGCAATGCGACATTTTTGAGTACTGGTGCGACGTTTATGAGTACTGGTGCGACGTTTTTGGGTGCTGGTGCTACGTTTCTGCCACTGCGCTATGATTCTACCAAAGGCGCTACACTTTTGGGTTTTAGCCTCTAAGTCAATCATTCAAGCTTCAAAACAAGTGCACAAAGCTACAATGGCATGCTTATCAGTAATTGGACACTCTCAATACCTTTTTCAAGTCAATTCATCAGCATATGAGTGATTTCTCTCCTTAGGGTTTTGCTCCACTAAAATTTTAGGGCCTTTCAATCTTGATTATGTTCAGTTATTTTAAACCCTCATTCCACCATCTAAGACCTTCACATACCTTCCATAGACCCTACCCTAACATTCCCTATCACTTACAACCCTCTTTACCATTATTCCCATAAAAACCCTAATTTCCCACTACATTTCCACAGGAAAATTAGAAAATCCCTGTGTTTTCACATTTTGGTCAATCTCCTGATACCCATTTCACAAAATTTCATTTGTAGCCTAAAGCTAACACATCACCCTACCTCCTCAATTTTTTGGGAAATTTTCCTTAGCTTCCTTACACCTCTTCTCATCCCCTAATGTCACCCTATCGTTATCCCCTATTTTCCCAAAATTCACTTTACCTACCCACTCCATCTAGCTAGGGTTTTATCCTATTCACAAGCACTATGGAGGGTGAAAAAAAGGTTCACAAGGGAGGCCACCATTCTAGGTTTGAGCCATCCACTTTGCAAGAACTCACATTAGAGGAAATTTTAGTCTAAAAGTGGCCTCCTAAGGAAAAATCAAGAAATTAATAAAAAATGGCATGTGGACATTTTTTTAATTTTAATTTACTTTTATCTATGTTCCACAATATTTATTAGCACAAGGTTCAATAAAATTTTTTAATATATTATTTCTAATTTTTTACTTTTATCGAAATCCCTAAATATATGGAACTTTTATTAAAATAACTCTCTATATATATTTTATATTTAAATATAACGATCTATATTTATATTTTATATTTAATTGTGTATATAGTTTATATTTAACAATTTTTTTGATTTTTTTTAAAAACTATATTGTCTACTGAAGTCACAATTCACCGGAAATATAGTTTTTGATCGGAATCTAGTAATTTTTCCTTTCTAGAATAAGTTTTTTTGACTATTTAATTATTTTATATTTAACTTTTTTTGAAACTATTTAACTATTTTTTATTTAACCATACATTTTATATTTTTGGCTGGAATTGTAATTTGTCCTTTTTGGAATACGTTTTTTAACTATTTTATATTTAATTATATTTAACTATATATTTTATATTTTTGGCCGGAATAATTTTTCAATTCTGAAATATGTTCTTTAACTATTTAACTATATTTTATTTTTAATGATTTAATAAATTTATATTTTACATTTTATATTTAACAACCTTTTAATTATCTAACTATAATTGTATTTTATTTTTAATTATTTAACTATTTTACATTTAACTATAATTCTCTATATTTATATTTTAATTTAACTGTTTTTTTTTGGTGTTTTTTTGGCCATGATTATTAATGTCAAATGGGCCCAAATTTTAATTTATAGTTTTTCACTAATATCAATATTTACATCGCATTAATAACTTTTTCAATATTCTAATTCATATGGGTAAGGTAGGTAAATAACATTAATAAAATATTTCACGAATACCCAAATTAATAATAAAATATTTGATTGATACCTAAATTAATAATAAAATATTTAGCGGATACCAAAATTAAACAATTTAAAATTATTTAGGACATGTACCTGTTTTTAAATTTAAAATATTTTGATTGGTTTACATATTATGACATGGAAAGTACCTGAAAATTTCATGGGCGCTTTTAGGCTGGAATTTTCTCTAATGATGATTCTCCTTATGCCAAGAGATGTTTTAAAAACAATGTTTGTTTGAGGTTTTGTGAGAGAATCGTGGAGGTAGGTTGTCATGCTCAATTGGCTATCCTTTTTGCCACTAACTTCAACAGATATAATGCCATCATAGCAGGCATTAAATTCACTTTATCAGCAGATGTCGTCACTTCAGAAATATGTATTCTAAATGAAGGAGAAGTTTGGTTCAAAGGCATGGAATTGGACCTTGAAAACTACCCAATGTTCCTAAAACCTCATTGCAGAGATGAACCTGAGCATGTTTTTCCTTTCCAACATTTACTTAATAAGAATGCTCCATTAATGAAACTAATCATGAAATATTTTATATACGAAGGAATATTTTCAAGATTGTACCAATACCATGTCAGGTTACTACTGCACTTCACAACCACCAAATCGCTCAATTTGTCTAACTATTCATTCAAGAGTTTGGTCAAAATGGAGGAAAAGGTACAGAGCAAAGGTAAAAATCATCATCCTAGTTTATTCCACCATGGTTTGGTCAAGCTGGTTGTTTTGCACCAACTCTCAGCAAACGATATGACCAGGGAAACTTTCATGGAGAAAGTAGCATCAACGCCTGCTACTAGTCCACTTATTGTTCATAGCACATGATCAACATCAACACAACCAAAGGAGGTTGGCTCTTCAAGCAGGAAAACAAAGGTTTCAAAAGCGCCTAGGGTTGACATCACCCAAACCTATGAGAAGGGTAAGAGGATGGTTTTTTCTCTTAAGACCATCAAAGGTGTACTTGCACCTGAAGCTACACCTGAGCAAAGACAAACAATAGAGCATCCACCTAGTCATGATGGTGAGTCACCATTGCAACAACATGATGAACACGCACTCCTAGAGGTTGACATGATAGATCATGTGAAGGACAAGTCAGCCGAGGAAATCATAAAGGAAAAATATGAAGAGATAGCAGAGTTGAGGGATATTTTCTCAATGGAAAATTTTCAAATCACCTTATTACAACAAGAGAATCTGTAGCTAAAAGTGAAACAACTCATCCAAGGCAAGCCAAAGGCACATATTGAGGCAGATAAAGGTAAAGGAAAAGAACTGGTAGAGGATGATCAATTGGAGGATACAGAAGTTGAAACAAAAGCAAGGAGACCAAGGACAAGATGTATCAAGAGGGGGCTTCAGAAAGAAAAATAATCAGCTCCTACATTAGGTTGGAATTTTTTTGATGAATTAATTGCTGCTGAAATCAATCAAGATAGAGAGTATTGGCTTGACAGGGTGAATGCACATCTTGAGAAGCTTCTGATGAAAGACTAAAAGAAAAATGACCTCCAGAGGCATATGGAAAATCATTGTTGCATTAGAAATAAAATCTCCCAAATTAGGTTGAAGCAGTTAAAGAAAAATCTCGAGGAATGATCAGGAGATCAAGTCTCTTGTAGAAAAATGCTCAAAAATGAAGTTGCTCAGAATTGGTCCAAACCAGATCGACTGGAAAGAGCTCGGAAAAATGATCTTGTAGACGTGAATGGCACTGAAAACTGATGCGGAACTGTGGCATTAGTTCAGTCAGCGCATATGTAAACATTAATTACCACCGTTTGACATGTGAACGGATTGGCGTTATGTTTAATTAAACATTGCAGTTTTCAAACTGTTGGTTACAACGTTTAAATAGGCGGGTTGGACGGTGGTGCATGTGACCACGTCCACCCAGCATTAAAATTAACCGCCTGATAAAGTTGGAGCGCGCCGCCAAATTTGGCATTTGTTGCCATTTTTAACTGGAGTTAACTCCAGTTCTCCACATTTAGTGGAGTTTTTCTAGGTGACACTAGGCAAAACTTTAGTTAGCCATAACTTTGGCTAGGAAAGTCCATTTGGGACAATTTATTATTATTATTTTGGGGTATTGAAGCATTCTAGAGCTATTGGGACAGGTTGCAGAGCCATCAAGGCACTCTATCAGTGATTTTGGTTGTGGAACCACCAGGGCCTAATGAAAGATCAGTTGTGTTGGACTATACTCATCCATTGGAGGTGAATGAATAGTTGATTTATACTGATTTCAGTTCTCTGTTTCTGAATTTGCAGCTAATTTTGCCTTTTGAGGCTTTCTACACAGTGTAATTCTTAATTTGAGCATTAATGAAAAGAGGGAAAAGCCTAATTAGAGGCTTTTGGACCCAGCAGAGGTAGCCCAAGAGAGGGGTGAACTACTTAAACAAATGCTTACTGTTATGCTGTGCATTTTTGCTGTTATATTTCAGATTTTGCTTCATTAAACAGTAAATTTTCATAAGTACACTTTTCCCAATCAGACTTATACAGTGAACACAACTCCTTAGTTTCACTTCAAACCACATTACTTCCTTTGCAGAATACTTGAACTTGCTTATTCACACATAAAATTTTGATTAATGAATACTTTGCACATAAACAAATACTTTCATTGATCAGATCTATTTAAGTGTTTACATTATATTTCTTTAGGCAGAGCCAGTAAGTGGGCCAGAAGCTTCTGGTTTCATCTTTTCTAGTAAAGGTGAAATAACCAGTAAAAGCCCCTACTGTCAATCTCTGTATAAGAAATACTTTGTTCTCACAATTTCAGATCAAGGAAGCCCAAATGAAGCTCAAGGAGAAGGATAACTTGGACCTACTTGTTGAGGCATAATTGGCTATTTAACCTATCATCCATAGGTGTCATAAAAGAAATTTTGAGATATTTTGAGCATTTTAAGCATTTTTGGTGATTTTTTGGAAATTCTGGAAATTTGGTTTCCACAGAAGCGTCGTGCAGCGGTGCGATGCTTTCTCTCAAAGCACTCAAATGAAGAATGACTTATGTTGTTGGATGCATTTTCACTTGTACATTCCATATCAGGTTCTGGTTTTTCATGACACCCCTTTATTGTGGAGAAAAAGCCAAAAACTGCCTCTTTTTCATGTTTCTGCCAGTGATTTTGACCAGGCACGGAGCTTCTGGAGTTAGGTTGGGAGAATCAAGTTTTGAAGGTCTTAACATGGGTGTTTTCTCAATTTTGAAGGTGAATTGGAAAGTAGACACGTAGGGATACCTAACGCAACCTTCAAAATCGAAAATGGATGCTTTAAAGTGGGTCAAATTCACCTCTAAACATGCGTGACAGTTCTGCTAGAGAGGCACAATGTTTCTGAAAATGGCGCTACGTTTCTGCATTGGATTCCCTTTGGATAGTTTTCAAACCAGGAAAACTTCAAAATTTGAAGCTAATCTATCCCATGAGGTTTCATTTGAGTAATTGAGTTTTTTTTTTCCCTCTTATGATGAGGAAACATGTAATTAAATGAAGGAGACACAAACTCCTGGTATTTAGCTGAATTTGAGGGAATGGTTTCTAACTTATCTAGATTCTAGGAAGTGACTCATCTGATGTAATTGTAATGTTTTTTAGATAAGATTTCGACCCTATGAGGTGTTATGACTCTTATTTCTTATATGTAGTCCAATTCAAGCCTTTTAAGTGTTGAATAGTTTTTATTTGCAGTGGAGCTATTGTACAAGGTTTTGTTTTTAATGAAATCAAAGACAGTGTTGCAGACATAGTGTTGAGACTATAGTGGTATGCCTTTGAGAAATTGTTTTTCTCTGTAATGTTATCAAGTTAATTGATATGTTATCCTTATTTCACATATATGCTTCTTTACGTTAATCTTATCAGTATATAGACATAAATCATGTTTTCCATGCTATGTTTTAATAAGATTTACATGAACATGTCTCTGTTCTTTTGATGAATGAATTCATTTTAATGATTTTTGACTCTCTCTCTGTTCACCCTATACACAAATGAAAAATTAAACATGATAATAAGCTTACCTACCTGGACTCATCCTTGTATCTGCAATATAACCTTTAAAATCTGACCTAAACCATAGACCTAGTTCCCTAACTGTCATTCCTATCCAGCAAAAATTCAAATAAACAAAAACCCTAATCTAATGAACATCATAACTAACCTAATATCATTATATCCAATCATCTCTTTGGTTGCAAAGTGACATTGAGAGAGCCCTCTATAGTTTTGGTAGGGCTAGCTACTTGACATAAAGGTTGTTTGTGGTTACCTTCCTTCAGTTCCATTCTCATCCTTGGGAAGCGGGGGAGGTGGTAACACCTTATCTGTGACTCTGCTTGTCTTCTTATGTGTGCATTTTCCAGTGGGATTACTGGCTGGATTTATTGTGGTGTTCTTATTCACTGTAGTGGATTTCCCACTTGTTCATGCCTTCTCTGTCTTCATGCCTCCTATTATTGGAGTCAACCAATCACTCGGTCATTGGCTTAAAACCTGCAAAATATCATCCTCTGTGACCAAATATGATATCGTGTACCATTTCTCTTTAGAGTTATTTTGTGCACTGATATAGACGTGATGAAAATCCTCCCTAAAATTTGTAATTGTGCGATAGTATTCAAACAATATCAGTGAGATCCTAGACCGCTGACTCACTGCAGTTCATACATCCATCTCCAAAAATACTCAAAACAAATTGTTTTCCTTCGCCCAATCAGGTTCCTTAGAAAACCACAACGAGGCGTACCTTGCAACTTTGCATATGTCCGGATCCACAGCGGTGAACTGTGACTCCTCAGGCTCTTTCTGTTCCATCAATGCTATCAACAGAAATAACCATGCATAGTGTAATTTCTTGCTATCCTCCTACACATCTCAGAAATCATTTAGAAAATCCTTGCATAGATATATAGCCCAATTATACTAGACTCCTTTGCTACACCATGCAACCAAAGAAACTACTGGTGCTTACACCTCATTTGCATGATACTTCCTCATGATTTTACCAGCCAAAATGTGTGCGGCGAAGCGCATAGGTTGATTGTTGATAGTGTTGATATCATATCCTCGAGACTTCTTTATGATGCCATATGTTTCCTTCATTGCCTCTACAACTGCCTTATCCTGACATTTCCTTACAAATTTTTCTGTAGGGTTCAATCCTTGGCATGGTAGATTGGTTATTATTCTAATGAGAATATCATCAATAGGGATTCTCCCTCCCAACCAGAGACATTTGTCATGCACTAATGCCAAAAGATGGTGCACACAAATCGTGTTGATGTTGTTGCACCCGAAATGTGGAACATATAGAATATTCAGCAACCCGACCTATTGGATCCCTACAGTGCACCTATGTGGCTCTAATCTAGTAACACTTGTTTCCTCATAATACACCACGCACAAGTATTGACTAGGATCGAAATGGGGATAATTTCTCTCATTGTTAAATTCCTAGTCCTCAATTCGCAGTTGTGGTACCTTTGCCAACAATTATACCTCAAACGGTACTTCGTCTAGAATCAATGGTGTAAACAAAATGAATTTTGTGGTGTCTGGGTCCTTCGTTTCTTTTGTAGTCGAATTTCTTGGTGGAATATATGACGACAACCTGGAAATGGGATCAAATTCCTTTGCCAGAATGTATTTAGGGATATCTACATAAATTTCCTCCTCATCACTCTCTTAGATTTCTATTAGCTTCTTCTTCTTATTAAGTCGCTCCTTATTTATCTGCTCCTTGGTAATCTTCATCCCGAGTGACTGTCTTACAACGGGCTTCTTTGGTTTCTTTGTCTGCGCTTCCCCTGCAGTAGACTAATTCCTAGGTGACCTCCGCCCTGTCATATGCGGTGATGTAGAAGTCATGATTCTAACTATGCCTCTCCTGATAAATTCCCTTGAAATATACTCAAAACTCTTCTTGGACATGCAGCTCAAAGCTCGACTCAGACTTAGGCACAAAATAACAATTCTAACTCTCAGAGAGAAAAGTGTCCAAATGCGGAGTGGGATGAAATATTTATAAAAATTTTGAATTTAGGACACCATGAGTATCTTTATATTCACTTCATCAATGCGGATTTGGTGGTAATTTTCCCAGTTGTGCTCATTAAATGCATTTTCCCCACTCCTTTTAAAAAAAAAATTTATGTCAAATAAATTGTTTCACTTCCAACAATCATATTTCTGATGAACTTCAACAATTCCTCCTTTAAAGTTCATTTATTCTTCCCTCATCACAAAGCACTCGAACTGCAATATCTTCCTAAGGTTCGCACAATAATCCATTTTCAACGAAGTCCTTATTCGATATATTAGTTTATAGTCTTGCGCCCCGTTTCAACTGCAGATGGAACTAAGACTATTTCCCGTTCATATAGTGAGTGTAGAGTTCCGAGGAACGAGTCGTCCCTATATAGCTTTAATCTATTTCCATTCACTCGTCTTGGCATCATCTAACCATCCAACTTGGCAAGATGAATTGCGCCTCCCTCCGTGACGTATCTGATAATACAGTGCATGGACCTACCAGATGAATTCCCACGCCTTATCATTATGTGCTAATGCCCATCCAACCCTCATCATTATGTGCAAATGTTCTTGGACTTCTGTATTCAGATCTGGTAGTTCTGGTATCCTCCGACCTAACGAGGATGTTAAGCTTCGCTAATTTGTTAGAAATCAGTAGGCAAATAATGGATATGCAATATGCAATATCCATTGCTAGAGGCGTTTCTTGGTAGATGTATTCTTTTAGGTACGTTTCAGTAGATTTTTATAATCTTCTAATTATAAATGGAAGAATTGCTTATGGAATTGAAGATACACTTGAGAGTATTTGGGTTTAGGGTTTAGAAAATCAAGTTGTAATATTCCTTTTTAAGGAAATTTATAAAACACAGCAAATGCTACAGCAATGGAATGACTCTAAAAGCAAACATTCACAACACATAAAATAATAGGACTGCTCATGCACAGATATATGTTAAACAACAGAAAGCTAAGCCATTTTATTATGCTGGGAATTATCAGTGATTACAATAGATGCCCCGATGATAGCGCTCAACTGGCACGGGCAAGATAAAAGACAAAAACACAGGTGCAGCGGGTTTCCTGTTGCGTTCTAGCGGCAGAGAATGTTGCTGCTAATATGCTGCGGCTGAAAGGAAGGCCCACTACGAGACTCCCGATTCTGCTCTGCGCAAGGCTCCCTGACCCGATCCTCTCTGCTGCTCCTCCTGACCCGTAACCTCTACGATGGGAACAATACTGAACTCACACTGGTCGATCTGCGGTCTTCCCACACAAACTGCGTCGCCACTCCTGAACGCTGCTCAGCAACCAGTTTCCGACCCAATCCTTCTGCGAAACAATAATGGGACTGCCTCACCCGAGCAGGAACTCGAAGTCCCCTGGGGCTGAGGTTAGAACGGCCTCACCCGAGCAGGCACTCGAAGTCCCCCGGGGCTGAGGTTGAGATCTCCGCTCGGAGACACTCGGCGCACTAAACAGTGCTGCAGACCTTGCTAAACAGCCGACGTGCTCAAGTCTTAGAGACTAGATTCATTATCATAAAATTCATCAGTAATCCGAAATGAGGAAGCCCGCTCTCCTTTTATATGCGGCCTCCTTTTCAACCCTAGACTCCTTCTTTCCCGCGCAGCCCTTCTCGGCCCCACACTGCCAACTCAGCTCGCGTGTTTGTCTCCGCGCGCTCGCGTGAGCCCCGATCTACTCCCGGTCTCTTATAATTAACTAGAGGCGGAAAAATTGATCTGAATTAATATTCCAATTAGCTATTGCTAATTTGGGAATATTACAGTCTCCCCCGGCAAAATGTTGCTTGCCCTCAAGCAACTGCCTGAACATCTCTCCACCGATACTGCAAAATGTGCCTGGGTCCTAGATGTGCCACTAAATATTTTTTGACCTCTGCATCACCCCGTTATGAAGGGATCTCTTAATGCCAGGATCCCGATCCGATCTCTCATGGTACCGGCCAACCAACAATCCTCCCGGATCCCATTGCCACCATGGCCAATCATCGCTCAAGTCCCACGACTCAGGCTGCGCACTGTCTCTGGCTATGGTTGATGCTCTTAGAGGTGAAGACCACCAACAAGCATCAATGCTCCTGGGCTCCTGCTGTGCTGTACCTGTAACTGCATATGCGGCCCCACCAATTGGATACCAACTCATCACCTCTCTCCTATCCAAGTCCCGACTCAATCCCCTGCTGATCCTACTCTCCTGAGATCGAGAAGGAGTCCTGAAGTAACGACAACTAGTGCCCTCCTGCCACTGGAATCTGTAACATCTATTATGTCTAGGGGCCCCTGCTCCGCTTGTGCTCAGAGGGCGCCTACTCATGATCTCCCGCCCGTCCATCTTGGAAGAAGAATCCGGTGTAGCAACAACTGTATATGGAATATGCCTAGAGTGTTGCTACCAACCCGTAGTCGACTCCCACTGCTCTGCCCTTTCTACCAATGGAAGCTGCCTATAGAAGAAAGCCCCCCTCTCTATAATTGGCCAAAGTGGGCAAGATATGCTGCAAGCCCTATCGATGTACTCCTGGAGAATGCTACTCACTGAAAACACTGCAGCTCTGCTGACTGCGAGTACATTTATATGCACCTCATCCCTGTGTCGATCCATAGATAGATGCTCCACCATATCCAACAACTCTTCCCACTCCTGATCAGGAATGTCATACCCCCGCTGTCTATTCGTCTCCTGCAGAGCAATCCAATCAGCATGCAACACCTCCAGAAGATATGGATCCGCAACTGCCATCACCCTACTCGATGGCAGTGCATCTGACTGTTCCCCCTCGATGGCTGACCCCGCGGTCAGCCGCATATCCATCACAGACTCGATGTGAGTCTCCATCTGGATCTCCCCCGAAGGACTATCATGCATGAAGTGCATTGCATCCCCCTCTACTGACTCAGGCCCCAACATATACAAACCTGGCTGGATCGTCACAAGTGTCTCTTCATCCAGAGTATCTCCCGTAGAGTCCCGTGACTGCTCACCCTGGACACCGAAATGCAGCTCCGGTCTACTGTCACCATCTCTGCATGACTGCCCTCACTCCCCAAGAGCATCCTCAACTGATCCTGTGGACTCATATGAAAAAGAGTCCTCACCCTGGCATACAGAAGGAATGCCCTCCTATTCTACCTCTGCCATATCTCCACTGGGTCTGCCCCCCACCTCAAGCTCCAGTAATGAAGGTGGGCTGAAAATATGACCTTGGCAAGCATCATAGCTTACCCCATGCTGTCTTTCTCTCCACTCATGATAAGTGTAGAGTGTATGCTGATCCTGGGCTGCAAAATCATTGCCCTCCAATGGCAAAGTGAAGAACAATCCTCCAAAGAAGGTTCCTCCATCAATGAAGAACAAGCTGGCCCAAAACAAACCATCCATGCAGACTAGGACATGGTCATCATGGAACATCCTGATGAGATGTTTGCTGAATGTTTTACATGATGATACATGATGCAAACAATCTCTCACAAGGATACAACGCAGTCTCATCCACTACAACTTCAGAAAATTACATGGCAAGCAATGTACGAGATCCATCACATCTACTAATGGATAGTAAATGGCTGAATGTGAAAACAACATAAGACCAATCACTTGCCCGTGGTTGTACAATGGATGACTATCAATCTCATGGCCCACTTCAAAAGAGAACACATATGTAGTGGTGGTGGCCATGCCTCCTCCCATGCTCCCATTAGAACATGTAGTGCAGAAAATGTGAGAATTTTTCCCACTCAAAGACACATCCAGCTCATGTGTCTCTATCATAATCAAGCCTCCCATACAAATCTGATCTATATCGGCAAATGGAGACATGATCAGCAGTAATATGAAGAGAATGCTGAAGGTTTCATGTGGTGCAAGAAGGTACCAACAGCTTCCCAAACAAGTACAACTCAGTTTTACAGGTTGCTGCTTGATAAGAATACATGGAAAAACGTTATTCATGCATGTCTTTATATGATACATGCTATAGTGAAACCACTGAACATACATGTGGTGATAAAACATCTGCCCAAGGCCACAAAAGAGATAGCTGCCTCCATCATGTAGAATGGCCCAATAAAACTCATGGAGCAATATGACAAGCTTGCCCCCTTGTGAAGCAAAGCACTGCATAGGAATGGCAAGAGTGTGCAAATCAATGAATGTAAAAACAAATTCCTCACCATACACTGGAAGCAAGATGGTACATGGGTCCATACATGAGTCCTTCATAGTGTGTTGGCATACTATGAAGAAGACTGAACCAGGTGCTGCAAAAAGATAATCCTCCTGATGCTTGGAAATCCAAGTCAAGAAGGATATGCCATAGATGTCTCTACCATCATTACCTCCTCTTTGTTCATCAGGTGCAAATATGAAGTGATCCTGGGACCTATGGGTTATAGATCCACCATATCTCTGCTGCGCACACTTCATCCATATGGTTCTGCTCCCAAATGACAGCGCTGTGAGCTCATGTAAATAAGCTCCCGTCAATACAAAGCTCTGTTCTTTGACATGCTCCTTGTCAAAGACTCCTCCGATAATGCTGCAACAAATATGGAATACTCCCCAAGATAGAAGAGCTCCCAAATCATCAAAGACCGAAGAGATAATGCCATCTCCTCTTCCTGCAACATCATGTAAAGTGTGAGAGAAACTCTGCCCTTGCTCTCCCAGAAATAAGCAAAGCAACAAGACATTTTTTTGCCTCCCCATACTTCCATCATACAACTCATGTGATGAAGACATAATGAGTGATATGAGTAACACATCAACACCATGCATCCATACTCTATGCTGCTAAATGATGCAAGTATCCAGCCATCTTTTCTCCACCCTCCTACCCTTAGGAAGAGTGTTTTCCAAGTGATGGCCAAACCAACGCAGCCAAGCCTCCTGCTGCCCGATATCATAGTTCTGCAAGTGATGGCCAAAATCCTTCAAGAGTAACCAGCGCAGCCAAGCCTCCTGCTGCCCAGTATCATATATCTGCCAGTAACCTCCTAGCTCCTTGCTCATCAACCACATCCACCCAATCACTTGTGGATGCCTCCTTCTTCTTTTCATCCTGTTACTCCTCCCATGAGGGCTACCATCCTCCCAAGTCAAATTCTTTCCTTTGCACTTCATGGGACTTTGACATGTAAGCTTCTTGAGGATCAATGAGACCCTATCAAGAATCAAATAGGTGGTAGGAAAAAACCTCCCATCATGATGTGTATGGCTTAGGGGATGTCCAACACAAGCATGAGAGATGTTATCCATCCGAAGATGTCCTCCATCTTCTATTTGCTCTTGTGAGAAAGGAAGAAAGTCATTGCACCCCATGGTGTGTCAGAGTGCATCTCCAGTGAGATCCCTCCTTGAGACCTCCCCTTCATCCATGTTGCACAGCGTAGTGCAACCAAGCTGCTCTTGATCTGCGTGGTGAACTTCTTGTAGAGCTGCAAGAATCCCATCCTCAAAAGCGTTGGCTGCCCCGACTGTCGATGCATGTGGTTGTTCCTCCATGAGTGGGACAGCGTTTCCACAAACCTCCACAAGGGGTGATGTGACCTCTTCTTCTTGATGAGAATAGGAAGTGCATGGTACTCCCTCCTCTTTTTCTTCAATCTTCCTGACCTCTTGAACCGTGCATGCGTTTCCTCTGGATCTGAAAAGAGATGAGAATAAAATCACCTTCTGCTTGGGCTTAGATTCATAGGGACTAGTGGATCCCTCCTTCATGGGTGAAGGTGACCTCCCCGTGGTATGCTGCAACTTTGATTTTTGCATGCTAGGAACCCTACTGCTCCTTTCACTGTACCTTCCTCCTTCATCCTTCATGAGCTGACAGTAATCTTTGAAGGGCAAAGCTACTTTGAAGTCTTCCCCTTTGGACTGCCATTCTCGGAAATAATCTCCAAAGGGTATATGATCCTGCTGCCTCTCTTCCTTACTCTGCACTGGAGGTGAGAATGTAGGCATTGTGATAATTTTCACAGGCTGAGCCAGAACCATGCTCTGATACCACTGTAATATTCCTTTTTAAGGAAATTTATAAAACACAGCAAATGCTACAGCGATGGAATGACTCTAAAAGCAAACATTCACAGCACATAAAATAATAGGACTGCTCATGCACAGATATATGTTAAACAGCGGAAAGCTAAGCCATTTTATTATGCTGGGAATTATCAGTGATTACAATAGATGCCCCGATGATAGCACTCAACTGGCACGGGAAAGATAAAAGACAAAAACACAGGTGCAGCGGGTTTCCTATTGCGTTCCAGCGGCAGAGAATGTTGCTGCTAATATGCTGCGGCTGAAAGGAAGGCCCACTACGAGACTCCCGATTCTGCTCTGCGCAAGGCTCCCTGACCCGATCCTCTCTGCTTCTCCTCCTGACCCGTAACCTCTACGATGGGAACAATACTGAACTCACACTGGTCGATCTGCGGTCTTCCCACACAAACTGCGCCGCCACTCCTGAATGCTGCTCAGCAACCAGTTTCCGACCCAATCCTTCTGCGAAACAATAATGGGACTGCCTCACCCGAGCAGGCACTCGAAGTCCCCCGGGGCTGAGGTTGAGATCTTCGCTTGGAGACACTCGGCGCACTAAACAGTGCTGCAGACCTTGCTAAACAGCCGACGTGCTCAAGTCTTAGAGACTAGATTCATTATCATAAAATTCATCAGTAATCCGAAATGAGGAAGCCCTCTCTCCTTTTATATGCGGCCTCCTTCTCAACCCTAGACTCCTTCTTTCCCGCGCAGCCCTTCTCGGCCCCACGCTACCAACTCAGCTCGCGTGTTTGTCTCCGTGCGCTCGCGTGAGCCTCGATCTACTCCCGGTCTCTTATAATTAACTAGAGGCGGCAAAATTGATCTGAATTAATATTCCAATTAGCTATTGCTAATTTGGGAATATTACACAAGTATAAGCTCTTTAGGAAAATCTTCGCTGTGAAACTACCGAGTCATATTGCCTTGGGAAATTTCTTGCCAAGGCTAGAAAGAACCGGAAGGAAACCCAATATTGTTCTCTTTTGCTTGGATTGGGCAGAGAGTAAGAAATAATCCCTTTATGTCAGTGAGATGGTTATGAGTTAAGTGTTGTAAGAAATCACTTGGTTATGGGGTTTTCTAGAAAATTTGTAACGAGAAAAGATAATGGAATAGAATAAATAAAAGGTAAGAAGATTAGACATCTCTTCATGTAAATTTTGCGGGATTCTTCAAGTCTTTAAAAACACAGAAGCACTGATTTCACTATATCAGAGTATAGTGAACATTCAAAGACAATAGATATCAGTCTCTAAATCTAGAGAACAAGTTTGACAAGGACAGTTTCTAAAAACACATAAGCTTGCAAGTTGCAACCACTGACTACAGTAGTTATCTATCTCTAAATCTAGGGAACAAGTTTGGTAAGAATAGTTTCTAAAAACAAAGCATCTAGGGAACAAGTTTGGTAAGAATAGTTTCCAAAAACAAACAAGCATTAATTTTGTAATGCTGTCTAATTTCAAAGTACGGTGAATTTTAAAGTAGTTAGCTGTCTCCAAATTTAACAAACAGAAACAGATTTAATAAAACTAGTTTAACAGTTTTTAAAAACACAATCATTACTTACCTTCTAAATTTAAAATAGGTTTTTGCCTCTAAATAACCATTAACTTCAATAAAAACAGTATTTTAAAGAAATATGATCTTCTAAATAACGAGCAAATTTAATAAAAATCGTTTTTCAAAGAAATATTATATTCTGTCTTATAGAGTGTTAAAAGAATACTATAACAACTTATTTCATACTTGTGCTTTGTCTCCACTCTGAGTTGTTTTATGATATCAGCAATGTAAAGGAATGTATAAACTGTAAAAGCTAAAATTGAAGAATAAAGGATAAACACTTCATTATTTGACTAAAAGGATTTACAACAATCCAATTAATCTGATAAAGCCAAAATGATTTACAACAATCCAATTACTCTGATAAAAGCCAAAAGGATTTACAACAATCCAATTAATCTGATAAGAGTTTTGACTGTATAAACTGTAAAAGTTAAAATCTTCTTACAATTGAGGAATAAAGAATAAAACACTTGTATAAACTGTAAAAGTTAAAATCTTCTTACAATTGAGGAATAAAGAATAAAACACTTTATTATTTGAGATAGAGGAATAAAGAATAAAACACTTTATTATTTGAGGAAACAGATTTACAATAATCTAATTATAGCAAATAACACAAATAAAGATGTTATGTAATCTTATGAGTTCCAATACTTCATTGGAACTCTAAAAAACTTCCCCAAAATCAGGGAATTTGAAGTGGGAACTTTACTTAGATTTCCAAGCAACAATGTAAAAAAATCTAATATTGAGAAAAGAATGACAAACTTCCCCAAAATCAGGGACTTTGAAGTGGGAACTTTATTTGGATTTGCAAGCGATAATGTTAAAAAACTAATATTGAGAAAAGGATATAAACGAAAGTCAATATCACTCTTACACCTTTTATTTATAATAAAAGGTAAAAGAAATTACTCATTGTGATATCACTCTTACACCTTTTATTTAAAAGGTAATAAAGACTTATTATTAAAATATAAGCAATGACATCACTCTTACACCTTTTATTTAAAAGATAATAAAGACTTACTCATTGAAATATATATATATATAAGAGGACAAAGATGAAAATTATTATTAAAATATAAGCAATGAGATGAGTATTTTTAATATAAATATATTTGAACTTATTATATATGGTATATTTTTTTAATGGTTTTATATTTATTTTTCTTTATATTTCTTTCATTGCAGTTGTTTTTGTTTTAAAATATTATAGTTCTTCTTGTTGTTTTTGTTTTTAAATATTATAGTTCTTCTTGTCCCGAATGATGAGTTGATTGTTATTTTGTTATTTTATTTTTTATCTATTTGTTTTTTATTAGTTAATTTATTACGCTTAATTAAAGTTTTTTTTTTAATGGTTTTATTTATATTTTATATTTTATACTTTTTTCTATTGTTTTTGTTTTTAAATATTATAGCTTTTCTTGTATTTGACGATGAGTGGATTGTCCAAAACATAATTCATTTTCAAAAACTCTTATAACAACTATAATTTAAAGAAAACTTTCAAACCATTAAACTATTAAAATTTGATCATTAGAATTTGATATATCTTAAAGGCATAATCACACCATCACTACATTAACAAAAACTCAAAAAAAGTTTAAAAGTGCAACTAATGTAAATTAAATATCACCAAAATAAAATAATTTGAAATAATATTATAATGTGCCCCTCACCATTACATATTCTATGTATATTTGTACTTATGTGTAGGATCATAGAATAACACGACAATCAATAGGTTCACCTTAATCATAAGCATAATAACGATTTTAATTGATCATATTTATAGTCTAGGATCATCTAGTGCATTGTTGCATAACTTCTATAACTTCTATATCTTTGAATTTACACTTACGACTACCATCTCTCAAATTCAAGACGTGTTGGTCTAGGGTTATAATGTGGGAAGCAATTTAAATAGGGATAGATTTAATTTTTTAAATATTTCATAAAGATTTATGAAAATTTATCAATATATTATATTGATGAGAATTTTGATTACAAAATTTTAATTTAAAATGATTTATACTATTAGAATTTTGAAAATGGGGTGGTAGGAGGGGGAGGGATTATTTGCAATCCCAAAGGAAAATAGTAATTAAATACGCTTGGGGCCTCGTAAGAAAACAAACAATCAAGCTGAAATTTCTGGGATTTAAATGGGCCTCCTCCTCACCCTAATACCCCACTATCATAGGAGACTCATTCTCGGTAATTAGGTACTTAGGAACTAACTCTTCTCCTAAATATAATGCACTCAACCAGATCCTTCAACATGTTAAGATCCTCCTCTCATCTGTTTCCAGCGCCCTCTCCTTCCATGTTCTCATATCTCTTAATGTTGAAGAAAACTCAATGGCCAATAGAACTTGTCTCTTACAAGAAGGAAAAACAATTGTCAATGAGGTATTGGCGTCTTATAATGTTCCTTGATGTTGGTGGATATCTTAGTTTTTTTAAGTCTCCTTCTCCTTTTAAAAATGCCTTTGATCCTTGCTCATTTTCCCTCCCCCTCCTCATGATCCATCTTCCCCCCGTTCCCCAACCCCCTCACCCTTATTTCAAGCCAGGTTCTCCCCTCCTTTTATTTTGCTGCCCCCCGCCCCTTTCCCTCATTATTTCCTCCATTTTTTCATACCTCAATAGCGGGTGGAACATCGCAACAGATTGGCATAGCACACGGGAAAACATGTGTGCGGTTAATAATATTAAGGTGGCTAACGTTATAATATTGTGTGTTCAGGTGGAAATGCTTTGGCATCCATTATCCAGTGTGTCACATGTAATTCTGATGTCAAGGATTAGACAGGGAATTGCCTCTCTTATCAGTTCCTCCAAGGTAGAAGTAATCTCGGGTTGCAAGTTGATGATGAAAAAGCCTTGGCATCCAGGTAGAGTAGTTTCAATTCTATAATTTCACATGAGCACCAGGGATTTGAATGGGCATAAATTAGTGTTCTGGGAGTTTTACAGTGCATCGGTTCCTTATTTTTCTTCTGGCTTCAAGCCGCCTTTCATTTGGAGTAGGGTTTCTCAGCTCCTCTTGGTGGTCTTCGTTCAATGGCCCGCACAATTTCACACGAGGAAACTTTGTCCAAGCAAGGGTAAGCCTCCCTATTCAACTCCAAGTCGTGAGTTTAGTGTAGTAGTTTCTATTTTCAAGCGTTGTCTTGTCTCCTTCTCTGTGGAACATTTTGAGAGTCAAAACACTCGTGACCTTATCGACTCTTGCTAGTCTTTCCTGTCCACCCGCGATTGATTTATTGGCCCAATTATGGAGTTTGTATTCAGTCTGTCAACACCAATGCTCCAGGAGAGTAGCACGAAAGCTTGGTAAGCATAGTGCCTCTATAAGTAATCTCTCCAACCCCGAAGCCATGGCTCCCACATGTGAACAATGTTGCAAAGAACTTGCAAAATCAAGGGTTGATGTTTATGACCTCCAAGTGTTGTTTCATCAGCAAAGCCTCAGTGAAAATTCCACCTTGAACACCATAGAGAACCAACAGAAGAATATTTCTTAGCTTGAGGATGAGGTGGATTCCCTACAGAACATTATGGTGGATCTTCAGTTGCAAGTTGCCAAGGTTAACAGTCTGCTAACTAAACTTTGCAAGGACATAGACCTGAATCGGTTGACTTCACCCACAGATTAACCAGTTTAGATTTTTGGATTTCAATGTATTTTTCTTCTACATCAATTTTATCGCCTATATGGTATTAGAGGAATAAGAGTGTTGTCGAATAATATAATTTTTTAATATGTTTGGACTAGCTTTGAAAGCTCTCTCATGGCCACTATGATGCTTGAGAATCACTCTACAATGTAAGTCACCTGGATTCTTGCCTGTTGAAGAATGTAACTAGGGTTGGTCTTCATAATTTAATTTGAGACATCATGTAATGTATTTGTCAAAAGAAAGAAAAATAAATTTTATTCTTAAAGTAATTAACTTATTAAAACATGGGTTTCATGCTCAGGTCAATTGTTTTTAGGTCAAATCCTCCATTGAAGGCTTCTAGGGTTATGTCAAGTGTCCTTATCTATATCATAATGTAAAAGGCTCTTATTGGGATCTATTTGTCAAAGAAGAAATTTATTTTTATTATAAAATAGGTCAATTAGGCCTCCTATACCAATTTGGCCTCAAATTGGACAATTCAACCTAAACTGAGGGGCGGAAAAACATATATAAAGGAAACAACTCAACCTCATTTGACACATTCACTCATCAAGTCCAATTTGCAACTTTTGGGGCTAAAAAGGGAGCAGAATTCAGTAAAAGTAGAAGAAAAATATAGCGAAGAAGAAGGAGGTCTCTCTCAAGCTTAAGAAGTAGAAATTATCTCTCTTTCTCTCTCTCACATGTGTGAAGCTATGAAGTTGTTGGGGGAGATGAAAATTGCAGAGCTGAAGCTGGGCCAAAATTCTGTAGCTGGGGGTTGAAATTCTATAGTTGGGAAGTGCAATTTCTGGATTGTTGTTGGGTTGAAGTTGTTGGATAAGAAGATACTACTAAATCATCTTGGAAGGATGACTTGGTGGAGGAGGAAGGTATGTTTTTCTAAGGTCTTGGTCTATCTCATTTTAAACCTACTAAAGAAAGAGTTTATGACTGGGTTTTCCCCTATATAGGGGTTTTAGCCTTGGCTGAGTGACTACATCTGGTGTACTTAATCTTCGTGTTTTGGTTTGGTAAGTGCTTGATGAAACTAAGATAAAAGAAGAACATAAGAAAGATAATAAGAACTCAAAGAAATAACAAGTAATTATCAACATAAGAAAATCTTTCTTCCTTTATGATTTTCTAACATTGTCACGACTGGTGAGCCCTGGTATTGCACCAAGAGTGTTGCAACTCCCAGGAGCTGCCCTACTTTACTTTATCAACCTGAGGTTCATGCAAACTTGGAGGTGACAGTGCTATATACACAACAGATGCATTATACTCATGTCATCCTCTTTTGCTCTATGAAAGGGTGCTACTTCTAGGCGTTCTTAGTGAAGTCTGTCACACTTCAATGAAACTAAAATAAATTGCAGAAAGGAAATGACAGAAAGGAAACTAAACTCAATTGTTAAAAAGAAATGATAGGAAAGAAAACTAATTTAACTTGCTAAAAAGAAATGGAAGAAAAGAAACTAATTTAAATCACACTTAACTTGGCCAATCGGCTAAACACGCCCTACTTATCTTATGCTCTATCTACCATGCTTATATCCATGCAGCTAAGTTATCCATGACTTAACTCTAATTGAAAAAGTGTTGATTTGCAGCTTGGAGAAGAAAGGGCTAAAGATGCCAATGGAAGGCTTAACACATGGGACAAGGCTTGGAGGTGGAAAGATGGGTTTAGACTTCATTAAACCTTATGATATCGCAAATACGACTTGGAGTGGGAGGCTTGAAATATGCGATGGCGGAGTTATAATTGGCGGATAGAAATGCAATATGCGATATGCAAAATCGCAATTCACAATATCATTGTTACACCATTTTTTGGTCATCTAACCTATTATCATTAGATGGACCCAAGTACACCATGTAAGACCAATTTTACCCTAACTAAAATTTCTTTTACCATGAAAATAACTTAGTAAACCACCTTTATTAAGTTGTTTATGGTTTAAACATGAAACCCCATGAGGAAATATTAAATAAATATACATTTTTTTGATTTTCCTCAAGGAATAATTAGTTAAACAACAATTTAATTAATATCCCTGGTTATATTTAACCCAAAACAAGGAAATTAATTAGATAAATCATTATTTATCTTATTATTTTCTAAGAATAATTATTTAAACCTTATTTAAATAATATTCTTTGTTAAATATGACTAAATCACTCTTAAATAATTAAATAAATCATTATTTATTTGATTATTACTCAACCACATCCTTAAAATGATAAATAAATCATTTATTTATTTATTATTTACAAATAAATGGATTTGACCCAGGTCAAATTCCTTTTCCCTCCAACAAACATAATAAAATATTCCATAAAATTTGGATCTTGATTTGGTTAATAATATTTTAATTATGCACCAATATCTAGACTAACTCAATATTTTGTTATAAATAGAAGGGTTTTCCCATTCATTTATCACCTTTTGTTGCCTAAAGGTCACTTTGGATCTATACTTTTGGTCTGACTATTGATCCACCATCATAGTCATATTTTGCTACCATTTTTAGATTTGAATTGTTGAGGACTTACAAGAACCCATCCCATGGGAACACCCTCTTGTGTTTTCCTCCCAAGTGCCCCTAATACAAAATTCATTCAACATATTTTTGTCTTGTATATTGGATGCATGGAGTAAATCTTGTTTTTTCTACTGTTTAATGTCTTCTAATGCATAGATCTAGATTTTTGTAGCATTTATCTTGATCACCTAACTGCAGATCTGAAGATATTGACAACCATATTTGCTGTTAGGGCTGTTGTTATGCATAGCTAAAGTGGTATTTTTTCACATGCTTGGAATTAAGATTCATACTAACAATTGCAAAGTTGGAGGAGTAGCGAAAGTGATAAGTCAAATGATGTGGCGGTAGGATCGGTGGCAGAGTGCGATGAAAATATCGCAATCGGAATCGGGAGCGGTAAGTATTAACGGGAACTGTTATCACTCTAGTAAATTTTCTATCAGAAATATTTAAAACTTTGTAACTTACTAGAGGTAACCAAGAACCACTTTTAGAATTCAGGATCTAGCCTTCCTGAGTTCCGGAGAGGGATCTCTCCATATGATTTAGCTTTGTTTAGGTAAAAGATATTAGGCTAGCTATGATTGTGCAGTTGGGTTTGATTTTTTGAAAAGGTTGGTGGGAATAAAGGACTACAAGGGAAACCATAGAAAGATCTACCTAACCATTGGGCAATGGAGTCAAATTATAGCAAACAAGACTAGAAAACCTAGGCCAAAAGATGCAAATATGATAAGGGCAAGATAGATGACCTTCCGAGGGTTTTAAAAGGATATTTCGATGAAGTGGGTGAAGTTTGGACCAAGGGAATTAAAGAATCCTTTGATCACAGATAAGAAGATCGAAGGAGGGGATCAAACTAGGACCTAGAGCAATTAAGAATTCTATGGTCCGGTTATCAAGCAGAAAACATTAAAATGCCAACTAGTTTAAAACAGGGAGCTTATTATCACTAATCCTGTTTAATTTCTCCTTAGTTGATCACTACAGAATAGAAACACAATATATGAATGAATGTAAAATTTTTAAAGGAAAACACTGAAAACAGGAAAAAGACGAGACTTATCTTGTCACCACGAGAATCCTTAGCTATGATGTCTATTCGCTTCAGTTTCTAGCCTGCTGCTTCAACTTAACTCACATAAAATCCCAATGTTTAAACAAAAAGTCTATAGTAATCTTGATTATTTTATTCCACCCAAAAATACTTCCAAGAGTGAAGTATTTATACAAATTCTAAACTAAAATATCTTGAAAAAATATCAAGATTAGTTCACAAATCTCTCCAACTGTTTTACATAAATAGAACTTAAGTAAAGGACACTCAAACTAATGCATCTATTTGGCACTATTTTTTATGGATAGGTGATGAAAAATAGGATAATTTGAATTTGATCCAACTCTTAGTTGATGATGAGGCATTCAAGTCACTAACTACTTCCTTTCTTTGTGCATTTTGCTCCAACAATTCTGCAAACTTGGGGTCCAATGATATCTTTTTATTTCTCAATCCCTAATAGATATGTAAAATATGAAAGAGGTTATTGTGGATTAATATTTTGGTGATATAAACCTCTTTCAGTTTCCTAAAATTCCTCTCCAGCTGTGCACAATAGGCTCTGCCAAAATATGTGTAAAACATAGTTTTACAAAGTAAATAAGTGCATGTATCTCTGATTTTGAAATCACTGCGCAAAAAGTGAGATAGGTTTTTGTAGATGTGTCTCTTAGGAACAAAAACCTCATTAATTTTTGTATGATGTATTTCAGATTGGCCACAATATTCTTTTCAAAATGATGACTTAACTGGAATTTTCTGCAAAAAGTGCTTTCCAACATTGTTTAATATTTCCAAAACCATGATAGCTGTTAGAAAAGTGAGAGAGGTTTTTGTAGATGGTCCTCTTAAGAACATAAAAATCCTTCAGTTTTTCAAAATTCATCTTGTATTGATCACAATAGTTTCTGAAAAACAATGACTAAAACATGAAATTTCTGCAAAAAAGTTCCTTCTTGTTGTGTTTTTCATCTTTTCACTTTTTTGTTCTTTTGACTGTTTTATTTTCACTTTAGAAAAAATTCAATGTTGGTGAAAGTATTTTAATTTCTTTTTACCATTTTACTGCCTCTGTATTTACTTTTACTGTTTACCTTTGACTACTCTGTAACTTCATTTTAACTTTCACTCTGACTTTTACCTGATACACTTTAACCACTGATACTCTTTAACTGTTATGCTTTTACTATCCTTGTAAATTCTCATTTCACTTTTACCATTCACTGTGCACATTTCATCATCTAATCTCTCTCTGAATTTGTATACAAACAGTTTGTTGAATGAATATATTGAGTTAAAATCTGAGAATTTGGAGCAAACAATTTTGTCAACTAGTATTGAAACTATTGGTCCAAATCCATATTCTGATAGTAACCTGCAAAAATCAAACAATTTGTTAATGAAATCTAGGTCTGCAGGGAGGTGATTGTAGGCTTTTTGAAAGACCTGTGGAATGAGATCAGTCTGTGAAGGTTTAACTCTATTTTTTAGGCATTTTGGGGAACTACTGCAAGATTAGATTGTTTGCAGGAGTTATTCTCTTTAACATAGATGAAACTGAGTAATGTAGGCAAAGGATGGATTTATTTTTGGAATTTTTTGCTCAATTAGGTTTTCTGAATTGGTTTGATTGAAAACGGGGAATATCAATGTAATTTAGAGGTTTTAGTTGTTCAGATTCTTGATTTTAATATCTAAACTGTGAAAATTGAGGAAATTGGCTTTAAAAAGGTTCACAGTTGAAGACAGGGCTTTTTGGTCTATAACAATCTTCAATTTAGTTGTATTCAATTGGAAAAAGTCGTGGAGATTCTCTGAGGACAAATTTAAGAGGAAATGGCTCTCAAAATGGCAACTGGCTTGAGAATGGCACTGTTAGGTTTGAAAATGGTGAAAAGGGCTCTGCACAGGCTCTCAGGGTGTAATGGCGCACAATGGTGAAAATTAGATGAAAATAGGCTCTGTGAAGGTTTCACAAGTTTAAAGCGCGAATTGGTGAAAAATTATGAAAACATTAGACTTTAACGTATTAAACCATAGTATAAACTATAGTTAAGTTACATTAAACAAAGGTTAAGCGAGAGTGGTTTTGGAATACCGGTGGTGGTATTTGCATGGCTCAACGGTGGTAAGCGGTAATACGCTTTTCAAACGCGATGCAATAGAATCATGAAACTTCAGCGCGGGGTGGTTTTGATAAACCACCCATTTCGCGCGACTTTTACAAAACATCCGTCAATTACTTTGTGAGCGCAAAAATGTGTTATCGCCGTCGGATCTGGCTTTAGGGAGTGAACGATCAGGATTAAAAGGGAAAGCGTGGGGAAAAGTCAATTATCGGGTTCAATATAGGCCGTAGATCTTGGGAGTAAAAGAAAATCTGACAGTTAAAAATAGCACGATGGGGAGGAGTAAAAATGTCTTGATCAGTCGCTTTGATTCTGATTCGTTGGATCAAAAGGGATTTGGGGATTGAAGGGTCTAGATTGAATCCCGATGGGAACAAACCTTTTGATAGGAATTATATATAAAAGTGGCTTTTTCCAATGGAAAGGGTGATCGGGAAGGTTAATCAAGATTTTAACCAAGGTTAGAGGGTCAGGGAAGGGAAATATATAAGGGGATGGGTTTAGAAGTCTAGTTTAAATTAAACTTCGATATTTTTTGTTTAAAACATATAGAACATATGTTTAAAGGTTTTTCATATCTTTTTTATTATATGGTTAATTAAATCAAGATGACTTAACTACCATAGGGGGCGGGATATTTATATATATAGAATACTTAGCCAAAGGGGTTATAAGGGGGGTTTTTATTTAAACATGTGGAAATAAATAACTTTGGCTTAAGTTATATTAAGTGGGTTTTTGGGTTTAATATATAAAAAGGAGTGATAAAATAGGAAAAGGTTATTTGTATAGGGAGTTAATATATAAGTTAAAGTTAATATGAAAATAGGACATCGTATACTCAAAACACATATTTATAACAAGTAAAGTGAGGTTTTAAAGATAATTTGCGTTGATCTTATCACTTAACTTATGATGTAATGTTATTTTGAGGGTTTAATGTGTTTAAATGATGTAGGAAGTTAGTTAAATAGGAATTACAAATGCCTTTAAGTAAAAATGGAGTTTTACTTAGGATTATTCAAGGGAATGAGTGCATGAATGGTAAATGATATGATTAAGGGATTAATGTAGACATTTCACACTTTCAACTGATCAGTCATAGAGCCCTGGGTCTGGTCCCAACAAAAGTCAAGGAAATGCCTTGAGCCTTTCTGACTAATAGTCTAGAATGTTTCATGACTATGGGAAGGGGAAGTTAGTTATTTTGTAGCCCATGATAAATGATATTTACATCATAATGAGATTTTTCACCTTCTTCTACCTACCCATCTTACCATGCTAACATTTTTTTTCTTCCTTTGTAGTAGGTGCATTTAAGCTAGCAACCTTCACAGCATTTATTCTTTCTGAAAGCAAGTAAAACTATCTAATTCTACACTTATTTCATCCATGAATCTAGATTAAACTGTTGGATTCACTTTATTTCTCTACCTAACTACTAAATTGTCATAATTAAACTGTATGAAAACTCATTATTCTCTATCTATAACAAGGAAAATTGAAAAATGACAAGTTAAGATTAAACTGTTTAACTCATCATGGACTATGGCATTTATTGACACTCTTCCACAATCAAAAAGTAAAAAGTAGTGACATGTATGCTTGCACACTTTCATTTTTTCTTTTGGGGTCTTTTATTTTTTCTAAGTCCTTTGATTATGCTTTTAGGACTTTTTACCCTTTTTTTGATTTTTTTGATTTTTTACGAAATATGTGAATACAACTTGTAGAAGGCAAAGTATGTACAGATTTACAAGATTATCAACAGTCAAGTCAAAATTATGACCCCTATATTATAGGTTGCTAACATTGGCTTCACTTGGGGATGGATTTTCCTTGTGAAATGCCAAGAACTCTGAGATCAGTAGCCTTTATCTTTGACCTTTGATGATCTTAGTAAGTGTCTTCTGTCTTCTGCAAACTGAATTCTGATCTGAAACTAAAACAACACACAACAATTTTCAAACCAACTTATAGATCTTAAAAATCTTTAGGACCTCATCCTTGGCTTTAAATCTTAATGAAAAAATAGCTGAAAATTAAAAACTAAAAAAAATATGCTCAAAATTATGAGCTTATTAGCACTCATCTACCTACTCTAATCTACTAAAAATCTTATTGAATCAGGTAATACAAAAATTCCAATGAAGCCAATCAAGTAGCTGTAGAAATGAATGGATAATTTGATTACTTGTGATCAAACTTGGAAGTATAACTTGATCATGTGTCTTCATAATCAATGATAAGATGTGAAATGGCAATTGCTGATATATTTGATCCTCATAGATAAAACATGTTTGCAGATTTGAGCTAAAAATATTCTCCATATAATTTGCTATAGGATCATTAAAAGCATAATGTATGATTTGTGCTTCTAGGCCTTCAATGACTAGTTGCTCTGTTTTATTCTGAATATGAATCCTTGAAACTATTTCTTCAGTCTTGTGTTTGAAAGAATAATCATCCTCAATATGCAAGTCAAAAGATAGTACAATTTCCTCTTGCTTAGGAGAAGGAAGATTTTCAAAGAATTCTTTAGGATTTCGGAAATTGTATGACTGAATTTGAGAATGCAAAAGTTTAACTTTATTCTCATAATTTTCAGAAACTATCTCAAGAACACATATTTTCAGTTTAGGAGAATATTTTCTTGATTTCAAAAGAAGAAAGAAATCTCTTAGAAAATCCTCATCAAGCTGAAGTTCTAATGTCTCATCCCTCAAAATAGCTAGTGATTGTTCTGGGAAATTATCTTGAATTGGGAGAACATAATTATCATCATACTGATCATATTTAGGCAAATCTTCAGAAGAAGGAATGTCATCAATTATAAACAATGGATCAACAGATTTTTCTTCCAACAATCCTAATATATCTTGATTAGATTGGTTGCATTCTGTTTGAAAATCATTGTTTTGTTCAATAGGCGTGATATCAAGCAATGGGCCTTTTTGGGAAGGTAGAATAACATGAGCATCAACTTGTTCTTTTGTCCCTTCATGGATAAAAAATTTTGTACATTCATCAACATTAGAAGAAGTAGAAACAATTTCTTCATTATGTAAATATTTTGAGGATGGTTGCATGTTTAGAAGCAAATTGATTTCTTCTTCGGTGAGGGGGGGTGGGAATCTCTGAATTCTTAGATTTGAATAACAATTGTTTTTTCTCTTATCTAAAAATTGATCACGAGGTTGAATATTTTATTTAACTCCATTCAAAACATTAAATGAAACATCATTTGTTAATACAGAGGGGTTTTGTGGATCTTAATTCATCTCCTGATATATTTTATCTTTGTTTAACTCCTCTTGATTATTATGACATTTAACTTGAGTATGAAAGTTCTGGATTTCTTCTAATAAATCTTCAGGAAACCAATTTCCAAAATCTTCATCAATATTTTTAAGGTAATGTATAAGATCTTCAGCTTCATCACAACAATTTTCAGCTAATGATAAAGATGGAAAATCTTCTTTGTAATGCTCATAAAATACCTTATGAAAATATTTTAAAGAAAATAAACTAGCAGGTTTGAGAGCTTCATACCATTCCCTTGCTTTTCCTTTTAAGGTTACCATGAATATTTTCATGAGGCAATCCTCATGCCAATCACCCTTCAATCTTGATGAGTGTATATGAAATTTAATGAGATGTAGTAAAGGATCATCAATGTTCTCATCTTGAAACATAGGTAGATTTTCACTCCAATTTACCTTTGGTAGTTTGTGTGGAAATCAAGGTATGTGATCTCTACTCATGGGAGAATATCTTCGTTTTATTCTTGGATCATCTTGAAAATCAGCCATAATGAAAGGCCACGGTATCTATACAACCAAGTTAGATCCTTATATAAAATATAATACATATTGAAAAACGTTCTTAACGAGAAAGAACATAATGTCTTGGATTAAGATCCAAGTTGAAAGCCTGATATTTCCATATTGTTCTTCCAGGTTCATTCCTCCAGTGGAGTCTTGATTGTGAAATGGATTTGGAGTCGCGAGGTGGATGATTTTAACCTTTGTGTGTCTGATCACTGTCCACCATCATAGATCAGATCTGAACCTGTAAAATATTTCTGAAGAAAAAGGTTAGTCTTCCCCAGTGGAGTCGCCAATATGTTATCACTCTAGTAAATTTTCTATTAGAAATATTTAAAACTTTTTAACTTACTAGAGGTAACCAAGAACCACTTTTAGAATTCAGGATCTAGCCTTCCTGAGTTCGGAAGAGGGATCTCTCCATATGATTTAGCTTTGTTTAGGTAACATATATTAGGCTAGCTATGATTGTGCAGTTGGGTTTGATTTTTTGAAAATGTTGGTGGGGTTAAAGGACTACAAGGGAAGCCATAGAAAGATCTATCTAACCATTGGGCAATGGAGTCAAATTATAGCAAACAAGACTAGAAAACCTAGGCCAAAAGATGCAAATATGTTAAGGGCAAGATAGATGACCTTCCAAGGGTTTTAAAAGGATATTTTGATGAAGTGGGTGAAGTCTGGACTAAGGGAAATTAAGAATCCTTAGATCACAGATAAGAAGATTGAAGGAGGGGATCAAACTGGGACCTAGAGCAATTAAGAATTTTATGGTCCGGTTATCAAGCATAAAACATTAAAATGCCAACTAGTTTAAAACAGGGAGCTTATTATCACTAATCCTGTTTAATTTCTCCTTAGTTGATCATTACAGAATGAAACACAATATATTAATGAATGTAAACTTTTTAAAGGAAAACACTGAAAACAGGAAAAATACGAGACTTATCTTGTCACCACGAGAATCCTTAGCTATGATGTCTATTCGCTTCAGTTTCCAACCTCCTGCTTCAACTTAACTCACATAAAATCCCAATGTTCAACAAAAATTCTATAGTAATCTTGATTATTTTATTCCACCCAAAAATACTTCCAAGAGTGAAGTATTTATACAAATTCTAAACTAAAATATCTTGAAAAAATATCAAGATTAGTTCACAAATCTCTCCAACTGTTTTACATAAATAGAACTTAAGTAAAGTACACTCAAACTAATGCATATATTTGGCACTATTTTTTATGGATAGGTGATGAAAAAGAGGAGAATTCGAATTTGATCCAACTCTTAGTTGATGATGAGGCATCCAAGTCAGTAACTGCTTCCTTTCTTTGTGCATTCTGCTCCAACAATTCTGCAAACTTGGGGTCCAATGATATCTTTTTATTTCTAAATCCGTAATAGATATGTAAAAAGTGAAAGAGGTTATTGTGGATTAATAGCTTGGTGAGATAAACCTCTTTCGGTTTCCTAAAATTCCTCTCCAGCTGTGCACAATAGGCTCTGAAAAAATATGTTGAAAACAGAGTTTTACAGAGTCTAAAAAATAGCCTGTAAAGATGTGCATGTATCTCTGATTCTGAAATCACTGCGCAAAAAGTGAGATAGGTTTTTGTAGATGGTTCTCTTAGGAACAAAAAATTCCTTCAGTTTTGTATGATGTATTTCGGATTGGCCACAATCTTCTCTGCAAACTAATGACTTAACTGGAATTTTCTGCAAAAAGTGCTTTCCAAAATTGTTTAATATTTCCAAAACCATAATAGCTGTTAGAAAGGTGAGAGAGTTTTTTATAGATGGTCCTCTTAAGAACATAAAAATATTTTAGTTTTGAAAAATTAATCTTGTATTGATCACAGTAGTTTCTGCAAAACAATGACTAAAACATGAAATTTATGCAAAAATGTTCCTTCTTGTTGTGTTTTTCATCTTTTCACTTTTTTGTTCTTTTGACTGTTTTACTTTCACTTTAGAAAAACTTCAATGTTGGTGAAAGTATTTTCATTTCGTTTTACCATTTTACTGCCTCTGTAGTTACTTTTACTATTTACCTTTGACTGCTCTGTAACTTCATTTTAACTTTCACTATGACTTTTACCTGATACACTTTAACCACTTATACTCTTTAACTGTTACACTTTTACTATCCCTGTAAATTCCCATTTCACTTTTACCATTCACTGTGCACATTTCATCATTCTAATCTCTCTCTAAATTTGTATACAAAAAATTTGTTGAATGAAGATATTGAGTTAAAATCTGAGAATTTGGAGCAAACAATTTTGTCAACTAGTATTGAAACTGTTGGTCCAAATCCATATTTTGATAGTAACCTACAAAAATCAAACAATTTGTTAATGAAATCTAGGTCTGCAGGGAGGTGATTGTAGGATTTTTGAAAGACCTGTGGAATGAGATCAGTCTGTGAAGGTTTAACTCTATTTTTTAGGCATTTTGGGGAACTACTGCAAGATTAGATTGTTTGCAGGAGTTATTCACTTTAACAGAGATGAAACTGAGTAATGTAGGCAAAGGATGGCTTTATTTTTGGCATTTTTTTCTCAATTAGATTTTATGAATTGGTTTGATTGAAAACGGGGAACATCAAGTTAATTCAGAGGTTTTAGTTGTTCAGATAATTGATTTTAATCTCTAAACTGTGAAAATTGAGGAAAATGGCTTTAAAAAGGTTCACAGTCGAAGAAAGGTATTTTTGGTCTGTAACTGTTTTCAATTCAGTTGCATTCAGTTGGAAAAAGTCGTGGAGATTCTCTGAGGATGAATTTAAAAGGAAATGGCTCTTAAAATGGCAACTGGCTTGAAAATGGTGATGTTAGGTTTGAAAATGGTGAAAAGGTATCTGCACAGGCTCTTAGGGTGTAATGGTGCACAATGGTGAAAATTAGACGAAAATAGGCTCTGCGAAGGTTTCAAAAGTTTAAAGCGCAAATAGGTGAAAAATTATGAAAACATTAGAATTTAACGTATTAAACCATAGTATAAACTATAGTTAAGTTACATTAAACAAAGGTTAAGCGGGAGTGATTTTGGAATACTGTCGGTGGTATTCACGTGGATCAACGGTGGTAAGCGGTAATACGCTTTTCGAACGTGATGCAATAGAATCGTGACACATCGACGCGGGGTGGTTTTGATAAACCACCCATTTCGTGCGACTTTTAAAAAACATCCATCAATTACTTTGTGAGCGCGAAAATGCGTTATCATCGTCGGATCTGGCTTTGGGGAGCGAATGATCGGGATTAAAATGGAAAGTGTGGGGAAAAGTCAATTATCAGGTTCAATATAGGCCGTAGATCTTGGGAGTAAAAGAAAATCTGACGGTTAAAAATAACGTGATGGGGAGGAGTAAAAATGTATTGATCAGTTGCTTTGATTTTCAATCATTGGATGAAAAGGGATTTGGGGATCAAAGGGTCTAGATTGAATCCCAATGGGAACAGGCCTTTTGATGGGATTTATATATAAAAATGGTTTTTTCCAATGGAAAGGGTGATTGGGAAGGTTAATCAAGATTTTAACCAAGGTTACGGGGTCAGGGAAGAGAAATATACAAGGGAATGGGTTTAGAAGTTTAGTTTAAATTAAACTTCGATATTTTTTGTTTGAAACATATAGAACATATGTTTAAAGGTTTTTCATATCTTTTTTATTATATGGTTAATTAAATCGAGATGAATTAACTACCATAGGGGGCGGGATATTTATATATATAGAATACTTAGCCAAAGGGGTTATAAGGGGGGTTTTTATTTAAAATTGTGGGAATAAATAACTTTGGCTTAAGTTATATTAAGTGGGTTTTTGGGTTTATTATATAAAAAGGAGTTATAAAATAGGAAAAGGTTATTTGTATAGGGAGTTAATATATAAGTTAAAGTTCATATGAAAATAGAACATGGTATACTCAAAACACATATTTATAACAAGTAAAGTGAGGTTTTAAAGATAATTTGCATTGATCTTATCACTTAACTTATGATGTAATGTTATTTTGAGGACTTAATGTATTTAAATGATGTAGGAAGATAGCTAAATAGGAATTACAAATGCCTTTAAGTAAAAATGGAGTTTTACTTAGGATTATTCAAGGGAATGAGTGCATGAATGGTAAATGATGTGATTAAGGGATTAATATAGACATTTCACACTTTCAACTGATCAGTCATAGAGCCTTGGGTCCGGTCCCAACAAAAGTCAAGGAAATGCCTTGAGCCTTTCTGACTGATAGTCTAGAATGTTTCATGACCATGGGAAGGGGAAGTTAGTTATTTTGCAGCCCATGATGAATGATATTTACATTGAGACTTTTCACCTTCTTCTACCTACCCATCTTACCATGCTAACATTTTTTTCTTCCTTTGTAGTAGGTGCATTTAAGCTAGCAACCTTCACAACATTTATTCTTTCTGAAAGCAAGTAAAACTATCTAATTCTACACTTATTTCATCCATGAATCCAGATTAAACTATTGGATTCACTTTATTTCTCTACCTAACTACTGAATTTTCATGATTAAACAGTATGAAAACTCATTATTCTCTATCTATAACAAGGAAAATTGAAAAATGACAAGTTAAGATTAAATTGTTTAACTCATCATGGACTATGGAATTTATTGACACTCTGCCACAGTCAAAAAGTAAAAAGTAGTGGCATGTATGCTTGCACACTTTCATTTTTTCTTTTGGGGTCTTTTATTTTTTCTAAGTCCTTTGATTATTCTTTTAGGACTTTTTACCCTCTTTTTGATTTTTTTTGATTTTTTTGATTTTTTACGAAATATGTGAATACAATTTGCAGAAGGCAAAGTATGTACAAATTTACAAGATAATCAACAGTCAAGTCAAAATTATGACCCCTATATTATAGGTTGCTAACAGGAACCACATGAAAATGCGATTTGCGATTGCGGTAAGTCTTAAAAGGAAAAAGGGAAAAGGTTGTGAAATGCGATGGGATAAATATTGTGAAATGCGACGGGTTAAATACTGCGAAATGCAAAATGCGATATCGCAATTCGCAATATCGCAAAGCTGAAGGGGTAGCGGAAGTGTTGTTCAGGAAAATGTTGCGAAGTACAAAATGTGATATGAATGGAATTTCTGTTTGTCTTTTAAAGAGAAAAAAATGAAAAGGTTGCAAAGTGCGATACGAGAGATTCAAGGAGCAGAGGCGGAGGCCCAACTTTGATTGTTTTTCAAGCATTTTGTGAATAAAAAGGGTGAAAGCTGCAATAAAAGAAGGAGGGAATAGAGCATAATAGAGGTGTTTGGAGGCGTGAAAATAGAGATGGAAAATGAAGCGGGAAGGTGAGGGTGAACTTCTCTAGAAATTTAATATTGATTCCTGCAAAAAAAACCTGCGGATTCATGCAAAAAAAACAGAAAAAATGCATGATAACATAGTGGAAGAAATACTGAAACTATTATTGCACTCTACTCTAATATGAGAAGCAACGAATCATAAAAATAAATAATTTTTGGTCTACGGGAAGGTCTACCCTCCTCGAGCTCTATCGACAGAGATTAGAGGGGAAGGTTGCTTCACAGTTTTATGGAGTTCATAAACTATTCTACAACACATATAAGAAGATTAAATCTACAACAACAAACTATAACAAAAATGAAAATATCAGAAATTAAACTAGCTAAATGACAGAAATAAAAGAATGAAAACAACATAGAAGCTGAGGCACATGGATTGGGCCCTAACCCACGAGCCTCGCTCCCTGAAACTAGATCAATAAAATAACATATAACTACTCATTGCATTACAAAAATATATTATTATTACATCCTGAAGGTATTAAACAACAAAATCCTAATAGAATGGAAAAAATGGCATGGGATGGAATGGAATGCAAATGGAATCGACTAGCATCGAATGGATCGAAAAATCAACCAGAATCCCCTGGAATCGACCTCAATTAGCTCTTGATCAACTTTATTTATCCTCAAGGGCAGCTACCAACAACTCCCTAGAAAATAGATATTTAGTCCACTTTGAATCCAAGTAAACCATAGATTGAGTGCACATCGTCTTTAGTTTGCTTGGCTACCTTTGATAGTTAAGGAGGGTGGACAAACCCCTTGAATCTCTCCAAGATTTCTCAATAATTTCCTGATATTTTTCTCATTTATTATTCAACCTTGATATTCCAGTGGCAGGGAGAAAGTCTCTAAATCAACTCCTTCTCCAAATCGGCATAATCTTCCCAATATTCTCACAATATTCTACAAAAATAACCAATATTAGGCACAAATATGAAATTACCTTTAATCCTTCCTAAGAACATATTAAAGCACAAGAAACCATTATTAAGTGTGGAAGGAGAGATTTAATATATATTTTCATGTGCACAAGGAAGGTAGATGGGCCTAAGAAAGGTTAGATGGGCCTTATTTTATGTCTAATTTAGAGCCCTATCAATGACCGAGGACGAACTTCATCTACACAATATTCATTCTTGTTTAAAAAATAATAATTTTGAAAAATGAGTAAATTAAGGTAAAATTTTATTTTGTTAAGGGGAATTGAATTGATTCTAAGTTGAAAGCGATGTCGAAAACCCTAGATCTGAAGGTTGACAGAGGGAAGGAGGTTGCAAAGCAGGGAGGACTGTATGCTTGGTGGTAGGTGACGGGCCTCTGCATTCCTTGGACTATACCTGTGAGCACTGTAGGTTGCATCGGGACTGATGAATACAGGGAACATTGTAATAGGTTTGTTTTGCTTCGAGGGTCAGGTTACTATTGCTGTTTTTTCCATTTCCTTCATCCTTCAGCTGCACACGCTTTTCAAAGGAGTTTAACAATTGTTTTTTACGGTGAATTTTTACCTTGCAGACAAGGACGGGAAGAATGGTCAACAAAAGGGGTTGTGTTGACTTGGATCCTAAACCAAAGGATATTATATCGGTTTGGGGTTTGGATATTACTCAACAGAATTTAGAGAAGGCCTTTCTTCTAGGTAGGCCTCCAGTAGAGAAGGGGAGAGACTCAGAAATTGATTGGATCTAGGATAGAGGATTAGGGTTTCTGGAGGATGGAAAGGAAAATGCTTCAAAGGTGGAGGTCTAGGGTCCTATTGACGGGGAAAAATGCCTCGCCAATAGTAAGGGGATCTCCCTGGTATAAAATCCCAATTAGATTCTACACCGTTTGTGATAGGGATCCATCCGGTGTGTAGGCTTGACTGCCGTTAAACTGATGAGATGTATGCCCTTTCTCAAATAGAGGTATATTTAGAGATCATGAGAATGTATGACTACTCAAATCAAACAAGAAGAATGGTTGATGGGTTCTCCTAAAAATGAAACATTATGAATAAAAAAAAATTATTGTTAGAAAAAAATCGTTAGGGCCATGCTCATAAAGAGGCTCGTTTGAACATAAGAGAAACAATTCACTATGATTAAAACACCCTTCAATTTCTTAAGTGCATTTCCGAAAGATTATGGAAATATCAATAACTAAGTCATTAAAATATCCATATGCTAAATATCCTCATATCATTCATATATCCAAAGAGCTTAAACATATAAATAATGCATGAATAGAAACATGAACTAATCAGTTACAAATGATACCAAGAACATGAGAGCATAATATTCATAATGTCAACACACATAAGTTTCCATCAGATCCAATAGTGAAGTCCAAAACATTCATTTGTATTCATTCTTGGAATCATACATTCAATGTTGTACAGTTATATCTCTCTCTCCTTTTGGAGTCCGAAAAAGGCCTTTACAGTATCTCCAGAGGGAGTACATATAGAATCAAAAATGACCTTTGGGCTACCCTACCTTTTCATCTTCCTGACTGTTGGTATGGTCTACGACCTGGGAGAATTTGCGACTTGCGACCTGACTGAGGTTGCGACCTATGACTAGGCAACATTTGTGACTTGCAACCTGCCTATTCCTGCGACCTGTTAACCCAGTATTTTCAAGGAAGCAACTTTGTGATGGAGAGGACTAGGGTTTCTACCTATTGTTGTTCTGTAAGATAGGTCTGGCAGGCTAGTTATTTGGTGGCCACTGGAGTGATTTGGGGCATTCCCTCTCCCAGTCTTTGAAAACATTCAAGAGTATTTGGAACTAATGTATGCCTCTTTGTGTTGATCTGGTTCGACAGAGAGGCCAACTTGGTGTAGATCCGGACTGGTGTAACAATGTATTGGGCGATGTTTTCCTTAGAGGTTGGGAGATCCTGTGAGGTGGATGCCTTTTTGATGGGTTATAATATTGATTGGATATCTTGAATTACCTCTTTCCTCGTCCTTTTCTTGGCTAGCGTACCTAAGGAAGGGATGTGGCGCACTTCCACCATCAAATCTATGCCACTGATGAGATGCTCATAGGCAGGAATTACCTTCTCTACATCTTTTGTGAGCTTGTCTCTGGATTGCAGCTTCATCCGCATCTATACCTTATCATTATGAGTGCAGATCCAGTCCTTTGGCAAGGTGGCAGGGGCCCGTGGGTACCTTTTAGACCATTCGAGTATGTTTTCTAGTGCTGTGGAGGATTCCTTCAGTTGCACATCCTTTTTCCTCGTTTCTGCTTGGGCCCCTACCAAAGGAGAAACTGTTTGTTTTATAGTTATCATCTTCTCGTATACTTGCATCATGGTTCTTCCTAAGATGTCCAACTGCCCTTGAATGGTGGCTTGTAGTCCGCTAGCCTAAGTGAGTGCAAGTTGGAGCCTTAGATTTTCAGTTTCTAGGGCCTTCTTTTCCTCCTCTGCTTGAGCGGCCCTCTGCTCGGACGCATGGAGTCTGTTCTGTAGAAATAATATTTCTCTGCTCATCCTACTGATATTATCTTCGGTGGTGGCTGCAAAAGCGGTTCCAACCGACGCTATCATTATGGGGTTAGTCTTGGTGTCCAGGACTATGTCTTTTTCCATGGTTACTGCGAGAGGCTCGGCTGGATTCTGTGCAAGGCATTTTCTCCTTTCTTGCCTGATCTTATGAGTGTAGTGATCATAAGATAATATTGTTAGATCCAGTACATCATCCTCATGTTCCTCAAGGATGCCGAGTTCTGAGAGTGGGAGGTGTCCTCCTGTCATGGGAGTTGCCAGGGGTATGTCAATATGTGGCAAGTCTGCTTGCTTCCCAGTTTTCGAGGGTTTTCACCTGCTTCCCTCTACCTCCTTGGATGTATCTATTTGTAGATTTTGAGCTTCTTCCTCATTTATGTTATTTTACACTTCTTCTCTATCTTGTTCTTGTTTCAACTTGTTCTCAGATTCCATTTTCTGTCAATCTTCTTCTTTCTTCTTCTTGCGGGCCTCTTCTGCTTGATTTTTTTTGCGTTCCTCTTTCTATCATTTATTATATTGTTCTTCGGCCTGCTTCCTTCATTTTTATTCTTCCTGTTGCTGTGCCAAGGCATCTTGGGATTTCTTGAGTTCTTCCTCTCTTTGCTACTGCTCCGTCTCTAGTTGTGCCTTGGCCCCTCTTCCGCCTCCTTCCTATTGATTCTCAGGAGGATCACTACTTGTAGTATTCTTTGGCCTTTTGGATTGGGAAGTCAATGCTCCTCCTGAGGGGTCTTTTCACTTCATAGCGTCTACTATCTCTTGCAAAGTTTTATTTTCCTGGCACTTACTCTCTTGGTCTCCATCCAAGTTGGCTTGTCCTTTAGGGGTTGCTTCCCTGTTTTCATTGTACTAGTTTTTCACTTTCTCTTCCACAGGGCACTCTATGTACTGGTAGGTCTAGTTAAATTTGGCCTGCTTGCAGTGTGTGGGGACGATCCTTTTAGGGTCATAAAACCTGTGGGCCAAATTTATAAAGTGGAATCCATTGATTTATTTTGCTTCCTCTTCCACTTCTGTGAAATCTATGACTATGTAGGCACCAATAGTGAGCAAGAGGGTAGGCCACAGTTTCTTCTTGCCCTTACTTAGTGTTTTAGAGAACCCACTCATCATTTGATAGCACACCTCTTGTAATAGCAGTTTGTCAGTGAAGAATTTGGGCAATGCATGAGGTGCCTTGAATGATCCAAAAGCTCTGACGAAGAAGCCTTCTATGATGGGGAACCAATGGGCTACCTTGATCACCATCTCCATGGCCCTTTTGGACATGCAGGGAGGATCTTCATTGAAAAGGTGCCAGTAGAGCACAGTGATAGTTCGAGATGGGATCAATGTCTTGCTTATACCTAGTAGCCCAGAACATGTTCAGATCTTTGTGGATAGGCCCACTGTGTTGTTGAGAATGTGGAGGGATGGTGATTAATAAAAATTCTCTTCTTGATAATTATTTGTGAATTTAATTATGACTTCTCTTCTTTAGCTTAGTTAATCTTTCATCAAGTCAATTATCAAAGTACAAGAGACACACAAATTAGACTCCTAGATCTAGGGAAAAACCTCTCCCTCTTGGAGAGTGTTATCACAAAATCTGACCCTGATAGGCTGCTCACCAAGTAGACTTCATGTAACTTTTTCAGATCAATCTTTTGGCTGAGGCTTAGCCTCCTCAACCTGAGAGGGCTCTCTCAAATGTTTATGATTTTTATTAATGAATAGATGGATAACTCTAAAATAAAAGGATAAAAATGTATAACTGGTTGTATCACAGATTAACAAACAATAATTGTGCTATGGAGTCAATATAATCTTCAACCAAAACATTATAATCTGTTAAGCATGGAAGTCAATGCATTTTGAGTCTAGGTTAATGAATAAAACAATAACACAGTGAAAAACACAGTCTATTTTCATGTGAAGGAAGTTAGAGCATTGTCAAATGAATTCTAAGTAACACATACAAGTACTACTGCAAATAGATAATTGAGGAAGGCCATAGAAATATGATACACATAAACTCCTTATGAATCTTGAGTTGTCAAAACAGATCTCTGTATTAAGTTGAGAAAGACACAGTCAACTACAATAACACAGTCAATTGCTAATGAAAATGCCGAACCCTTATGAATTAAACCTCATGCTATATATAGAGAATTTATAATCTATGATTCCTTGATCCTCCACTAGAGAATTCGAATTCATTTCTTTTGACACCTTTTCTAATCTTAAACATGCCATTAATTACAAAGTAACAACTTTACTGCCTTTGAAAAGCCCTAGTTCTAATAAGAGTGAAACCCCTAAATATGCTTGCAACAACCTTATCTAAAATTTAATAATTCCTTTAACAACTAAAATCCCATATATTCGAACTTTGATGATGCTTCCACCTTTGAGGTAATCCTGTTGATGATGCCAAAAATTGTCCTAAAAATCAGGAGGCAGGTTTCCTGCTTTTTAGCCCTTAACTTCCATTTTCATCTTCGAGCACTTGTTAACATTGATAGCTTAGTTTCATATGTGTCACATGTGTTAATCATTGCCTTGAAACATTTAATATTCTACCTATGCAAAGAAAAATCTATGAAATAGTGTAGAAGGGTGTGAAATATGTTTGCGCTACGAAAGTAGCCTATTTTCGTAGCGCAGTTTGTAGGTAATTGTAAAAACTTTCCTTTAACCATTTTTTCTCCTGTTTTACAATTTGAACCTTCACTTGTAATCTCCATGCTTCCACCAACAACATTTAAACTCAAAACCCATCAACCTTATCTCCAAAATTCATATGTAAAAGTGCAAAAATTCATCTTCAACAGTTTCGTAGCGTGCTACGAAACTGCTGTGTAGGCTTATTTAAAAACAGTCTTCAAATTTTTTAAGTTAAGGATATTTACACTTCACAAGGACTAATATTTTTATCAAAAAACATAGTAACTTAACCTCAAAAAGATGATTGTCATCAAAATTGGTCTTCACCTTAATGAAAAACCAATTTATAATTTATAATTTTTCTGCACTATTCCATTACCCCGTTTCACTGTTGCTTTAGCTTTTCTTGAGATCTTGTTAGCTGGATTTCTAAGTCTTCAACCTATCTCCTTAGTCTCCTATTTCTGGTCCTCAAATGAGTATTCATAACCCTCATAAATCTTGCTTCTTTTATGGCTGGTACAATCCAAGTGAAATATTGTGCTTCACTGCTAATTATTTATGGTTTGGAAACCTTATCACCTTCCCAGAGGGCTTTCATCCTCTTGAAACTTGTTTTTTCAATAGTATGCTTTTTAGCTCTCTTCTTTAATCTGAAAATTTCATTATTGGATGATTTCAAGTTTTCTTCCATCTCTTCATAACTGATTTTTTCTGTTTGTGTGGAGAATACTATGTTTTTGGCCTTTTCTGGTATAGGTGAAGAAATATCTATAAATTCTTCATGAAAATTAGATGTTTCCTCTGTTTTCTCTAGCTCAGCATTAAGCTCTTGCAATTTCTTTGACTATCTAGTTACAGGTTTCCTAGCCTTGAATAGAAATGTTGCATCCTCATCATTGAACTCCAACTTTTTAGATGACTTCATCTTTTTTTCTTCATCTTCATCAATTCTTATGAAGTCATCTTGTACCAAAGGGGAATCTTCTATGTCTATGGCTTGCAATATATCATCTAAATTTCCCTTTAAACCTAGACTTTCACTTGTTCCTGAAAACATTGCTTTCCCTTTTGCTTTTGCAACTTGTCTCCTAGTCAGTCTCTGTTGAACTTGTTTATCAGCTGATTGTTTCTGTGAAATTTCTTCAATTTCATCTAACCTTTTTTTTGCATATTGAGGAGTTTCTTTAATGAAAAATGATGTCTTTCCTACCTGTTCTTTCACATGTTTCCTAGGTTTTAACTTCACAAACCTTTTTGTCCTTGTCACTACAGGATTGCGGGATTCTGCTGGTGGAGTTTCTTTTGCCTTAGGGTTACTGCCTGTAGTTTGAGCTTGTACTCCAAATCCACATAAAAATAAAAATGATGACTATTCTATTTTAATCTTTTGGATTTCATTTAAGACCATCAGTTTGATTAGACCATGGTGAAATAAAGAAGTTTCACACCCTTTAGATTTCATTTGAACCTTGTCTACCATCTTAGCTATGCTTCTATACAAGAAAAATGACAAGTCTAAATATATCATACCTGTAAAGTGCAATAGAAGTTTAAAATGATATGAATAAACTTTATGATACCTAGCCTCGCATGTAAAATACCTTTGGATATAGAAGAGTAGATTTGCATAACTATCTTTGATGCAGCTCCTGGGAATTGCATTGTTTAAATCCATCTCTGTGAATTCTAGCTTTAGAAACACCTTGCATGCCTCCATGTCAAATCTGAAACCCTTAAACCATGTTTCTTGCCCTTTAGGAATCTCAGTTACCAAGGCTATGCTCTCAGGAGTAACTGAAAAATTTAATATTCCAATATTTGTGCTTCAACCACTGAAATGCAAGGAAAATTCCTTTGTTACCTAACTGCATCCTCCCTGCAACTTTTCACAAAAATTCAAACACACTGCCTTCCTGAAAGCCTCTAATACTATTTTGTCTTTAGCTAGGGCTCCTGTGCTTTCAGGTTCTGACCTTAAGCAATTCCCTGACTTGTGATTTTTCTTTTCTTTTGTCATTCTTACATTCAGAAATTTTTGTCTACTTCCTGCAGAATCTGATTATCATCCTCGCTTGAATTCAAAACAACCAGCCTCGCTTGATAGAACACTCAGCCTCGCTTGATAATGGATGAGGAAAACTTTGATGTAAGAAGACCATAAGCTTAACACTTGAAAAATATATGTTGAAGTGTTTTTCATGAAAACTGGAATAAGTAACTAGCCTTTTCAAATTCGAACTTGCCTTTCATAAATGAGACCTCTACGATTGCAATCATGAGTTTGAATGGCTACACGTTTTTGAAATGACCCCTAACTGATTCCTAATGATGAAAAACTAACGGATTCTGACTAATTTTATGATTTGATATGACTTCCCTACGAATCTGTGTTTTCGTAGTGCACTTAGTGCATTTTTGGGGATATGCGCTACGAAAGTAGCAACACTTTCGTAGCGCAAAACTGGTTTTTTCAACTGGCTGCACTACGAAAGTGCGATTTCATGGCTTACTACAAACCACTTTTTCAAAGGTTAAAACATGACTTCTAAATGGATGGTGGGACCTTTCAGCCATGAAATGAGAATTTTAAACTTTATTTGGAAACGAAAATGACACTTTGAAGACTTCAAACCCTATCACTTACCCCTTTAAGAATGAAATGACTCAAGACCCATTTAACACCATAACTAGAAACAAGGTAAACTTTTAGAGTTTAGAATTTTTTTTTTTATGGTGATAACAGTGGCTCCACTTGGGATAGTGTGCCCTTGTGGTACACTAAGAACCCATAGCTCTAGTGCTATCCATTTTTGATAAAAAAAACAAAAAAAACTTTTATTTTACTTGACAAGAATCTTCTTCAAACCGTAATGGTATTCACCTCGGGCTCAAGCTTGATGATTTCTACAAGAAGCACCCAAACTGCACCTACTAAAAAAATTTCTCAGTTAACCTTGAGCTTATTCATACACTCCTACCTACCCTAGCAGCTGCAATCTCCATTTTAACTCAAACAACATGAAATTTCCAATGAAGCCAATCATTTGTCTTATCTGATATTTGAAGCTTTTGACTGCACTCAAACCCAAAGTAAACAAGGTATTGAGATGATCAATGCCACTGAAAATGTATCTGATCTTCATAATAAAAATGAAACTGAAAGACTGGAGAGTAAAACTCTTCCATGTATTTAGCAATAGGATCAAAGAAGACATGATCAGTTTGATGATCCTCATAACTTTCTCTAAATTCAGACAACTGATTCTAAGCCACACAAGATTTATTTTGTATGCTATCCAACTGCTATTCAAAATGATTCCCACAAATAATGTATTCTTTCTCATTAATATGATCATTATTTGATGTAAGCTGCTGCAAGGAATGACATAAAAAATCAAATTTTTCCTGTACCTTAGGATTGTAGCAAGCATTTTCCAATATTTCCTCTTACTGTTTGAAATGATTCTCATACTCTTGATGATCAAAGGATTGACAAACGTGCTCCAAATTTTCCTCAAACTCAGAGGATGTGACATGACTTTCATAAGTAAACTCCCACTGAGTTTCATTTTCATATAAGGGAGATATTATCCTTTCTTCTTGGTGTTCTTCTTGTTGATGAAAGTTATTGTCATGAAGGGCTTCTAAAATTTCCTCATCCATGAACTCATCATCTTCATAAAAAGTCTCCAAATATTCAATAAAACTCTCAGAGTGTTTACAACAGTCTTTGACCATCAATAAAGAGGGATGACACTCTTTATACATCTCATAAAATACATCATGGAAATCAACAAGAGAATATAATGAACCATTTGGCAAGATTTCATACCAATACCATGCTTTTCCTTCTATAGTGGCCATAAACATCTTCATGAGAAAATCTTCAACGAACTGAACCTTAAGACTGTGTACATGCATATTGAACCTAACCAAATGAAGAGCAAAAATGTCTTTATTTTCATCTTTAAATATTGGAAGATCATCTAACCATTCAACCTTTGGCATGGGATTTGGAAAACTAGGGATATGAGACCGATTCATAGGGCATACCTGGAATTTATTCTTGCAATGGAACTCATATTGAAACTTCATCAAGCTACTGATCTTTAAGAAGTGGAGTCACCTTCCAATTTGATTATTTGATGTGTGGAGTCGCCAAGGTAGATGCAACCTTGAAAATCTTCCTGAGCTCTTGCTACCTTTAGAAGTTTAGCATCTTGATTTCGGGAATGAGCAATCTTTAGGCTCCCGGAAGATGCACCAAAATGTTATCACAAAATTTGACCCTGATAGGCTGCTCACCAACTAGACTTCATGTAACTCTTTTAGACCAATATTTTGGCTAAGGCTTAGCCTCCTCAACCTGAGAGGGCTCTCTCAAAGGTTTATGATTTTTGATTAATGAATAGATGGCTAACTCTAAAATAAAAGGATAAAAATGTATAACTGGTTGTATCATAGATTATCAAACATTCATTGGGCTATGGAGTCAAGATAATCTTCAACCAAAACATTATAATTTGTTAAGCATGGAAGTCAAGGCATTTGGAATCTAGTTTAATGAATAAAACAGTAACACAGTGAAAAACATAGTCTATTTGCATGTGAAGGAAGTTAGAGCATTGTCAAATGAATTCTAAGTAACACATACAAATACTACTGTAAATAGATAATTGAGGAAGACCATAGAAAGATGATACACATAAAATCCTTATGAATCTTGAGTTGTCAAAATAGATCTCTGTATTAAGTTGAAAAAGACACAATCAACTACAATAACACAGTCAATTGCTAATGAAAATGCCCAACCCTTATGAATTCGACCTCATGCTCTATATAGAGCATTTACAATCTAGGATTCCTTGATCCTCCACTAGAGAATTCGAATTCACTTATTTTGACACCTTTTCTAATCTTAAACATGCCATTAATTACAAAGTGAATGCTTTACTGCCTTTGAAAAGTCCTAGTTCTAATAGGAGTGAAAGCCCTAAATATGCTTGCAAAAACCTTATCTAAAATTTAATACTTCCTTTGACAGCTGCAATACCATGTATTCAAACTTTGATGATGCTTCCACCTTTGAGGTAATCCTGTTGATGATGCCAAAAACTGTCCTAAAAATCGGGAGACAGGTTTCCTGCTTTTTAGCCCTTAACTTCCATTTTCATCTTCGAGCACTTGTTAACATTGATAGATTAGTTTCATATGTGTCACATGTGTTAATCATTTCCTTGAAACCTTTAATATTCTACCTGTGCAAAGAAAAATCTCTAAAATAGTGTAGAAGGGTGTGAAATATTTCTGTGCTACGAAAGTAGTCTGTTTTCGTAGCACAGTTTGTAGGTAATTGTAGAAACTTTCCTTTAACCATTTTTTCTCCTTTTTTACAATTTGAACCTTCACCTGTAATCCCTATGCTTCCACCAGCAACATTTAAACTCAAAACCTATCAACCTTATCTCCAAAATTCATATGTAAAAGTGCAAAAATTCATCTTCAGTAGTTTCGCAGCGCGCTACAAAGCTGCTGTGTAGGATTATTTCAAAACAGTCTTCAGAAATATTTAAGTTGAGGATATTTACACTTCACAAGGACTGATATTTTTATCAAAAAACATAGTAACTTAACCTCAAAGAGATGATTGTCATAAAAATTGGTCTTCACCTTAATGAAAAACCGATTTAAAATTTATCATTTTTCTGCACTGTTCCATTACCCTGTTTCACTGTTGCTTTAGCTTTTCTTGAGATCTTGTTAGCTGGATTTCTAAGTCTTCAACTTGTCTCCTTAGTATCCTATTTCTGGTCCTCAAATGAGTATTCATAACCCTCACAAATCTTGCTTCTTTTATGGCTGGTACAGTCCAAGTGAAATATTGTGCTTCACTACTAATTATTTCTAGTTTGGAAACCTTATCACATTCCCAGAGGGCTTTCATCCTCTAGAAACTTGTTTTTTCAATAGCATGCTTTATAGCTCTCTTATTTAATCTGACAATTTCATGATTGGCCGATTTCAACTTTTCTTCCATCTCTTCATAACTGGTTTTTTCTGTTTGTGTGGAGAATACTCTGTTTTTGGCCTTTTCTGGTATAGGTGAAGAAAGATCTATAAATTCTTCATGAACATTAGATATTTCCTCTGTTTTATCTAGCTCAGAATTAAGCTCTTGCAATTTCTTTGACTGTCTGGTGATAGGCTTCCTAGCCTTGAAGAAAAATGCTACATCCTCATCATTGAACTCCAACTTTTTAGATGACTCCATATTTTTTTTTTAATCTTCATCAATTCTTATGAAGTTAGCTTGTACCAAAGGGGACTCTTCTATGTCCGTGGCTTGCAATATATCATCTAAATTTCCCTTTAAACCTGGACTATCACTTGTTCCTGAAAACATTGCTTTCCCTTTTGCTTTTGCAACTTGAATCCTAGTTAGTCTCTGTTGAACTTGTTTATCAGCTGATTGTTTTTGTGAAATTTCTTCAATTTCATCTAACCTTTGTTTTGCATATTGAGGAGTTTCTTTAATGACAAAATATGTCTTTCCTACCTGTTCTTTCACCTGCTTCCTAGGTTTTAACTTCACAAACCTTTATGTCCTTTTCACTACAGGATTGCTGGATTCTGCTGGTGGAGTTTCTTTTGCCTTAGGGTTATTGCCTGTAGTTTGAGCTTCTACTCCAAATCCACATAAAAATAAAAATGATAACCATTCTCTTTTAATCTTTTGGAGTTCATTTAAGACCATCAGTTTGATTAGACCATGGTGAAATAGAGAAGCTTCACACCCTTCAGATTTCATTTGAACCTTGTCTGCCATCTTAGCTATGATTCTATACAAGAAAAATGGCAAGTCTAAAGATATCATGCCTGTAAAATGTAACAGAAGTTTAAAATGGTATGAATAAAATTTATGATACCTGCCCTCGCATGTAAAATACCTCTGGATATAGAAGAGTATATTCGCATAGCTATCTTTGATGCAACTCCTGGGAATTGCATTTTTTAAATCCATCTTTGTGAATTATGGCTTTAGAAACACCTTGCATGCCTCCATGTCAAATCTGAAACCCTTAAACCATGTTTCTTTCCCTCTAGGAATCTCAGTTACCAAGGCTATGGTCTCAGGAGTAACTGAAAAATTTAATATTTCAATCTTTGTGTTTGAACTACTGAAATGCAAGGCAACTTTCTTTGTTACCTGAGTGTGTCCTCCCTGCAACGTTTCACAAAAATTCAAACACCATGCCTTCCTAAAAGCCTCTAACACTGTTTTTTCTTTAGTTAGGGCTCCTGTGCTTTCAGGTTTTGACCTTAAGCAATGCCCTGACTATGATTTTTCTTTTCTTCTGTCATTCTTGCATTCAGAAATTTCTGTCTGCTTCCTACATAATCTGATTATTAGCCTCACTTGAATTCAAAACAGTCATCCTCGCTTGATAGAACAGTCAGCCTCACTTGATAATGGATGATAAAAGCTTTGATGTAAGATGACCATAAGCTTAACACTTGAAAAAGATATGTTGAAGTGTTTTTCATGAAAACTGGAATAAGTAACCAACCTTTTGAAATTCAAACTTTCCTTTCATAAATGAGACCTCTACGATTGCAATCATGAGTTTGAATGGCTACATGTTTTTGAAATGACCCCTAACTGACTCCTAATGATGAAAACCTAACAGATTCTGACTGATTTTATATGACTTCCCTAAGAATCCGCATTTTCGTAGCGCGCTTAGTGCATTTTCGGGGATATGCGCTACGAAAGTAGCAGCGCTTTTGTAGCACAAAATTGTTTTTTTCAATTTGCTACGCTACGAAATTGCGGTTTCGTGGCTTATTGCAATTTTTTTTTTCAAAGATTAAAACATGACTTCTAAATGGATGATGGGACCTTTAAACCATGAAATGCGACTTTTAAACTTTGTTTGGAAATGAAAATGAAACTTTGAAGACTTCAAACCCTATCACTTACTCCTTTAAGAATGAAATGACTCAAGACCCATTTAACACCATAACTAGAAACAAGGTAAACTTTCAGAGTTTAGAATTTTTTTATTTATTTATTTATTTATTTTTTTTTTAATTTTTTTTTTTTTTTATGGTGATAACAAAGAGGAAAACCCGCAAATAATTCTTCTTATAGATCCTAAAATGACAAGTACCATGGCCTAGGCTCAGACCCTAGACTTAGGAATGTATCCAAGATCTTGTCACTGCCCTTTCAAACTAGATTCTTCTCTTCTTCAATGATCTGCACTGTTTTGTACTTACTTACCCTTATTCTTATTTAAGGATGTCCTCTACTAACAATCACCTTCTTTACTAAATTATTTCATTTAATCAAACTATTTCATTAACATCCGAAATGTAGGTTGTAAAACATCTGCAAAAGACACCTTGTAATTATTTCCGCAAATAAACTTCAGGAATCTGCAAATCAATTTCAGGTGCTTGTACTTCAGGTATGTTTCATCTTAGATATGACTCCCTTCTTCATCAAGTATCCACAAATATATAATTCAGATCGTTTCCGCAAAATTATTTTAGGTATATGCTAATTGTTATGCTTCAGATCTCTATTAATAGGTATGCTTTAGGCTTACTTCTCCACATATATACTTCACCGTAGGTATGCTTCATATTTACTTCATTGCAATTCTACTTCACGGCAGATATATTACAAGTAAGCTTCAAATTCACTTCTCTGCATATATACTTCTTCATAGGTATGATTCATATTTACTTCATTGCATATCTACTTCACCGCAGATGTATTACAAACCTTTAACATTTTAACTAAGAGGCTTTTCCAGAGAAACCACACTATAATACCCTTTCCTTAATCCACAATGTTGTCTCTTTGTTATCTGAAAACTTATCTACAAATGAGCCATAGAGATAGGTATTTATATTGATGATTTTCTCAGCTTGTAGGCCAACCTGTCTTTAGGCTTGTAGGCCAACTTCAACAACTTGTAATAACTTCTTTTTCCAACATTTGAGAGAGATCAGTTTGTAGGAATTTCTTCCATACACTCTTGGATGTGAGACAAGGCTTTTGACAAGATATGGAGCATGAAAAATTCCTTCATATATATATACATGACACTTAATTATATTCTATGCCTAGAAGACTCAAACCTAGTATACATAAAGAAGAAGTCTATCTACATAAAAATCTTTCTCATGAAACCCATGAAGCAAGTACACCAAAAATACATTTTATTATCTTTGAAATTTTCTTTACATAAATACATAATTACATAGTCAACATGAAGACCGACCTAGTTACAATTTTCAACACTCCCTCTTAAATATGGAGGTATTCATACAGATACATGGTTACTTTCAAACTAAAGAATCTCATAACAAGATTTGGATTGGTAATCTCATCTGTATAGCATCCTTTCAACCAACGTTGTCCTAGTGTAAAACCTTGACTAACAACCCCATCTCTCAACGAGACAATGGGCTACAATGCTAGCGAGACACATGACTTATAGACACCATAGTAATTGTCTCTCCAAGGTACATACTCCACATGGGTGTTCCCAAAGTATGACCTTCTTGGAATATTCTTCTCTTGGGTAGGTAGCCCTCAAAGAATACCAGTCCCTGACTACTCTTATCTTGAATGCCCTAATGCATTATCAAAGAGTATCGAATGCCAGATGATTACCCAATCCTTCATTCTGTCTTCCCAAGTGAAGACCAGAATGATGTGTCTATCTCTCCTTCTCAACCAGGGAGGACCTATTCCACTAGGGAATGTACTCATTCCTACACAGGGAATGTACCTAAGCTCATTCTTAGGAATTACCAGGTTTCTTCTAAGTAAGAAAATTATCATCAATCTCCCTCTTAACCAGGGACCTCCAGCAGCAATGGTGAGACACCCAGCTGCTCATGAAGAATTCCTGTCCTCGATGTCATGGATTTTGATATTTGAGGAACCTTCAACTTTTAGCTTCATAGGGCACATATCATCCATCACTTCCATCATGAGTCATGTCAGCTATCAGAAAGTGATTCATCATACTTCCTTATCTGGTCCACTGTTATGCCATGCTGCTTTCCTTTGAATCATCTCCAAGGATCATACATCCTTTCTCATGATTAGCACCCCTGCACAAATTCATCCAAATAAACATATACATATGAAATTTTAGATCAAAAGTTACTTTAGTGATGATATTTCACCATGACATCTTTGTAGGCATCAACATCCTTCACACAGATTGACATATCTCCCAATGATATGTTTTTCCAAGGGTCTTCTTCTTTACCAGTCTTCTGTCAGAGTCTACATATCTTCCTAGGATATCTCTTAGTCACATATTCTTGGCCTCCGGATGATAACTGCCTCTTCGCATGGTTGCATTTCATGATCTCTTTCTCTCTGCACATTATTCATTCCAAGGGCATTACAAATTTTCCAATTTCTTGTTTATGTACAACCACCTCATATTCTATGAGGACATATTATGTTGATTTCATCTGTCAGTGCATTGAGAGATCCTCCTTCATAGATAATACTTTTAAATATGGAAGTCTATTACTTGCAACCATATGACATGACTTCACAGCATCCAATATCAACATATATGTCTGCATGCCTCATATCTATTTCCCTCAGTCATCCTGTAGCAATTTCTCTAGAATGAAGAACTTCATTCCTTTAGCCTGCTTCAACAATATGTCATCACATCCCAGAATTCTGTCACCATGATGACCCTTGATCTGATGATTGCTTTAATTTAGTAGAGATATTTTTCAGAAGCTGTTTCACCAGGAGCTCCTTTCATGCTTCTATTGAGATGCTTCTTAATATAAATTGCTTTCTATTTTACAATAAATCAGAGATCACTTACAGAGAAATATGATCTTAATAATAATAGAGATATCTCTCTTCCTGCTTCTTGGATCTTTTAGCATCAGGTTCTTCTCTTTCATTAGTGACATGGGCTTCTTCATTTTTCTTCTCGTCCTTTTCAGATTTAGGACAATCTCTTTTATAATTCTCAATTTCATTACATCCAAAGCATCGTACGTTGTCCATATTCTTTCTTTTATTCTGAGTGCCAATTTTTTTGAATCTTCCTTTCTTCCTGTATGACGCTGCAAAGGCATGATTCTCTTCACTTGGTCTTGTATCAGCATTGGCCTTTAGTCTTGTTTCCTCTATTTTACATAGAGACCACAAATAATGGAATGGAGTGGCTTCTTTCTTCCCATATAGACTAGAATTGAAGTTTCCCCATTCCTCTGGTAGAGAATTCAGCACCATTGTATTCATCTTAGTGTCAGGCATCACTTCTCCTAGTTCCTGCAGTTGATCTCTTATTTCAAATATCCTCATAAAGTATGGAGTGATTCCTGCTTCACTTGGTAATTTCATTTTGTATAGTTCTTGTCTCATATGGATTGCTTCTCTTGCAGTACTCATAGAGAATAGCTCCACCAATTTCTCATATATTTGTTTTGCAATATTTAGTTTTGATACATAGGGGATGAGAGAGTCTTTGATGGATTCTATGAGAATCCTTTGGGCTCTAATTCCCCCCTTCATGTACTTGGCATGGGCTGGAGCATAATATTTTGGGGGTTGAACAATAGATCCTTCGATATAGTCCATTACTTCGTCTTCAATTAAATTCAAGTCTATTATTTTCTTCCATGCACTAAAGTTTTATGTCCCAACCAACTTGTTGATTTCTTTACAATAAGGAATTTTGACAGATAGGGTCATGAATACTTACTTGAGTGGATTTTCTAGCAGCTTCCTTGATGATGATTGAATGAAGTCAAGGGATTCCTTTCTTCAATGTTGTTGTACTTGAACCCTTGATTATAAAGACTATCTTCAGAAGTTGAGATTCTCTTCAAACAATGTCTTGAGTGAAAATATTTTATGGAAAAGATTATTTTCTTAAATGAGTTGATATTTTGAATGAGATAGGAGATCTCACTTGAAGTAGTTAGATATTCTTCCTTGCAAAATGATTTGTCTTTCCAACCAAACTTTGATCTTTAATTCTTTGAGTGTCTTTGTTTGAAAAGCAACCCTTATGTTCAGCACCTTAGCTTTGATATCATGTTGAGAATTTGGAGGGCTAGTGATTAATACAAAATTATCTTCTTGATAATTACTTGTGAACTTACTTATTACTTCTATTCTTTAGCTTAGTTAATCTTTCATCAAGTCAATTATCAAAGTACACGAGACACACAAATTAGGTTCCTAGAGCCAGGGAAAAAAATCTCCCTCTTGGAGAGGAAAATCCACAAATATTTCTTCTTATAGATCCTCAAATGACAAGTGCCATGACCCAAACTCAGACCCTAGACTTAGGAATGTCTCCAAGATCTTGTTGCTGCCATTTCAAACTAGATTCTTCTCTTCTTCAATGATCTCCACTATTCTGTACTTCCTTACCCTTATTCTTCTTTAAGGATGTACTCTACTTACATTCACCTTCTTTACTGAATTATTGCATTTGATCAAACTCTTGCACTAGCATCAGAAATCTAGGTTGTAACACATCTGCAAAAGACACCTTGTAATTTTTCCCGTAATTCAACTTCAGGAATCCACAATTCAATTTCAAGTGCTTGTACTTCAGGTATGTTTCATCCTAGATATGATTCCCTTCTTCATCAAGTATCCGCAAATATGTAATTCAGATGCTCCAAGATTACTTCTCCGCATATATACTTCACCGTAGGTATGATTCAGATTTACTTCACCGCAGATATATTACAGGTAAGCTTAAAATTTACTTCTTCATAGATATACTTTACCGTAGGTATGATTCAGATTTACTTCACTGCAGATCTACTTCACCACAGGTGTATTACAGTCCTTTAACCTTTTAACCGAGAGTATTTTCTAGAGAAACCACACTATAATACCCTTTCTTTAATCCGCAAGGCCGACTCTTGGTTTTATGAAAAACTATCCACAAATAAGCCACAGAGACAGGTATTTATATTGATGATTTTCTCAGCTTGTAGGCTGACTTGTCTTTAGGCTTGTAGGCTAACTTCAACAACTTGTAAAAATTTATTTTTCCAACATTTGAGAGAGATTGGTTTGTAAGCATTTCTTCCATACACTCCTAGATGTGAGACAAGGCTTTTGACAAGATTTGGAGCATGAAAAATTCCTTAATATATATATACATGACACTTAATTATATTAATGGAGATTACAAGGTCGCAAATCGATTTCAGTCAGGTGCATATGCAACCACGTGACCTTGTGACCTAGCGACCTAAAGGTCGCTAGGTCACAAGGTCGCATAGTCGCAAAGATTAGATTTTGACACAATTTGGGTCCTAGAGACCTAGCGACCTTGGTAAGGTCGCAAGGTTGCTAAGTCACAACTTGTTTATGTTTGGAAGAAGAGCAACTTTGCAACTTTGCGACTTTACTTAGAAAAAATTGAAGTCATATTCTGGGTTGAGATTACCTGTCCAAGGTGGGTTGTTTTAGGTTTGTGGCAGAGGCTGGAACAAGCTCGTCCTTATCAGAAGCAACAAGGGCTCTAAAATTTCAAAATGGTGCCAAATTTTGGAGGGTGTTGTAGTGGCTACAACATGTCCTAAAAAGGAGCTTCATGAGAGGCATGGTTCGGCAGAGTTCCTGACAAAATATTCAGTGGAAGCGTCGGTGGGAATCCAAGTAAGTTAAAAAACCCATGGTTTCTTTCATGCATCAGATCTTTTTTCTGGAGGAATAGAATATGTTGTTATAAACAATGGTATTAGGGGAAACTAGGGATTAAAATTGTGTTTGATAACGGATTTGGGTAACTCAGAAGGCATGGGTTGAAAATTCCCTTGCATGTAAGAGCCCGATTTTTTAGAATATTGGAGAACCCCAAATATTGTTAATCAAGGTTGTCATTGATGTCAATATTGAATTAGATGAGATGGTCAATATTATTGAGATGCTTGGTTCCAAATGATGATGCCATGACTCTTGCTTGATTAGGATACCATCAATGAATATGTCAAGTCACAAAGAAATCAAACCACTAATGAAGGAAGCCATAAGAAGTACTTGATCTAAATGTTGCATGCATTTAATGATCTAAACCTTAACCCTTGATGTCATATGGTTATATCATTCACTTGGATGATACTTGATGATGACATATGATGATGTCATACATTTGATGAAGGTTGGAAGACTAGATGATGACGTGGAAGATCTCATTTGATGGTTGGAAGACTACCTTGAAACTTTCCTAATGATGTTGCACTATGACATATTATTGCACTATTATTGAATACATGATGCTATACCTTCATGATGGTATGGATGTTGGATACTATCATGATGACACTATGGCCCTATGAATGATAAGCCAAATAATAGAGAAGACAAACAAAGGAGAAGCCAAGCAATGGAGAAGGTATGTTGTCCTATTCAGTTTCCGCACACAAAAATTAAAGACAGTCACAAAGAAAAAAAATTACCACCTTAGAGGCATCCTTCCAAATTGAATCCTATACCATCTTTTAGAGCATATTTTTTCCTTTCCAATGAGCCCTTAGTTGTCCCAAAAAACCTATTAGTTTTTGAGATATTGAATTTTTAAGACTAAGAAAATTACACCTAATAGTGAGCCGACCTACACTTTGGCACACAAGTCAGTCTACCCCCTGAAATACGCGTCCCTTAATATTGACGTCAAACTCATATAAAAAGGAGGCTTAGATTGATCATTTGATCAAGGAATTTCAGTGAAGATTGTCACAAAAGTACAAAACATCAAGGTGGTGTTCACATCTCATGAACTATAATAAGAAAAGTTCTAAATATTGGTTGGGATTATTTTCAGACTTAAGGAAGAGAAAATTTTGTGACTAAACCGCAATCCTTGTCTATAATACCCGTGGAAGAGTTAAATCATAGTAACCTGATTAGAGACAAGCTCAGAATGGCTATCATTTCAGTCATAGTGGAGCTTTGGTTGCTTACATATCTGGGATCTTGAAGCTGTAATTAAGGACTTGGAACAACACAGAATAGGGTCGGATATATTGTTCAATTTTTTTTTTCTTTGCAGGCAGTTACAATACTCTCAGACCTCTTAATTTTAGTAGCTCGGTCATGTATCTACACTCTGTAATTCAGACCTTATCAGACTTGTGCATAATTTTGTGGCTCAGACTAAGAGCACAAATTCTGTGGCTCATTGCAACAAGTAAATTAATAGCAAAAACTTCTTTGGACCTATTTGAGCTGCACTATATTTAAGAGATATCATATCCTTAACATATGAAAAGGCCTTGAAGAAGATACTCTCGGATCTGTGATTGATTGCTGGAAGACTGTGGGACAATATTTCATAAGCCACAAGAGTTTGGACCTATGTTACCTTGCGTGGAGGACTGTGATCTATTCAGATTGCTGGAGGGCTGATATACATCAAGCGAAATCCACAAATATGGTTGGACCTAAGCCCATTAAAGAAAATTACAGGCATTACTTGAAGAAAAATTTGGATAGTGAAGTTTTTGAAGCATCCTCATGGAGATATATTTTAGGAAAGGGTTATTGAAGACACTTTTGAATAAATTGTGAAGACCTTATTTGGCATCTTTGAGAATTTATATTGAAGAAGATCTCGGATTGGAGACTGCTTGTTAAGTAGCCTTGACTAACCTTGGAGATACTATTGAAGACATTTCAGTGAGTTTTCTTGAAGGTAATTTTGAAGATCATGATGCATATTTGATGACATCATGAGGTGACTTGAAGGATTTGATTGGGTATCATGAAGGACAATGGAGACACCTTCATGTGAAAATATCAAGGTTGTCATTGATGACGTAACGTGCAGACTATAGCGTTGACTAAGTGAAGATTGACAGGGCTCGTTGAAGAAGACATTGGGAGTTGTGAAGTATAACCAAATATATATTGACGAAGTAAATCAAGGGTTGGAGCCCAAGAGGTTGAAGCCTCGAAAATACAAGGTTGGTGCCTTAGAGAATAGGGTTGGATCCCTAGAGGATCAGAGTCCTCAAGAAACCAGGTTAAAGCCTGAACCAGATACAAGGTTGGGGCCTTTGAGGTCGGTGCCTCAGAATTGTCAAGGTTGGAGCCTTAGAATTCCAAGTCGGTGCTTGGAAAATACAGGTTGGATCCTGGGAGATTGAAGATCAATGTCGTCATCTAGGGTTGGAGCCCTACATATATTTTACTTGATTTATTGCAAGGAAGAAATTAATAAAAGAATTTATTCTTATTTTTAATTTTTTATTCTAAATATAAGTGATCTAACTGGTAAAAATAACAATTGAAAAGAAATACTGATTCACCTCCCGCTCAATATTTCTAACAAATATATCAGGGAAATCTTAATTCAGAGGGTCCGAAATAATAATGTTTGTTTCAGGGTTTTAGGGCTTTGTGTGAAGAGGCGGCTATAGAATCGGTGGACCTCCAAGGTAAAAAAGGGAAGGCAACCCCACAACTAGCCCGGTGGTAATTGAAGGGGAATGTTTTCAGCTATTTCAATTCCAGGAAGCGGGGAAGCATACATTTGTTCTTGGTGAAGTGAGTCTGCCTTCAGTAGTCAGGACTACAAATAATTAGAGAGGGACATCAGAGAGGTGGCTAGGGCCACGCTCTGAAGAAGGGACCAATGAAAAGGAGCCTCAGTTGGAGGCAGAGGATATAGGGAGGAATATGAACAAAGGGGCGAAGAAGAAGAAAGGGAAGTTCATAAAAAATAAGGAGGTAAGTTTGAACCTGGTCCTTGGAGTTGACATTCAAATCAACAAGGTTATGGAAGCCGAAAAAGTAATGCTGGTCGGGAGAGAGAAGGGGAAAAATACTCAGCAAATTATATCTTAGAATGGATTGCTAAAGCATGGAAGGAGGCATCAGATCATCAAGTCGAAGTGACTACTCTATCTAGGGGCTAGTTTATGATCAAATTCAACAAGGGAGAAACTCTAGAATGGGTAATGTGGTGGAATTGGTGTTTTGGTAGACCATCAATCCTATTTAAAATATGGAATCCACTATTGGATGCTGAAAGGGAAAAGGTGGCGGAGCTCTCAGTTTGGATTAGAGTGTCGGGTCTCCCTTCGTATTTTTAGACAGAGGGGGTGTTCAGTGCTATTGGAAATACCTTGGGTTTGTTCTTGGAGGCAGACATGTATTTTCTCAAATCAAGGGATAAGAGTCTGACATGTATCCTAGTTATATTGGATCTGAGGGAGGTATTGGCAGAGGAAATTCATCTAAAATACAAATAAATCTCATATACCTAGACCATAGACTACGAAAAAATTCCCTTTCGTTGTTATAGATGCCATAAATATGGCCATCTAGCATGGGACTGTCCACTGGGGATCAGAAGGAGAAGAATACATAGACGGGTAGCAAGAAATATTGATCACACCCAAGGGGAAGAGGAGCAATTGGCACATGAGGAGGATATGGGGATCAATCAATAAGGAGAACAAGAGCATATGGAGATTCACGAAGTGCAGATGGAGTAAGCGGTTGTGCAAGAGTGGGATCAACATCAGGGGATCGAGCGAAAAGAAATGGAGGAGGGAGGTGCCTCTGCCCATGTGTCACAGATAGAGGGTATTGTCTCTTCTTCTTTTCCTTCTATTCAAAAATATTTTATATCTCTGCTAAATTTTATCCCAAGGCCTAGTCCCTACAGGCCCTTTGTTGGAATAAATACTAAGAGGGGGGGGGGGTTGAATAAGTGTTTAGAGCTGACTGAAATTTTTTTAGTTTTTCTTTCTTAAAACCATACGCTACTTTAATGAATCCAACTTGCGTATACACATGGATATCCTGTATGTCCAGAGATCTTATTATGCATTTAATTCTTTACTTATATCATTGCATCATTCATTCATCAGATGTTTAGTAAGCAGTAAGCATGTGCAGTAATAATAGAATAAACCATCACGCATAAGAAACACACATGAACATTGGTATTTAAGGTGGAAACCCAATTCGGGAGAAAACCACTGTTGATGTCATATCTGTCTTCAATATTTATTATAAAGAAAACTTCTTACAATTTTGTACTGGCACAGAATTATACCAGCACGTAGGCACCCACCTGTAGAAGGCTACCACCTTCTCTCGTTATCCAGTCACTACTGGAAGGGAGCTCCAACCCCCTGATCTCATTTACCAACCTCTCCTGGAAGGGAGCTTCAACCCCCTGATTTAACACCAGCTTGTAGAAAGCTTCCACTTTCATACTGAAGGCTTCAACCCTCAAATCCACCAACTTTCTTCAATTTCTTCATCAGACTTGTGTCAAGTCTTCATAATTTCTTTTGCAGATCTTCCTAGAGATTCATCATTTCTAGATCTAGAGATCTTGAACCTTCATCATATCCATAGGTGCATCATAGATTCAGATTTATCAGAAACAGAGTTCAATCATGCAGATATCTCTTAAAGAGATTTATTCATTAACAACCCCTCCACCTGCACACTCTGTACGATAATCCTCTTCTCCTTATATAGTTTTAGCCTTTATTAATACCATGAGTCAAAACCACTCAACCGCTGATGGTATTCCTGGACGAGATCAAATAGATAATCCAGCGGGGTCTACCCAAGCCCCAAACAAATTTTCATTGTTCTATTTTCTTGGTCTGGAAATTAGATAATTAATCTAAGGCTTTTTAATATCTCAATATGAGATTGAGATATTAATCCAATTTCCTCCTTTAGTTATAAACTCCCCAAGGCATATATATATATATCGACCCCAGGTTTATGTGTTCGTAAGATCAACGCATATATTAACTCATGTTCATTACATCACATGTTTCATATTTCACCAACTTCACATATTCAACATCCTTTATTAACCCCACAAACCTTAGTTTAAAAGGGTCCCAATTAATATAATTTAGAACCGCCCCCCCGCGCTATCGACCTTCCACATCCGACGGCGGAGAGCATGTCGCTCATCTTCAAATGATCCGACAGATATCGCTCGGCCAAGGTGCACGAACAATAACGCAATATATATTTGTCAAATCCACATGTCCATCCAACGACTGAGAGCACGTCGCACCGCTTCGTCTGATCGGATGGATATCACACGATGTAGAAGCACGAACAATAATGCGCGATGGTGCGCAGTGGAGGCGGTTTTCCAAAGTCCCTCAGGGACACGCATCGGTCGATCTATGGAATCACTCCCCCCTCCTCAGATACCGCTCACCGTGCAAAGGTGGTGCGATAAAAACCAGAAACCACTTTTACTGTTCCTCCTTCGTGGTTCCGCCCTTCTACTCCAGGTTCTGTCACGCTTCCTTTTGTTGTGTTCTACCCTTCTACTCCAGGTTCCATCGCGCTTCATTTTTTTATGATCCACCACTTTCCTTCCAGGTTCCATTCGTAATTACGAAGTGTTGTTCTAACGAGAGTTCAACGGCCTATACTCACATAATTCAGTCACTGAGTTCCGTGTTGGTTGCAGGGATTCATGATTCAACCACTGGCTGGCCAGATCTTCAATCTAATGGCCTTCTTCCCCTATGATGGCCTTCAGGCTCCGTGCAGATATACATTCACACGTCCTTATTCACATCGATTCTCCCATTAAATACAGAGCTTTGATTAAATTCCTATATTCTGCTTGTATAGAACTGCTGATGGTGTTCTGAGTTCTTCATACAGTCATTATCTGCATCCTTTGTCAGAGATTTGCCATCAAGGATAATCATATAATAGGATACAAGAAATATATTTCCAACAATCTCCCCCTTTGGACTTGATGGCAACCATGACCAGAAATACATTCAGAAACATTCTCCCCCTTTGACATCAAGGGCAAAGGGTAGATCAAGATCCTTTGTACTGAAAATACCATGCTCCCCCTGAGATCATGCTGCATTTGTGCATCCAGAGATACCCATTAGCACCGCAGTTGTGCTGAAGAATGTTGACCCACAAAATTTTGTCAGAAAATACCCATACACGGTTTTCTGTGTATAAACTTGCGTATATACGCGACTATCCTGTAGGAAATCCGAATATCCAATTTAATCTTCTGTATTTAAGTAGATCTGATATTTTGCATGGCAGAGACTACTCCCAGCTTTTGTCTGAGGTATTCGAACGCTTCCCTGGGTAAAGGTTTGGTAAATATATCAACAACTTGTTCTTTGGAGGGAACATACTCCAACTTCCCCTTTTGTTCAAGCACTTGTTCACGTAAGAAGTGATACTTGATGGGAATGCGCTTGGTCTTGGAATGCATAACAGGATTCTTTGAGATACTGATGGCACTTGCATTATCACACAAAATGGAGACAGGAGGTGAACATTTGATTTGAATGTCTTGTAAGTTTTGCATCATCCAAAGAAGTTGAGTGCAACATGATGCTGCAGCCACATATTCTACTTCTGCTGTAGATAAGGCAATGGAGTTTTTCTTCTTACTGAACCAAGATACTAACCGGGGCCCCATATAGAATGCACCACCAGTAGTGCTTTTCCGATCATCAACATTTCCAGCCCAATCTGCATCAGTGTAAGCATGAAGAGTGAGATCAACATTCTTTGGATCCCATAGTCCAAAGTCTTGAGTTCCTTGTAGATATTTGAATATTCTTTTGACATCCTGAAGGTGAGACTCTTTTGGATTAGCTTGAAATCATCCCACAATCCCAAATGCATGCATAATGTCTGGTCTAGTCCCAGTGAGATAAAGTAGACTTCCTATCATAGATCTGTATTCTAGTTGATTCACTGTGGGTGAATAATCATGAGAACTGAGATTACATCCGGTTATCATTGGTGTACTTATAGGTTTGCACTCTTCCATGCCATACTTATTTAGAACTTTCTTAAGATATTTTTCTTGTGATAAGAATATGCCATATGTTGCTTGTTGCACTTGCAAGCCAAGAAAGAATGTTAGTTCTCCAAGTAAAGACATTTCAAATTCTTGCTGCATAACAGAAGCAAATGTCTGACTCATAGACTCTTCATTACTTCCAAAAATGATATCATCAACGTATACAACCACAATCAATAGTTTATCATTTTCATTTTTTGTGTATAAGTTGCTATTAGCAGACCCCTTTGAAAATCCTTGTTGATGAAGATATTTGTCAAGACAATAGTACCATGCCGTTGGAGCTTGTTTGAGACCATATAGAGCCTTTTTAAGTCTACAAACAAGTTTTTCATCATTTCCCGAAATGAATCCTTCTGGTTTTTCTATATAAACTTCTTCTTCAAGATCACCATTGAGAAAAGCAGATTTAACATCCATTTGATAAACTTTGATTTGTTGGAAGCTTGGAAAAGCAAGAAACATTCTTATGGCTTCAAGTCTAGCTACAGGAGCAAAAGTTTCTTCAAAGTCTATACCTTCTTGTTGAGCATACCCCTTGCAAACAAGTCTAGCTTTATTTCTTATAACATCCCCATTCTCATTTAACTTGTTTTTGAATATCCATTTAGTTCCAATGACATTTTTGTCATGAGGTCTTAGTACTAATTCCCAAGTGTGATTCTTTTCAATTTGATCAAGCTCTTCATTCATGGCTTGAATCCAACATTCATCTTTGCTAGCTTGATTGACATTGTGTGGTTCAATGGTGGATAGAAATTCCAGATAGCTAGAAGATCCCACAAGAGTCCTTCTTGTTTGTACACCTAATCCCTTTTCTCCCAAAATTTGAGATTCTGGATGATTCTTTTGAACATATCTGGATGGAGCTTTTTCAGATAAATCATCTTCAGGTTCTTCATTGGGTTCATTGTCTATATCATTCCTATTTGATGTAGAAGGATATATGTCATCATCATCGTCTTCATTTGTTGTTTGTTTTTCTTCTTTTGGAGCTGCTAGAGACTCATCAATAACAACATCTATACATTCAACAATCTTCCGAAGTCTTTTATTGTAACATTTATATGCCCTACTCCTAGAGGAGTAACCAAGAAATATTCCTTCATCTTCTCTGCATTCAAACCTGCCAAGTTTTTCATCATTATTTTTGATAAAGCATTTGCTCCCAAAAACTCTAAAGTGCTTCACAGTGGGAGGATTTCCATACCATAGTTCATATGGAGTTTTATCATTATTTACACGAACATGTGCCTTGTTAAGAATATTTACCACTGTATGTGCTGCTTCTCCCCAAAATGTGTCAGGTGTTCCGGAATCATCAAGCATACCTCTAGCCATTTGTTGAACTATTTTATTCATTCTTTTTGCTACGCCATTTTGTTGTGGAGTGCCAGCTACAGAAAACTGTCTTTTTATGCCATGTTGTTCACAAAATTCAAGGAATTCATCTGATGTATATTCTCCTCCTCGATCAGATCTAAGACACTTGATTTTTAGATCTAATTCATTTTCAACCAGCACTTTGAAGATCTGAAATTTCTCAAATTATTCATCTTTGTGTTTAATCAACCCAATCCAACACATTCTAGAGTAGTCATCAATAAATAAGATATAGTATTGTTCACCACGTGGTGACTTTTTCCTCACAAGTCCACATATGTCAGTATGAATGAGTTCAAGAGGCTTACTTGGTGATCCTTCCTTGGCATTAAATTGCACTCTGGTTTTCTTACCGAATTGGCAAGATTTGCATATAATACTTTCAGGTAGAGTAATATTGGGAAGATCACGAACAGATTTAAGTCTGCTTGATTTGTTGATTTGAGAGAAGCTCAGATGCCCCAACCTTCTATGCCATAGCTAGTTTTCTGAAGATTTACTCAAGTAACACTGTTCTTTGCAGTTCTTCAATACATACAGGTTGCTTGGAGTTATTTTTCCTCTTATAATTGTTTTACCTGTATCAAGATCACGTACCACACATTCTTTTGAACTAAAGACAAATTCAGTTCCTTGATCACACATTTGACTTACACTTAACAAGTTATGCTTTAATCCATCCACATACATGACATTATTAGCTTTCACATTTTATTTTAGAAAAATAGATCCTTTTCCCTTAATGACAACAGGAGTATCATTTCCAAATGTAACATTCTTTTCTTTTTCTAGAGCACTATATGCAAGAAGTTTGTTTTTGTCACCTGTCATGTGTTTTGAGCATCCACTATCAATGTATCACTGGTTTTCTTCACCTTCTGCAAATAAAGCTATGCCACAATTTTCAACCTGTAATTCCTTCTTTTTCCACACTTTGGAGCTTGCAAGAAAATGCTCTTTTAGTTGAACTTTGCTCCTGCATTCAGATTCTTCATGGCCAAAGTTATTTCAATAAGCACATTCAACTTCATTTTGAAGAGGAGAAAAGTTGTTATAGGTATTCTCCTTTGTTCCAATATCAATCCTTTTCTTTCTTGATTTTCTTGTCATGATGGTTTTATATGCAACACATTGAACAACTTTATGACCAAAATTGTGACATGAGAAACATTGTCCATTGAAGAAGAAATTTCTGCGATCATGAAATATTCTACTTGAATTTACCTGTTGATTGGTGTTCCTTTTAAAGATATTCCTGTAAGTATTCTTTGAATTGAGATGATCATGCTTTACCTATAAAGGTTCTTTATTCCCTTGCTGAGTGGCAGAATGTTGTATACTAGCTGTAGTTGCTTTTAGATAATTTGGTGCTGAAACCTGAGAAGATTCTCCGATATATCCAAGACCTGTCTTTATAAGAGGAGAACGTTGTACCTTGATAATCTCATCTAAGATTTCAGATCCTTTAGCAAATCTAAGATTCAAAGTCTTTACTTTCTCAATTTAATTTCTTAGACTTACTATTTCACATTCTAATTTCTCATTGTGTTTCTCCTTTTCTTCAAGCTGATTTTTCAGAGTTTCTATGGATATTTTACTTTCTTCTAAGCATATTTTGAGTTGATTGAATTCATCAAGAAAATCATTGTCCTCTAACGCATCCATAAAAGTATCTTTTTCTTCTCTAGATTCATTTTCAAATGCCATGAGAAGTCTAAGATCTTGTTCACATTCTTCCTCACTATCAGATAACCCATCACTGTCTTCATGAGTATAGTAACTTTTTCTAGTGCTAAACTGATTCTTATTCCTTCTTGCTACTTCCTTCCCTTTTTCATATGTTTCTTTATGAGGACACTTAGTAGCATAATGACCAACTCTTCCACAAGCAAAACATTTGAAAGGAAGCTTACCTCTGAACCGTCCTGTGCCAAGTTGGAGTTTCTTTACAAAATTTACCTCATCTTCTTCTGAGATATACCCTGATCCTTTTGTCTCTTGTACTTCTTTCCCTTTTGTAGAAGCTCTAAAGACAGCTTCTTTGACTTTAGATGGTCCTCCTCTTCTCATTTCACATGCAGTTAGTATGCCATGAAGTTGTACCACAGTAAGATTTTGAAGATCCTTCTTTTCTTCAAGAGCAGAAACTTTTGACTCAAATTTTGCTGTTAGTGATCTTTAAACTTTCTCAACCAAAGTAGATTCGGTTATTTTTTCTCCTAGATTTCTCATACGATTTACAATATCATCAAGACGCAAAAAGAAATTGGCAATGCTCTCTTCATTATGCATTTTTAGATTCTCATATTGAATTCTGAGAGTTTGGAGTTTAGCACTTTTTACCTTTGTATCACCTTCATAACTTAGAATGATTTTGTCCCATATTGCCTTTGCTGTATCCAGCTGCATGACTTTGAAAAATTCTGTTTCAGTTAGACTTCCCAATAGAGCATTGACTGCGTTTGCATTTGTTTCATATTTCTTTCTTTCTATTGGATCTACTAGTACTGCAGCTGGATATTGATATTCTCCTTCAAGAATAGCCCATACATCTGCTCCCAGAGACTAAAGATAGGATCTCATCCTTGTTTTCCAGAAGATTAAATTGTTTCCGTTGAAGAGCGGAGGCCTGATAGATGTTGTTCCTTCTTGATTGCTCATTTTGTTTGATCTTCCTTCTAGCAGCTAAGCCTTTTCAGAAGGACCCGCTCTGATACCAATTGTTGGAATAAATACTAAGAGGGGGGGGGGGGTGAATCAGTGTTTAGAGCTAACTGAAAACTTTTTAATTTTTCTTTCTTAAAACCATACGCTACTTTAATGAATCCAACTTACGTATACACGTGGATATCCTGTATGTCCAGAGATCTTATTATGCATTTAATTCTTTACTTAGATCATTGCATCATTCATTCATCAGATTTTTAGTAAGCAGTAAGCATGTGCAGTAATAACAGAATAAACCATCACACATAAGCAATAGAAATGAACACCAGTATTTAAGGTGGAAACCCAATTCGGGAGAAAACCACCGCTGCTATCATCTCTGTCTTCAATATTTATTATAAAGAAAACTTCTTACAATTTTGTACTGGCGTAGACTTATACCAGCACGCAGGCACCCACCTGTAGAAGGCTACCACCTTCTCTCGTTCTCTAGTCACTACTGGAAGCGAGCTCCAACCCCCTGATCTCGTTTACAAACCTCTCCTGGAAGGGAGCTTCGACCCCCTGATTTAACACCAGCTTGTAGAAAGCTTACACTTTCATACTGAAGGCTTCAACCCTCAGATCCACCAAATTTCTTCAATTTCTTCATCAGACTTGCGTCAGATCTTCATAATTTTTTTGCAGATCTTCCTAGAGATTCATCATTTCTAGATCTAGAGATCTTGAACCTTCATCATATCCATAGGTGCATCATAGATTCAGATTTATCAGAAACATAGTTCAATCATGCAGATATCTCTTAAAGAGATTTATTCATTAACAACCCCTCCACCTGCACACTCCGTACTATAATCCTCTTCTCCTTATATAGTTTTAGCCTTTATTAATACCATGAGTCAAAACCACTCAACTGCTAATGGTATTCCTGGATGAGATCAAATAGATAATCCAGCGGGGTCTACCCAAGCGCCAAACAACTTCTCATTGTTTTATTTTCTTGGTCTGGCAATTAGATAATTAATCTAAGGCTTTTTAATATCTCAATCTGAGATTGAGATATTAATCCAATTTCCTCCTTTAGTTATGAACTCCCCAAGGCATATATATATATCGACCCCAGGTTTATGTGTTCGTGAGATCAACGCATATATTAACCCACGTTCATTACATCAAATGTTTCATATTTCACCAACTTCACATATTCAACATCCTTTATTAACCCCGCAAACCTTAGTTTAAAAAGGTCCCAATTAATATAATTTAGAACCGGCCCCCCCGCGCTATCGACCTTCCACATCCGACGGCGGAGAGCACATCGCTCGTCTTCAAATGATCTGACAGATATCGCTCAGCCAAGGTGCACGAACAATAACGCAACATATCTTTGTCAAATCTACATGTCCATCCAACGACTGAGAGCACGTCGCGCCACTTCGTCTGATCGGACGGATATCGCACGGAGTAGAATCACGGACAATAACGCGTGATGGTGCGCAGTGGAGGCAGTTTTCCAAAGTCGCTCGGGGACACGCGTTGGTCGATCTATGGAATCGCTCCCCCCTCCTCAAATACCGCTCACTGTGCAAAGGTGGTGCGATAAAAACCAAAAACCGCCTTTACTGTTCCTCCTTCGTGGTTCCACCCTTCTACTCCAGGTTCCGTCGCGCTTCCTTTTTTTGTGTTCTGCCCTTCTACTCCAGGTTCCATCGTGCTTCCTTTTGTTATGATCCACCAATTTCGTTCCAGGTTCCGTTCGTAATTCCGAAGTGTTGTTCTAACGAGAGTTCGACAACCTATACTCACATAATTCAGTCACCGAGTTCCGTGTTGGTTGCAGGGATTCATGATTCAACCACTGGCTCGCCAGATCTTCAATATGATGGCCTTCAGGCTCCGTGTAGATATACATTCACACGCCCTTATTCACATCGATTCTCCCATTAAATATAGAGCTTTGATTAAAGTCTTATATTCTGCTTGTATAGAACTGCTGATGGTGTTCTGAGTTCTTCATACAATCATTATCTGCATCCTTTGTCAGAGAGTTGCCATTAAGGACAATCATATAATAGGATATAAGAAATATATTTCCAACACCCTTTTCTTTGGAAAATGTCCATGTTGAATCTGTCTTTGATGTACTGGATAGTATAATTATTGATGTTTCAGATATCCATCTAAGTAACCTGTTGGTTGGGAGCCATGTTTCCTTATCCTTTGTTGAGGGCGGAGCTGAAAAACCCCCATACATCCTTCGTCCCCGAGAAAATAAGGTACCTCCCCATGGATTAGTGGGTGGATTGGGAGCCTTAAATATTTTTTATGTGATCCAGGCTTATGAAGGAACACAATAAAATATATAAATAAACATTAAAACAAAGATGCAATAGGAATAACACTACATTTCATTAATATAAAATACTGAAAAATGCTTATAGGCAGAATGGGAAATAAACTAGCTCAGGTGATGATAGCTTATCTATGAGAAGATATGTGGTGGCTACATGCCTCTTAAATGTCTTAAAATGAGGCTCAAAGGCCTATTTATTATTGTGAAACAATGGAAAACCATAATAATCCAAAAAACTAACCCTAGGAGATGAAGCACCAAAACTGTGGGCCCTATTTAGGTAAATTTGTACATCAACTTCCCAGGGACGTAACTTTGGCATACGATATCTGTTTGATGCGCATAATACCTTGTTAGAAAGATATATCTGAGGAATACTAATTTCGATGTCCAACATTGGGGAAAAAGCTATGATATTCCCAGTTTCCCCAAAAAACGTTGTTTAGGGATTCAAAACGGCTTCGAAAGTTTAGGACCTGAAAAACTGCAAAAAATAGTAAACTATGCTAAAATTAAGGAAACTAAAAAATTGAAAGAAACAATGGTGGGGGTCCAAGTGGAATATGAGGGTGGACACTAATATCCACCTCTATCGGGATGGGCCTATAAAATCTTGGGGAAGGAAATCTAACCTCTCAAACTTTCAACAAAGAGAAAAAATTGATATTACAGACTGTAGAAATTATACAACAAGCATGTATATCATGGATTCAATATGATCTAACAATGTACTAAAGTTAAACACTGAATCTCTTCTACAAATATTTTCCATAATTAAAAAATACAATCGCCAATCACATGAAGCAATGAAGAATCAATAAAGCCACAATAGAGATAATTTCCTTAGGAAAGCTTGATGCTCAAAACCCCACTATCTTCTATTGTATATTCAGCATGGAATCATGAAACAATTAGATACAACTCTTCTCACAAGAGCCCTCCTGTACTCAGCTAATTGTCTCACATGGTCACATATAAAACTAACCAATACCTAGCCAATTTACTACCTCTAGACAACATGTCTTGCTTGCGTAATCCTTGATGAATGTAATCCCTAAAGAATAGGAATTTTGGCCTTCTGTGACTGTGAAAGTATCATGGGAAATCTAATGGGATTTTGGTTGCATGGGTGGAACCCAATAATCCTACACTGATAGTCAACTTCCCTTTCAACTAGATCTCAATTGGGTCTCCACTAGATCTAACATGCATGCAGCTAATAATAGTAAATCCTCAATTCCATGTGAGATCACTAATTGTGAATTAATTAATATTTAATTCATTTGATCTCTCACTAGTGTATCAAACAGTTACAACTAGCACAACTGAGTTTAACTCACTTAATTGAGTTAAACTGATTACAAACTGCATTAACTAATGCACCACTTCACTTCGAACTCTATTACAACTAGAATTACTCTGCATGCCTCACCAACTACCTCTAACTCGAAATTCATGAGCTAACTGAGTTTATCACACTCATTTAACTATTACAAGTTACTTTGAGACTAGATTACATTTTATTGTCCATCTTAATTAAGGGATAACTAAAATAGACAAGAACCAAATTTAGCCCTATGGTCCCCACCCTAGTGTAGGTGCTTAATGCATTAGGTGTGGGTGCTTAAATTTTCTTGTTGAATTTCAACACTCCCTCTCAACAAGAAAGGGATTATCCTTCACCCCGATCCTGCCTCTATGGTATTTTAATTTGCTCTTGGTGAGTGACTTCGTCAAAATATTTGCATCCTGATCTTCCGTGGGAATGTACTGAAGAAAAAATATTCTTCTTTGCACACAATATCTGAGATGATGGTACCAAATATCTATGTGCTTGGACCTATCATGAAACACAAGATTAATCGATAGTTTAATGTAACTTTGATTATCATTATGTATCACTGTCGGATCCATCTGAGAACCAAACAAACCAACCAAGCTATTTCTCATCCAGATAGCCTCACATGAAGCTTGACTTGCTACCATGTACTCTGCTTCCACTGAAATGAGTGCCAAAGATCGCTACTTCCTGCTGTACCAAAAATTGTTGTCGATCCTATGCTGAAGATCCCTTCGGATGTGCTCTTTCTGTCTCATGAATTTTCTGCCCAATCTGCATCTGTGAAGCCTTGAAGCTTCACTCCCTCTGTCCGTATGTACCATAGACCATACTTGTATGTGTCCCTCAGGTATCTCAATACATGCTTCCCTGCCTTCCAAAAGAGCTTGGTAGGCTTAACCATATCTTGAATCAGATGGTTAACTGAGTAGCAAATGCCTAGTCTAGTGTTCACTAGATACATTAGTGGACCAACTAACTGCCTGCAGGAAGTAGCATCTACTATCTCTCCGAAAGTAGCATCCTCTTTCCTCCAATTTCCTGGAAGAGGAGTATCCATGGGTTTGAAGCTCTCCATCTGAAACTTATCCAGTATCTCCTTAGCGTACTTGTCTTGAGACACAAAAATTTCACCATCTCGCAGCCATATTTCCAAGCCAAGGAAATAATGAAGGAGTCCCATGTCCTTCATTTCAAAATCCCTTGCAAGATTCTCCTTGCATGAGTGTATCAGCTTCTCATCACCAGTAAAAATTAGATCATCAACATAAAGAACAATAATCAATAGCTTACCCTCAACCACAATCTGGTACAAGTTTGCATCTGCTTCACTTTTGGTGAAGCCCAGTCCAGTGAAATAGCTATCTATCCGAGTGTACCAAGCACAAGGTGCTTGCTTCAGCCCATACAATGTTCTATTGAGTTGACACAAATGCAACTCATTGTTGAAGATCTCAAAACATTTAGGTTGCTCTATGTACTCTTCTTCCTCAATTATCCCATTGAGAAACACAATTTTCACATCCATCTGATGAATGCGCCAATTGATATGCGCTGAGAGTGCAAGGATGGATCCAATGGAAGATTACCTTGCAACATGTGAAAAATCCTCATCATAATCAATCCCCTCGATCTGTGAGAATAACCGGGCCACAAATCTGGCCTTGTATTTCTCCACACTCCCATCAGCAGCTTGCTTTACCTTGTAGATCCATCTAGATCCAACCACTGATTTTTCGAACGGTATTGGGAGTTCTTGACAATGGAGTCATACTCCTTCACCATTGCATCAACCCAAGTTGGCTACTGCACTTCATCCTGAAAGGAAGATGGTTCAATCACAATAAATTTTCTCATAAGAGCCATGTATCTAGTAAACTTGTTTGGAGATTGTCTCCGTCTGTGCTATGAAGTAGGGGATCCTACATTCTCTGTAGCATCAAGTCTCAATCTATCGGCTTCCATGGTGTGCCTTCTGACATTTCTCATGGATGGCTCTGCATGAGTGTTTTTCTCCACTCCATGATCCTACGCATGTGGCTTCTCCACATCTTGAGGCTCATCCTTGAGAACCAACAATTCCTCCTTTGCATGAAGTCCAGCTCCCTCTTAAGGGATAGCCACATGGCTTTCTCCTCATAAAATTTTATATCCTGTCACACAATAATCATTCTGTTCTTTGGTAAATACACTTGATAGTTGTGGGGCGTTTCAGTGTAACCCACAAAAATCCTGATCTTAGGTGTCGGTTCCAACTTCTTCATGGCGTCCTTGGTCACATGCACATAAAAATATGAGCCAAAAATATTAAAGTGTGAAACATCATGTTTCTTACCATTGAAAGCCTCTTCAGGTGTACTCATGCCAAGTATCATATGGGGACAACGTTTTTGCACAAATACCATAGTGTTGCATGCTTCTGCCTACAGATGCATCAGAAGGCCTTGATTATGAAACATCGCTCTTGTTGCACCCATAATCATTCTATTATTTCTTTCAACGACCCCATTTTATTATGGGTTATGAGACGCTATCAGTTCTCTTCAAATTCCTTCTTTTCTGCAGATGTTATTGAATTTGTTAGCGGATGTATTCTCCACAATTATCTCTCCCGAGAGCCTTCACTTGCTTCCCCGACTCTTTCTCCACCAATTATTTAAACTCAAGAAACTTAGATAACGTCTGATCTTTCTTCTGCATGAAGAAGATCCAACAATCATGATAAAATTCATCAACAAATATCACATAGTACTTATTTTTTGTTGTTAAAGCAACATAGAATGGTCCACACACGTCTGTGTGAACTCTCTCAAGGATCCTCGAAGCTTGATTATCCTTCTCATGAAAGGTGGCCTTTAAATATTTTCCCATAGTACATCCCTTGCATGTGTTTGACTGCGCAAGTGTACCCATGGGAAGACCAATAGAATTTTGCTGCATTACTTTCAAGGCTCCATGGTGAAGATGGCCCAATCTCCTGTGCCATAATGCGACCTCATCCCGACTCACAAATTTTTCTGCCTTGCCCATCAATGCTGTACAAGAATCTACATCCATCTTGTAGATATTCTTAAATCGAATCCCTATCTTCTTGACTTGTCCTATTGTTTTGTGTCGCAGGAAATATTTTCCTTCACTAAAAAAAACATCATAGCCTCTATCCTCCAACATTGCAATTGTGACTAAATTTTTCCTCAAACCTGGTACATGAATTAAATATTTTAATTGAAAGGGTTTACCTGACTACCTCTAGAAGGTAATGGTACCAATCCCGATAGCACTGTACCGCCCGTCATCAAAAATTTCAATATTCATCTGGATATCCTTCTCCTCCAAGCTACTGAAAAGTTCCTTGTCTCCCCTCATGTGAAAGGAAACGCCACCATCCAAATACCACACAGATCCCAATGCACTTGACACCATGCATGTGATCAATGAGAAGTCAAGCTCAAATTGCGAGGCCAAAGCCTCACCAGCTACAGATCCTCCAACCTTCTTATTCTTCTTCTTTTGTCGATAGTTAGTAGCATAATGCCCATGCTCTTGACAGTGAAAACATTTCAAGCTGGACATATCCCCCTTCTTGCCATCTTTGGACTCAGATTTGGAATGGAATTTCTTCCGCTTCCCCCTCTTTGCCTTGGCAGCCAAAGAACAATATTCTTCATCTTAATTCTTAGATGAAGATCCATCTCTGGTGTTCTGTCTTAACTCCTCCTGCACCAAATCCGACCATAATCGTTCCCAATATGGCAATTTTTCCCTTCCATTGATAGAGTCTTGATAACTGTGCCAACTCTTGGGAAGTCCTAGGAGAGCCAAGCTCACCAAATAATCATTAGCGAGAGTTATACCAATGCTCCCCCATTCATCTTGACATTGGAAAATCTTTGTTAGATATTTTGGTATGGAGTCGCCTTTCTCCATTTTGATCTTTCTAAGTTTATCTTTGAGCGCCAATTTGCTATGGTCATTGTTTCTATGAAATAGATCCGTCAAAGCCTTCCACATTGCATATGATATGTATTTCCCATGGAGGCTTGAGACAATGTGGTCTCATACTTCCTCCAATAGGATCCTCCTCGCCTTTGCCACTTTCTTTTTCCATGCATAAATATTTTCAACATCTACCACAGCGGGTTTAGGAACATAATTTTCAATGAATTCCTTCAAGTCATTGTCTTCGAGTACTGCCTCCATCCCGTCCTTCCAAGAAATATAGTTTTATCTGCCCTCGAGTGCATACTCCAACCTCAAGCCATTGAAATCCATTTCGATCCTGAATCATCTGTAGCACCAAGAAATTCTTTCTGTAAATTCAAATTCTATTCAGTCACAAACTTAGTTCCTCATTCACAATTGTGATTTCCTGTGCTCTGATACCATGTAGGAATTATACAAAAAACATGTATATCATGGATTCAATCTAATCTAACAATGTACTAAAGTAAAATACTGAATCGCTTCTACAAATATTTTTCGGAATTAAAAAACAAAATCTCCAATCACATGAAGCAAAGAAGAATCAATCAAGCCACAACACAGATAATTTCCTAGGGAAAGCTTGCTGCTCAAAACCCCACTATATTCTATTGTATATTCGGCATGGAATTATGAAACAATTACATACAACTCTTCTCACAAGATCCCTCATGTACTCAGCTAATTGTCTCACATGGTCACACATAAAACTGGCCAATACTTAGCCAATTTACTACCTATAGACAACCTGCCTAGCTTGCGCAATCCCTGATGAATGTAATCCCTAAAGAATAGGAATTTTTTCCTTCCGTGACTGTGCAAGTATCATGGGCACTCCAATGGGTGTTTGGTTTCATGGTTGCAACCCAATAATCCTACAAATGATAGTCAACTTCCCTTTCACCTAGATCTCAACTAGGTCTCCACTGGATCTGACCTGCATGCAGCTAATAATAGTAAATACTCAGTTGCATGTGAGATCACTGATTTTGAATTAATTAATATTTAATTCAATTGATCTCTCACTAGTGTATCAAATAGTTACAACTAGCACAACTGAGTTTAACTCACTTAACTGAGTTAAACTGATTACAACCTACATTAACTAATGCACAACTGCACTTCGAACTCTGTTACAACTAGAATTACTCTGCATGCCTCACCAGCTACCTCTAACTCAAAATTCATGAGCTAAATGATTTTATCACACTGAATTAACTATTACAAGTTATTTTGAGACCATATTACATTTTATTTTCCATCTTAATTAAGGGATAACTAAAATAGACATGCACCAAATTTAGCCCTGTGGGCGCCACCCAAGTGTAGGTGCTTAATGCACTAGGCGTGGGTGCTGAAATTTTCGTGTTGAATTTCAACACGGATGGGAAAAAATTATAATTACAAGGGATGATTAGAGTAGCCCAAGCCCCATCTAGTGTTACCAAATGATTTTGTTGTCTTTTAATTGTCGAGAGTTTTGCTAGTAACTCTAAAAAAATAGCTCTTAAGGCACTTTTCTTGAATTACAGAACTAATGTTATAATGCTCCAAGAGACTCTGGGAACAAGAGAGGAGATTAAATTGGCCCTGTGCATAATGTTTCCAGGATGGAAATTCATGTATTTAGATGCCAAAGGAAGATCGAGGGGGTTGGTGATGGGAGTAAAAGGTAGTAATATGAAGTTATTAAACTCCTAGGGATCCGATCAAGTGTTGGGGGCTGAGGTTTATTCCCGGGAGGTATGTTTGGAGTTTCTATTTATAAATATATGGGTTGTGTCAAGACAGGTTTCCTTTCTGGAATAGTCCCTTTTCTAAGTCTTTTAGGGGGGATCTTAATTTTTCTTTGGGCTTGTCAGAAACCTGGGGCCTTGTTGCACAAGAAAATCCCCTAGATCTTATATTTCTGAATAAGATTCATTTGGGAAATTTTATTGATATAAACCCGATAAAGTTGAGGCCTACATTGAGGAATAAGAGAGTGGGGGAGGCTATATTTCCTAATAGATTTGACAGATTCCTAATTAAAGAGGATGTTGACACCTAGAGATTGTATATTATTGTAATTTAATAAATAAGGAGGGCTAAGAGACATTGGGAAGTGAATCCCAATAGCCTCACCTCCATGTATAAGTACACCCACAATCTCCATCTAAATTCATATTCAGTTTTGCGGATTTACCTCCTGGTTTGACATGGTATGAGAGCCAGTCCCATTTTTGGCATTCCTACCTTTGGTGTAACTCCCTAATGTTCTACATTTTTGTAGAATTTCATTGTGCATTTAGTTTTCTGTTTTACTGCTCCTGGAATTCTGGTATTCTGGAATAATTATGCATTTTTTTGGGCAAATTTTGCCTCATTTCAGCTCTGCAAATTTAATTTTACTATGCAATTTTTTTTACAGTTTCTCTCATGCTCACCCTCACACGCAGACCCCCACCCCCTCACACACTCCATCCCTCACCCACTCACCTACACTCCCTCCCCGCTCACGCCTGTCCTCCCCACTTGATTCCCCACCCCCCCTCACACATCTATCCCTGCTCACCTGCACTCCCTCCCCACTCACGCCTGCCCTCCCCACCCTCTCCCCCCATCCCCCCTCACACAGCTCTCCCTGCTCACCTGTACTCCCTCCCTGCTCATGACCACCCTCCCCACCTGCTCTCCCCATCCCCCTCACCTTCCCTCCCCTCCCCTCTCACGGTCGCTTGGCCCTCCCCACCTACTCATGGTAGCTTGCCCCTCCTAACCCACCCTCCCCACCCGCCCCTCCCAACCCACCACACCCACCCAATCGTTCCTCCCCCTCCCCTCCCACACATATTCTCTTTGCGTTTTTTTTTTATAATTTGGCCATAATATTATTCTGATTTTTTACACAGTTTGGCCTCCCCTAGTAATCACCTTCCCTAGAAAACACGCCCCCCAGAAAATACCTCCCCTGGTACAAACCTTCCCTAGAAAACACCTCCCCCAGAAAATACCTCCCTCATATTGTTGAGATTGCAAAAATATGATGAGCTTAGTGAAAAGAGTCGTCTTCACTAAGTGGGCTCGCAAGCTACTTTTGGCGCAAGTCTATTTTTAGACTATTTCTATTTTTAGATTTGTCGATCATATTCTATGAGTTGCAGGATGCTATTTGTGGATGGTTGGTCAAGTTGAAAAAAATAGATGGACTTCTATTTTTAGACATATTGGGCGAAATCTATTTTTAGATTGCCAGTCTAAAAATATATATGTCGAATATTATTAGCTCTTAATAATACTTGGACTATAAACATTATCTTATTCTATTGGAGCACTTCAGTTTGATGCCTGGATGTGGCACATGCAGCTGATAGAAGGAATTACGTTATTCCTAGGGTCTAAGTGGAGCTATTGCAAGATGACTTCAGTTAGAACTCATGTGAGTGAGTTTGGTGGAGTTGATTGAGGAGTTGATGGAGTTGTGTTCAGTTTAACTGAGTTAAACATAGCTGAACTAGTTGTATCTAGTCTAACTGATTGATACACTAGTGAAAGTGGTGAGAATTAATTATTAATTAATTCACTTAATTATTAAATCATTAATCAACTAAATAATAAATCACAGAATCATATGTAAATGGATGTGTTTTGGGTGAGACCAAAGGAAGAGGTAGGTGAAAGAGCAGTGTGACTATCAGTTGTGACTATAGTGTTGCATGATTTGAAACACACAGTGGTTGGAGATGCCAATGAGGATTGCGTGAGCAAGGCTGGACCAATTCGAGTTCATTCAGAGCCATTATTCAGCAGTGATTGCACAGTAGAGGCAGGCTAGTAGGTGGCAGAGATTGGAGCATGAGATTTGCTAGATCGGACCTGATTAGTGTGTAGAAATTGGAGATTGTACTGAGAGCTTGTGAGAAGATTTTTATGATGATTGTTACATGATATCTATGAAATATAATATAAATATAGTTGGGGGTTTTCAGCTTTAAGCTTTCCCATAAAATAATGTGTTCATATGTGTGAATATTTATGGTTTTAATGTGTGCATGCGATTGATTTTATTTCCGTAATTAATGATCAATGGTAGAGGAGATTGTATCGTGTAATAGTTAAATTCTGTATTGTGTATCAAGTAATTGGAGTATGCCCTTGAGGGAAACTCGAATTATATTGCATGGAAGGACAGGATGGAGGCGGTGTTGGATGATAATGGGTTGAAGGAGTTCATAGATGCAGAAATTCCAAAACCTACTTCTAGCGATGCAGCCGCACTTGACGCATGGCAAAAGAAGACAGCAAAATGTCGAAGGATTCTGTTGGAAGGTGTGAAGGATCACATAGTGTCCAGCCTTCATGGTAAAGCTTCTCCATTCTTGATGTGGAAAGCTTTGACAGACTTGTTCCAAAGCAAGAGCGACCAGAGGAAGTTGGCGCTCAAGGATAAGCTCAGGAATATAAAAATGGAGAAAGGTGATAGTATACCCAAGTACCTCACAAAGTTTGTCCAGTGAAGGGATGAGCTGGGAAGTGTGGGGGTTATTGTAGATGAAGAGGACTTGGTGAGCTTGGCTCTCTTTGGGCTTCTGAAGAGTTGGCATTCCTATCAGGACTCTGTCAATGGTTGGGAGAAACTGCCAGGATGGGAGCAACTTTGGTCGGATCTTGTGCAGGAGGAGATAAGGCGAAGTACCAGGGACAGATCTTCATCAAAGAATGCAGATGAAGAAAATTGTGCTTTGGCTACCAAAGCAAGGAAAGGGAAGAGCAAGAAGAATGCTTCTCAATCTGGTGTGAAAGGCAAGAAGCAGGACATGTCCAAGGTGAAGTGCTTTCACTGTCACCAACACGGACATTACGCCACTAATTGTCCACAAAAGAAGAAAAATACGAGAGATGTTGGAACTATGGGGTCTCTTTTGGGCCCAGCCTCAGCTTGAGTTGCAGGATTTTCACTAACATAGCAGTTTCACTAACATCGCATGTCATTCCAGCTTGCCTGTCTGTGGTTTCCTGATAGTGGTGCATCTTTCCATATGACCAGAGACAAATATTTGTTTACTGATCTGGATGAGAAGGATCTTGGAGTGCACATCGAGATGGGCGATGATGGTAGATACAGTGCGACTGGTATCGGGACCATTTCCTTTGAGAGGGAGTCTGGTAAACCCTTCGTATTGAAGGAAGTCATGCATGTTCTAGGATTGAAGAAGAATATTCTCTGTGGCGATGTTGGAAGATAAGGGATATGATGTTGTCTTTAGCGAGGGAAAGGCTTCTACGCAAGGAAACTCGATGAACCTGTGAGGATAGGGGTTCGAGTTAAGAACCTTTATCAATTGTAGGTAGATGGCTATGCAGCAATGGCAGGCAAGGCAGAAGGAGTGGTGAGCCGGGATGAGGGCAAGCTATGGCACAGGAGATTGGGCCATCTTCACCATGGTGCTTTGAAAATTTTGCAGTAGATTTTTGCCAGGCTTCCCAAAGGTACACTTGCGCAGTCAGATCAGCACAAGGGATGTACTTTGGGAAAATTTGTGAAAGCCACCTTTCATGAGAAGGATAGTCTGTGCCATGACGATCCTTGAGATAATTCACACAGACATGTGTGGACCTTTCTCAGTAGTTTCGACAGCAAATCACAGGTATTATGTGATATTTGTTGATGATTTTTCTTGTAAGTGTTGGATCCTATTCATGCAGAAGAAGAGCGAGACATACTCAAAGTTTCGTGAGTTTAAGGCACTGGTGGAGAAAGAGTCGGGGAAGTAGGTGAAGGATCTTAGGAGCGACAATGGTGGTGAATTCATATATGACGAATTCAAGGACTTTTGCAGCGCAGAAGGAATTCGAAGAGAGCTCATAGCACCTCATAAACCACAGCAGAATGGGGTTGCTGAGCAAAATAATAGAACGATCGTGGGTGTTGCATGGGCGATGTTGCATGATCAGGGCCTTCCCATACACTTGTGGGCTGAGGCATGCAATACTGCGGTTTATGTGCAAAACCGTTGTCCTCACAGAGTACTTGGCATGAGTACACCCGAAGAGGCGTTTTCTGGTAAGAAGCCTAATATTTCTCATTTGAAGATTTTTGGCTCACCTATTTACATTCATGTGACAAAGGATGCCAGGAAGAAGCTGGAGCTGACTGCAGAGGTTGGGATATTTTTGGGGTACACTGATACACCCCATAACTATCATGTGTATTTGCCAAATAGTTGGAAGACTGTTGTGCAACGGGATATCAAATTTCATGAGGAGAAAGCCATGAAGTGTTCGCTTGAGAGGGAGACACACTTGCATGCAGATGAAGAGCTATTAGTTCCTAAGGATGAGCCTCAGGATGTGAATCAGCCACAAGAGGAGGTTCATGGAGTGGAAGAAACCACTCATGCAGTGCCAACCATCAGAGGGCGGAAGCGCACTACAGAAGCTGAGTGACTGAATCTTGATGCAGAGAAGATTGTAGGAGCACCTACATCACAGTGAAGATAGAGACAGTCACCTGATCGATATACTAGATACATGGATCTGATGAGAAAGTGTATCGTGACAGAGCCATCCTCTTTCGAGGAAGCTGTAGAGGACCCTGCATGGGTAGATGCCATGGTGGAAGAGTATGATTCGATTGTCAGAAAAAGTGCATGGGAGATTGTCCCAAGGCCATAAGGGAAATCAGTGGTAAGTTCGAGATGGATCTACAAAGTGAAGCAAGGAGCTGATGGGAGTGTGGAGAAGTAAAAGGCAAGATTTTTTGCCCGAGGCTTCTCATAGATTGAGGGGATCGATTATGAGGAAACCTTTGCACCTGTCGCAAGGTATTCTTCCATGCAGACGATTCTTGCTCTCTCAGCATAGATGGGGTGGCACATTCATCAGATGGATGTGAAGATTGCTTTCCTCAATAGAGTCATTGAGGAGGAGGTGTACATAGAGCAGCCCGAAGGTTTTGAGATCTTCAGTAGCGAGTCGCAAGTGTGCAGGCTCAACAGAGCGTTGTATGGGTTGAAACAAGCACCTTGAACAGACACAGACAGACAACAGCCGACCGATTCTGGATTTTACAGGCGGATCCTAACCTATACCAGATTGTGGTGGAGGGTAAGTTGCCGATCATTGTACTTTATGTAGATGATTTGATTTTGACAGGTGATGAACTGTTGATACACTCATGCAAGGCTGATCTTGCAAAGGAGTTTGAGATGAAGGACTTGGGCTTCCTTCATTATTTCCTGGGATTGGAAATTTGGCAGCGCAGTGATGGACTGTTTGTTTCTCAGGGTAAGTATGCCCGGGAGATACTGGAGAAGTTCAACATACATGGCTGCAAGCCTGTTGATACTCCTCTTCCTGGTGGATGGAGGAAGGAGGATGCTACTTTAGCGGAGGTAGTGGATGCCACTGTTTATCGACAGTTGGTGGGGTCATGCAGGCATTCAGTCAATACACGACCGACATATGCTATGTCGTTAACTAGACAAGGTGTATGGTTACATACCAAGCTCTATTGGGTTATGCAAGCATGCATTGAGATATCTCAGGCATACCTGGAGCAGTGGATTATGGTACGCATGGGCCGGTGAGGAAGCTGATGGCTTCACAGATGCGCATTGGGTTGGGCCCAACCAGACAGAAAGATAATATCCGGAGGGATTATCGCATCGTGTCGACAATATTTTTCAGGCGAGAAGCAGTAGGATCCGGTGGCACTCGCTCGTAGCCGAGTACATACAAACAGCTGGTCGCATGCGAGGCTATATGGATGAAGAAGATCCTAGTTGGGTTGTTCAGTTCACACTTAGATCCTACTGTGATATATTTTGATAATCAAAGTTGCATTAAACTCTTGGTTAATCCAGTATTTCATGATAGATATAAAAACAATGGACATCCTGCTTCAACATATCGTATTGTGTGCGCTAAGATCATGTTACTTTTGTTATTCTCATTATGATTAGGATGTGTTAGATATTGGGACGAAGGTGCTCACCAGAGCACTTGGTGTCATTTCAAAAGGTGACTTGCAGCAGATAATCCCTATCTTGTTGAGGGGGAGTGTTGAGATTGCAACAAGATAATAAGCTTAGTGGAAAGAAGTCGCCTTCACTAAGTGGGCCCGCAGGTTATTTTTGGCGCAAGTCTATTTTTAGACATGTCGACCATATTCTATGAGTTGTAGGAAGCTATTTGTGGATGGTTGGTCAAGTTGGAAAAATAGATGGACTTCTATTTTTAGACATATTGGGCATAATCTATTTTTAGATTACCAGTCTAAAAATAGATATGTTGAATATTATTAGCTCTTAATAATATTTGACTATAAACATTATCTTATTCTCTTGGAGCACTTCAGTTAAGTGCACAGATGTGGAACAGGAGATGACAGAAGGAATTACGCTATTCCTGAGGGTTAAGTGGAGCTATTGCATGAATACTTCATTTAGAACTCATGTGACAGAGTTTGGTGGAGTTATTGAGGTAGTCGGTGGAGTTGTGTTTAGTTTAATTGAGTTAAACATAGTTGAGCTAGTTGTATCTAGTCTAACTGATTGATACACTAGTGAGAGTGGTGTGAATTAATTATTAATTAATTCACTAATTATTAAATCATTAATCAACTAAATAATACATCAGTTAACTACAGTGCATGGACAGTTTCAGTGGAGACCAGTGAAGAGGTAGGTGAAAGAGCAGTGTGACGATTAGTTGTGACTATAGTGTTGCATGATTTGCAACACGCAGTGGTTGGATATGCCAATGAGGATTGCGTGAGAAATTATGGACCAATTCGAGTTCATTCAGAGCCATTCTTCAGTAGTGATTGTGGAGTAGAGGTAGGCTAGCAGGTGGTAGAGATTGGAGCATGAGATTTTCTAGATCGGACCTGATTAGTGTGTACCAATTGGAGATTGTACTGAGAGCTTGTGAGGAGCTTTGTATGATGATTGTTACATGATATCTATGACATATAATATAGAGATATTTGGGGGTTTTCAACTTTAATATTTCCCATAAATTACTGTGTTTATATGTGTGAATTTTTATGGTTTTAATGTGTGCATGCAATTGATTTTATTTCCGCAATTAATGATCAATGGTAGAAGAGATTATGTATTGTGCATGAAGTAAAATAGTGTGTGATAAAGAGAATTTCGGATGTATAACATATCAGTTATAGAATTTCTACACAGATAATACCTTTGTTTTTGCCCCCAATTTTTTTTACAAAAAAAAAAATTAAAAATTAAAAAATTGCAGAATTGAAACCAGAATTGAGTTTTTACCGTGACAACAAAGTATTTTTTTCTTCAAAATAATGCATTATCTCATATCTATTGTATGATTTTTTCTCTCTGGCAAGGAAAAAAATCCTGAATGGTCTCGGAAAATCAAGCACACTCTCATTTTTAATGAGTTGTGGAGAGGAATTTGTGAAGGAGAAGGAGACCTTCCACCATCAAAGCCTACTTCAGACAAGGAGATCGCCATTTGGGAAAACAAGAACTGCAAGGCCTATGCCTTGATTGCAGCTTCCGTAAATGAAGAGGTGAGTCATCATATTACACAATTTTCAAATTCGTATGAAGCTTCGAGAAAGAAAAAAGAACTCTATGACCCACATTCAGAACTTGAAATTGTTCAATTAATGATTAAGCTATTCGGTCATGAATTGAAAAAGTATGACCCTCTTGCTTTACCTTCAGAAGTAATATCTATCATACATGACATTAAGAACACTGGTGTAGATGTTGATATACCTCTCATAGCATATGCTAAGGCATTGTATCCGACTTACTCACATTATCTTGAGTCATTGCAAGCAAGTGGAAACCTCGTGAAAATCACCTTTGATTCCCTTGAGAAAAAGTTTGTAGAAAGAGAGAAATATTTTGGAAAGATGACAGCCCCTCTATCTTCTAAAGAGGTTGTATTCTTTTCACATAGAGAGAAGAGTCATGCTCAAGATTCTTATAGAGGAAGAGGAAGAAGAAATTTCAGAGGAAGTGGGGGTAGACAAACTCAAACTGAAAAACTGATCTTCATTGCATACACTGCAATAAAGACTGACATGATGCATATACATGTAAGCTGCCTTGGGATAAAATTGAGCAGCAAAGAAATCAATAAAAAGGTAGAAATCATGATAGAGACAAAGGTAAAGTAGCCGAATCCACTCATTATGTTGTAGCACATTATAACAGTGGAGTAACTGAAGACGTGTTTGATGTTTCATTTACTTCTTGGAGAAATGATTGGTTGCTAGATTCAGGAGAAACATGTCACATGACATTTAGAAAATATTTTTTTGAAGAATTTACTGGAAAATTTGATGAAGCAGTATACTTTACAGATAAATCGAAACTCAAGCCATCAAGGCTTGGCACAATCAAGCTTAATTTTCCTGGTCTTCCAGATCATCTTCTATATGAGGTTCTATACCTCCCTGAGTTGAGGAGAAAGTTGCTATCCTTGGTGCACATCCACCAACAAGGACACTCCATTAACGTGTTTGATGGAAAGGTTGAGGTTATAAAAGCATCAAATCGCTCACTTGTCATGGAGGGAATAGAAGAAGGAAGACCCTTGAAGCTGCAAGGTTCCTCTGCTCATGCACAAAACTTTGCATTCAATTCACATCATGATGAAGGTACATTCCCATCAAGTCTTTTATGGCATGATAGATTTGGACACTTAAAATATGACAACCTTCAATTTTTGAAGAAAAATGATGTTAATGGACTGCCTACAATTCCTAGGAAACTTAAGCAATGTGATGATTGTATTCTAGGAAAGCATAGAAACAACCATTTCATGATTCACATTCCAGAGCACATAGAAAACTTGAGCTTATTCATTCAGATTTATGTGGCCCTATGCCTATTTCTTCTGCAAATGGAAATAAATATATGATGAATTTTATTGATGATTACACTAGAATGTGTTAGGTTTACTTATTGAAGAACAAATCCGATGCTTTTTAAACATTCAAGAATTTTCATGCATGGATTGAAAATGATGCACAAAATCATATTGGCTCTTTGCGTACTGTTGACGGGAAAATATGTCCGGCCAACAGTAGGGGATCTCCCCGGTAGAAAGTCCCAATTAGACTTTGAACTGTTTGAAGTAGGGATCCCGTCCGGGGTGTGGGTCCGGCTACCACTTAAATGACTATCTCTTCGGTTTCGAGCAACCTGATTGAAACTGCAAACATACACTCATTCACATGATACAGAATACATGACTGATGTATCAAAACCGATATATGACACTGTGCGTAGCAAATTAATAAACAAAATGCATGCGCCCAAGAAATGTTGTTAGCGACACATCTATGGGGTAATGCATACAAGATAATCTGACCACCAAAGAAACAGTTCTTTAATGGCGAGAAAATCTCTTAACTTTCCGAAAGATATAACGAAATGCTAATAAAACAGTTCATTAACATTCATCATGAGAATAAATAGCAAACTTGAGCATCATCAACACAATCATAGATAACAATGGAGCATCAATGATACTATTTAACAAAACAGATTCATTAATCAAAAGATATTCTGAAATTATACGCGGAATACACGCAGTGTTGTCACAGCTAGACACATCATCCAATCAAAGGGATTTTAACAAGTATTTGTATTATATGTCAAGAGTATGATTCTTCAATTACAATGCAATATCGTCTTTCAGTCCACCCAAGAGGAGCCACTACAATGTTCCCCACAGGGGTATTTATAGATTCAAAAGACGCACTTATGGCCCTCCGACGGTTCAGCTTCCCGATGGTTCAGCTTCCCTGCGACCTTTGCCACACTTGCGACCTGCGACCCGAAAATTGCAACCTGTGACCTGGTCGCAAGTGCAACCTGCGACCTGGTCGCAGGTGCGACCTGCGACCAGCGGTTGAACTATGTAGGTGGTCACGCAATCGAGGTTTCTAGAACGTCGACTTTCTTGCCCTTGAGGAAATCTCGCCAAGTCTGGTAATCTGCTGTTATAGGAGCGACAAGAGGGCTTTCCTCTTTTATTCGATGCATACATTCTAGGGCATTCGGCACCAGAGTCTCCTTCTTCTGAGAGATCAGCATTGAGAGAGAAGCAAGCTTGGTGTAGATTTGCACGGGAGTGACAAGCAACCGATTCAGGTTCTCTTGTGATGCCTCGAATTCTGGTGCGGCAGCAGCTTGTCTCACGGGCTGCAGAAAAGACTGAATTTCCTGCTCTACCTGCTCCCAGCCTTTAGTTTCATTTAGTGCCCCTAATGATGGAATGTGATGAAGAGCGTTCATGGAGTCGATACCACTGATTAGGTGGTTATACGCAGACACTACTTTGTCCAGATCTTTGGACAACTTGTCTTTAGATTGCATACTCATCCGAATTTGTACTTTGGCTTCTTGCGTATGACTCCAATCTTTCCGAGGCACGTGTTCGGGAGCTTGCTGATACTGTGCTGTCCAATTCATCATTTTGTCCAAGGCTGCCGAGGCTTCCTTGAGCTGTTCGTGTTTCTTCCTGGTTTCTTCCCGTGCCTCTGCTAATGGGGCCACTGTTTGTTTCAGGGTGAGCATTTCTTGGTATATTTGCCTCATTTTCATCTCCAACACATCACATTCCTTCCTGACCGCCAGTGGGACCTCATTCACTTGAGCGGGCCTGCCCTGGAGCTGGAGCATCTCATTCTCTAGCCTTGATTTCTCCTGCTCTGCCGCTTTTAGCCGGTTCTGTAAAGAAATAATTTCTCTGCTCATCCTCGTGACATTTTCTTCTGTGGCTGCGGCAAAAGCGGTGCCTGCTGACGCTATCATAACTGGATTTGTCCTTGTGTCTGGGAATATGTCCTTTCCGGTGGAGACCGTAGAGATGGCGGGGTAGCCTGGCGCTAAGGATTTCCTTTTCTCTTGTCGAATCTTGAAAGAGAATTGGTCAAATGTCAATCTGGTCAAGTCGAAGACTTCTTCTTCTTGCTCTCCCGGAATGTCATCAACATTGAGGGTACTTCCCGTGCCACCTGCAGGGATATCCAGGGGAGATAGATCAATGTCATCTATTAGTTCGTCCTCTACATTCTGCGTTTGACCCTTTTCTTTCTCCTTTTGCCAGCGCTCTGCTTCCGCCTTGTCATGTTCTTCTTTCCTCCGGCGTTCTGCCTCTGCCTCTGCTTCCTTTTCCTCTTTCCTCTTTCTCTCTGCCGCGGCGGCCTGTTCTGCCTTTTTCTGACGATCGACTTTGTCGAGTTCTTCTTTCAGTGCCTTTTCTGCTGCCGCCTGTGCCTCCTTTTCCTGTCTTTCTTTCTCCTCCTCTTTTTTCTTTTTTCGTTCTGTCCTGGCGTCTTTCTTGCGTTTCTCTTCATCTTCCTTCTTCTTCTTCTCCTCTTCCAGTTTGGCTTGGGCTTCTGCTTCCCTTTGCTGATCTGTGGTGTCAGGCCCCGTACTGGTCTGTGTTTTCTTATCTTTGGAGGAAGAAGAGCCTCCTAAATTCTGGTGATCCTCTCCTTCTCGGTCAGAGTCGATCCCTGGAGCTAGATGCCTTTCTGCGTTGTACCAGCTTCTTTTTTCATCCTCTGCCGGGCGCTCGACGTGTTGATAACTCCATCTAAAATTGGCCCTTTTACAATGCTCAGGAACTATCCTGACTGGGTCATAAGTTCGGCAATCCAGATTTCTGAAGTGATAACTTTTTACCTCTTCCCCTTCACGCGCTACTTCTCTGAAGTCCTTGACTGTATAGGCACCAATGGTGAGAGGTAGAGCGGGCCAAGGTTTCTTCTTCCCTTTGGAAAGGACGTTAGAGAAGCCCGAGGTCATCTGGAAACATACCTCCTGCATGAGCACCTTATCGGTAATAAACTTGGGCAGAGCATGTGGTGCTTTAAACGAGCCAAACACTCGGATGATTGTGAATTCAGCGAATGGGAACCAGTGTGCCACCTGACCTAGTGTCTCCATTGCTCGCCAAGACATGCAGGGGGTGTCTTGACCGAATAGTTTCCCGTAGAGGGCGGGAATGAATATATGAGAGATTTGCTCGATGTCGGACTTGTACCTGGATTCCCAGAATACCTTGGTCTGCAAATGTATTGCCTGGGTCTGTTCGGAGTCCCAGTTATGTGGCCATCCCTCAACATGCAGCTGGGCACAGACAGCATCTAATAGATACGAAGCCATATAGAATTCTGATGGCGCTCCCTCATCTGGGGCTAAAGCTGAAGCCAAATTTGTGTGCATGGAGCCCATTAATATACCAGCCCAATTGAACCGAGTGTCGTGTATTGTTACGTGTTCCATAATGGTTGCCCATGTTCCGTTGAAAGTGGTGGCGTCCGAACGCCCGTATATTCTGCACAGCATGGCGGCCACTAACTTATACACCTTCCTCAGACTGGCCACCGGGTACTCCTGGTCCTTTTTTATTTTAAACTTATCTGGTTCTGCCCACCATTTTCTGATTGTATCAACCATCGGCACTTCATTTGCAGAAAACCATCTTGGGGTGAAGTTCACCTCTGGTTTGGGTAGCGAGTAGTAGACCTGTGCTTTTGAACTCTCCAATGTTGCGAAGGCTTTTCCTGCACTATCTCGGATTGTGAAGTTCTTCGGATCCGTCTTCTGTATGATCCAGTCCAACATCTCTGGGCACGGAAAGATGGCGGGATGTGACCTTGCTAGGTGCAATTTGGACTTCTTGACTTTCAGGTATACTTCCCGGTCCGGGAGATCTTCTGGAAACTCATCCTCTGGCATGGCGAACTCGTGGTATACTTCATACCACCTAAGGCTGTCCTCCTTTGCAAAGGTGCAAAGGGTGTCTCTGTATATTGGTGGAGGAGATGTTTGTATGTCTGTGTCTGACTCTTCCTCCACTACCTGCCTACTTCTCCTTCGGGATACCTGGGGTGCCATGTTGCTAGAGTCGGAGAGGATCGGTACTGCGTCTGCTCTGAATTCACCTACTGCATTCAAGACAAAATCCCAGGATAAGAAAGACATGATGATAATGGCTAAATAGAGTCTATACATGCAAAGATTAATTGAATGTTCTTTGGGAGTCGCTGGGTCGCTGATCCACAAAAGGGACTCACACGCGACCTCGCGACCTTGCGACTAGGTCGCAGGGTCGCAGAGTCGCTGAGAGGGAGTTTTGCGACCTTGCGACCTTGCGACCTGGCCGCTAGGTCGTAGGTCGCACTTGCGCCTGCCGGGGGGTTTCGCGCGCGCGCGAATTTGCGGCTAATCTTTCCCTAACGGGAAAAGTATGCGGCTTGAAAGGGCCTAAACTGCCAATAAGGCATAGCCATGAGGAATTAGGCAAGAGACGGGTGACCTTGGGGTTTGTGGGAAACAAAACAACGGTGAAACTCAAAAGAAAAACCCTACATCCTTTCCAACAAATAAATAAGACCGTGGGGAGGCTTAATAATGGCAAGAAATGCTTAAGAGGGAAACATAGGGAGGAAAAGGCAACTTACCCGGAAGAAAACGCGCCAGTCGACCTGTCAGAGCAATTCCACGGTTTTCGCTGAAAGCTACAAATGCGACCTAGCGACCCGACCTTATATAAAAAGGTCGCACGTGCGAATACTTAATGAGGTCGCAAGTTGCAAGTTTGTGACCTTGCGACCTCGCGACCTTAAGGTCGCTGGGTCGCAAAGGTCGCTGAGTCGCTAATTTCTTTAAAACTTCATTTTGCGATTTTGCGACCTTGCGACCTTAAGGTCGCTAGGTCGCAAGGTCGCAAATTGATTGACTTCCGACTCTTGCGACCTGGCGACCTATGCGACCTTAGGGTCGCAGAGTCGCATAGGTCGCATGGGTCGCAAATAATGGATCCGCGACTTAGCGACTTGCTCTTAAAACTTTACTTGGCTTTTTTCCTTCTTTAGTTTCAAAGGGGGCTCCAAAAATTTTGAAGTGTGTGTTATGATTTTATGTATTTTTGGAGGGTGTTGTAGGAGCTACAACAAATGGCGATTCACTGGATGAATTCAGAGTCTTTGCTGATGAAGGGTCGATGAGGGAGGAGGGAGGGGTCTAATACTTGCTTGTTCTTTTACCTCAGAGTTTACACCTTCCTTCCTTTGCCACCCCGCATAGTCGCCTGCCCTTTTGGCTTGTTGGGTGCAGATCAACCGAATTTTAATTCCTCACGCTCCAGGATCGAGAGGGTCGGGGAAACCTTGGACAACTGCAGGGTCCGGTACAATTATTTCGTCCTCATGGTGTTGCTCCGCTGCCAGCGAGCCTCTCGGCTCCGGCGGAGTCACTGCCTAAGGATTCGTGAACGTTGCTCCGCTGCCAGCGAGCCTGGTCAGTACCCCGGCGGAGTCGTTGCAACACCTCTCTGCGCAGGAAGCCTTTCTCAATCCTTTACCCTTTATTTGTGTGCGATTGCACTTATTTGAGAATGTGCCTGTAGCACTTATTTAGATGGGCATATTTTTCCTGGGCGGATGAGGGATCCCGACTTATTTTGCTTGCAGAGAGGTTGCTCCTGGTCTCATATGAGGACTCGGGTTTTTCCCGGATGACCTGCAATTCTCTTGAGTTAGCCCTGTTCCCTCACGATCCGGTTGCGTCTATGCAAGACCTTTTCTGCCTGCACCCTTTAAGCTGCTAGGTGGTTCCTTATGCTTGAAGACTCTGGTAAGATCGTGTATTATCCTTAGGTGCCCATTAAAAGCGAGTTTCGACTGCCCCGTGCTTTGCGGGAAGGGCCTTTCATCAACATAGAACCTCTTCAAGGAGTGAGCCGGTTGCGGGCAGCTTTTAGACAAGGTTTTCTTTTTAGAGAAAGAGTTTTTTTTTTTTTTTTTTTTTAAACAAAACAAAAACGACTTTTATGATACAGGGGGAGAACAGCCCTTTGAGGGCTATTTAAGTAAAATAGTGTTTGAGGTCGTGCCCGTTTACCGGGATGACCTCGACTTTTCCTTCCAGAGTTTGCAATCGTAAAGTATGGGGACCCACCTTTTCTTTAACCTGAAAGGGACCTATCCATAATGCTTGAAATTTGGCATGTTTTCCTTTTTCTTCGTGTGCTTTATCCCATTTTAGGACTAGGTCTCCTACTTCAAATTTTTTATCTCCTGCAGAATTTTTATCGAACCATTTCTTGATCCAACTATGGTGGATGGCGAATTTCTCTCGGGTTTTCTGCCTTTCCTCTTCTAGTTTCAGCAGGGTGTCAATGCGGGTTTGCAAGGCGGGGCAAGGGGTACCGTGGCACTCTTGAGACAACTGTAGAGCGGGAAGAGACAAATTGGGTGGGAGGACGGCTTCTTTCCCGTACACGAGAAAATATGGTGAGGTGCCTATTGATGACTTAGGGGTGACGCGATCGGCCCAAAGTGCGTTTTGGAGAGCGTTATGCCAGTTTCGTTGGTGAGACAGAAGGGTCTTTTTGATGATGCGGATCAGATTTTTATTTGTAGATTCTGCTAGACCATTTCCTTGGGGATAGTACTTTGCAGAGTGTTTAAGAACAATGCCATTTTCTAATGCAAAATCATATAATTTAAAATATGAAAAATACGTTGCATTATCAAACACCAAGGAAGTTGGAACGCCAAACCTGGTAATGATGGAGTGAGTGACAAATTGCATTACCTCCTGATCGTTGACTTGGCGTAATGGTCCCGCTTCAACCCACCTGGTGAAATAATCAGTGGCCGTCAGAATGTACCTGTGTTGCTTAGAAGAGTGGGGTAAAATCTCACCAATGACGTCCAAACCCCATTGTTGAAAAGGTTCTTCTACTACTACTGACAACAAAGGAGCAGCCGGACGCGCTTCTCGGCTTGCAAATTTCTGGCATTGAATGCATTTCCGAACATATGCGTGGGCATCTCTGAAAAGGGTTGGCCAATAATAACCTGCACGCATAATTTTATGGGCAGTGGTATCCCCGGCGAAATGACCTCCTGCTGGTCCATCGTGTAGCTTGGTTAAGACTTTATGAGCTTCATCATGTTCTAGGCAGCGTAACATGACTCCATTGGAATGTTTCTTGAAAAGCTTCCCTTGGATTAACTGGTAAGACGCGGCTTTGAGTCTGATTGCACGTTTCTGCCGGGCATCTAGATTTGAGTCTAATACACCGTGTGCCAAATATCCCGAGATATCAGAGTACCAAGACGGGTTCCTTTCCTGAGGCATGACGTCAGTTTGGTACATATCAATTTCTTGCTCCCAATTATCTTCTTCACTCTTTTGGGAACCTGCGGCCTCTGCAGCCATTTGGCATAAACCCTGCCCTTTAACTGTGCGTGCCGGCTTAAACTCTAAGTCGTAATCTTGCATACACGCAACCCAGTTCCCTCTTCTCTCGCCCAACTCTTGCTGCATGAACAGTGAGCGAACAGCTGGGTGGGGAACGTAAACTGTGACATGGTTTTTCAAGATGTACGGTCTGAAATGTTTGACCGCTTTGTATACCGCATAAGCCTGTTTCTCGATTTCAGGATAATTTAATTCAGCTCCCTGCAGACCAGTGCTCATGAACGAAATGGGACGCTCGTCATTATTTCGGTCCTTTTGTGTGAGTACGGCTGCCAGGGATGAGTCTGAAGCAAACGTGTACAGGCTGAAATCTCTGCCGAAATCTGGGCTCTGGAGGGAAGGCGCTTCGGCTATAGCTTTCTTGATCTGGTCGAAAGCTTCCTTTTCGGGTTGATTCCATTTGAAGGTAGCATTTTTCTTTATCATTCCCTGCAGTGGTTTCACTATCTGGGCGAAATATGATATGAACTTACGTACAAAATTGATCTTTCCCAAAAAGGACTGCATTGCTTTCTTACTGCTGGGGGGAGAAATCTGAGCAATGGCTTTCGCACGTTCTGGATCAACGACAATGCCTTGTTTAGTTATGATGTGACCTAGTAGATTTCCCTCTGCTACGGCAAAAACGCTTTTCTTTGGGTTGAGCGAGATACCATATTTTCTGCACCTTTCGAAGATCTGTCTGAGGTGACGCAAATGATCCCCTCGGCGTTTAGAGAATACCGTAACATCATCCAAGTAGACTACCACACTTTGGCCTATCAGACCCCTGAATGCTATATCCATAGCTCTTTGGAATGTTGCTCCCGCGTTGATTAATCCAAAAGGCATGCGCCTGTAAGCGAAAGTTCCCCACTTAGTCCGAAAGGTAGTCTTTAACCTGTCTGGTTCAGCCACTAGTACTTGGTTGTAGCCAGAGAATCCGTCCAACAAGGAGAACATTTCTGAGCCAGACACTGCTTGTAGTATCTGCTCCATAGGGGGCACTGGGTAATTATCTTTACTCGAGGCCCGGTTTAAGTTTCGGAAATCTACACATAAGCGAATTTCACCTGACTTCTTCCGTACCGGAACCAAATTTGACACCCATGTGGAATGGCGAACTTTGAAGATAATGCGGGCATCCAAAAGTTTTTTGAGTTCTTTTAGAATCAGTGGCTCCATCGTAGGATGTACTTTCCTAAGCTTTTGTTGGAATGGTTTTACATTTTCTTTAATGGGTATCACATGTTGTATGATTCGAGTATCGTATGTGCGTAAGTCCTCATATGTCCAAGCGAATACGTCACGATACTTGCGAAATAGTTGAGTGAAATCTTGAGCTTCTTGGGGGGTGCAATCTTTCCCCAGGTTGATGAATTTAGGATTATCTTCTGATCCCAAGTTCACTTGTCGATGAGCCAAGATCGAGCTCTGTACTTTTGCATTTGGGGGCCCACGGAACCGATTTTGCAGATCGAAAAGCTTTTCCAGTGATACCACCCCTTTAGGCATGGGGTTTCCTTTGACTTGCTCGTACTCCTTTTGCATAGCTTGGTCGTGCTCATCTTCATCTATAGCAGCGTCTTTGAATATCTCTGAGTTGCACATAAATTCCAGCACCTGTTGATCATCATCAAAAACACGCAGATTAGTGATATTGTCTGGCACGGATGGTTTATACATAACTTCAATAGAAAACCCGTCCCTCAAAGGGGTAAACCTGGCGGCAGCATTAGCTAGAGTATCTGCTGCTGCGTTATGCATTCTTAGAACAGACTTAATTCCAAAAGCGTCAAAAGCAGAAATTAATCGCCATACCTCTTGTTGATACGCCTTCAAATGTGGAGACAAACAGTGAATGGTGTTGCGTACCTGCCGAGTGATGATCTCAGAGTCTCCAATGACCCGTAAGCATTTTACCTTCAAATCCAGCGCCTTTTTAAGCCCAAGGATCAAAGCTTCGTACTCAGCAGTGTTGTTAGTGCATTGGAACTCGAGTCGACAAGAGACTAAGAATTTTTTCTTATGCGGATCAAGCAAAACGCAGCCAGCGCCAGAACCATCGAGATTCTTGGAACCGTCGTAATACAATGTCCATATATCATTTTCCGGGTCCTTGGGGGTGGTGGTTTGCGGAGGAATTTCGGCTTGGTGTGATACAGTTTGGGCTTGTTCCTCTGCGACGAGAGTCATTTCAGAAAGGACCTCAGGGCCTACTGCAGACTGGGGAGGTCGGTAACATCCAAAAATGGAATCTAGAAAATACATACCAAGTTCCTCCTGGGCGAAGCTGATGGGTTCATTTGTGGCATCCAAATCAGTTACAGTGTGTTTCATGTATGGTTCACTTTCGACTCTGATTTGGTTGTTTCTCCCTTTGTAAGGTAGCCACAAGTGAGACCAATCTGTGGCGAAGTATCCTTGCAATTTGCTAGACCAGTCTCTACTAAGCAGTACACCATAGGCTTCTGGGATGTCAACAACCACAATATCAATACATTGATGAACCCTAGAGTCGGATGAGAGGCGGATGATGACATTGTTTAATTCTCCAACTGCTGGTACTTGTGATCTGTCCAGTTGAATGATTTTTGCGTCAGTTTTCTCTGGGAGGATGTTGAGTTTCTTGCACACAGATAGAGGCATGACATTCGTGGACGCACCAGAGTCAACGAGGCAATTGTGAACGTTGAAATTAAACATCTCAAAAGATAAGAGAAATGGAGGGGTGGATCCTCTCGAATTCGTGTTGACAGCGTTCACTATAGACTGGATATCTGGACTGGTTTGTGCAGACGTGTTGCTGACGTTCTTCGTATTTTGGTTGTTGGCGAAAGCTTTTAGGATAAGTTCCTTTTGGTTCGTGATGCGGGCCAACTCGTAGAGTGAGATATTAGCCCTGGTCTTTTTCATGTCCTCCACTATGTTGTAGCTAGTATCGGTTTGGGGACTGGGTTCGGTGGTGGTTTTCGAGGGTTCCACCGGGAGCTTGGTCTTTTGACTTGCTTTGCTATTACTATTCATGGGCTTTTCTGGTGTAGCTTGTCCTTCATTTCTAGGAGGAAGAATTTTCCTCAGGAAAGCCCTTTTCTTATCCTCATATGATTGTTCAGGAACAGAGCCTTTGCTTCTAAGACTGTAGTTTCGAGTGGGCTGAGCCTTGGGACTGCCTGCCATGTTGATATCAATGGGAGCAAGACTCTCTCCCCCGCGGATTACATCAAAAGTTAAGACAGAGGCTCCTGATTCCCCATCTAGGAGCGAACCCTCATCTCGATCAGAAACCTCATCCTCTGTCAGGTTTCTTGGAGTTTGGTCATCCAAAAGTTGGTTAACCACCGCGGTCATGCTGCCAATCCATTGCGGGCACGTTTTTTCAGAATGGGCAGCTTGGTGAAAAGAACAAAAATTGTCTTTCCCTATCTCCTCCACGTTGAGAGCGGCACTGGTGTTTGACGGAGGTCTGCTGGTGTTGGGATTACTTTTCTTGAAAAAGGGTTTTGGAGGTTTATTTGTAGTTGAGGTTTCAACGCCCTTTCTCTTTAAGTCAGAGACCTCATTCGTTAGTAGTTTAAGGGTCTTGGCCATACTCTCGAAATCAAAAGTTTCTCTCTCTCTATTAGGGGTGGAAGACTGACCTTTTTTAGTGGTTGGTTTGTGATCATCCTTTCCTTCATGGTCCATGACTCCTATCGACAACATGTCCTTCTCTACCGCGAGAGCAGCGGCGTAATTTGCTGTAAGAGTGGCGCGGGCCTCACGTTTGACGAAAACGGCAATATCCCTAGGGAGAGCTTTAGTATAGTAGTCGATGGTGATAGAATCGTCCAATGCCAAGTTTGGAGGAAATTTTTGCAATATTGTGGCGAAGCGTTGGTTAAAGTCTTTAACTTTCTCTTTTCTATGACACTTGATGGTGCTTAGTTCTGTGAGGAGCATAGAGGGTGTTTTATCTTCTGCAAAATTTTGCAGGAATACACGTCGGAACTGGTCCCATGAAGTAATAGAAGCACTGGGTAGGGAACGGTACCAAGTGGCTGCAAGGTTTAAAAGAGTGTGTGGGAACAGTCTACATGCGACATCATCAGATTGAACTCTCATGATCTGTAGAGACAGATAGAAACTACTAATATGATCTTCTGCTGATGTGCCCTTTTCAGGATCGAATTTAGGAAGATGTTTCTCTGGGTGTCTGGGCATATCATGAAGGGGACCTAAAAGAGCCAATGGGGATTGAGCCATCCAGGCTAGAGGCTGCACCCTCCTGGGGTGCTGAGGATATCGAGTTTCTGCCTCGGACTCACTTCCCGTTCCTGACACTGATGTTCCTTCATGATGGCGAGAGTGTTCATCTCGGTGTCTTTCACGGTTATTCATGTTTCTAAAATACTCCCAGTTGTGGGGAGGGGGCCTGTTTTGGTTTTGGTGGTGATGATGGTTGGGTTGGTGTCTCCGACCACGGACTATATCTCCTCTACCTCCACGTCCGTGACCCCTGTTGACCCCACCCTCATTTCTTCGAGGCCTATTTCCTTCCCCTACATTTCTTTGGGTTGTGTTACCTTCTCTTTCATTTCTTCGACCCCCTCCTCTTTCTTCCAGCGGGGAATACACTTGGTTATTGTTCCACTGATGTAAGTCAGGCTGAGGTTCGGGGAAAGGTTCAGTATCAGGGAAACCTTCACTATCTTGGAGAATGGGGTCATTCTCTTGGACAGCCCGCCCGAGGTCTTCAATCATGGAGTTCACAAGTTCAGGTATGGTGCGGACAAGCACACCATTACGGGTGATGTTCTCAGCAGGAGTCCTAGTGTGAGCTAGACACTCCATGAAAGGGGCATACCGTAAATCCCTGATGAGATTACGGGCAACTGGGCGTAAGGATCTTAACTGTTCGTTAGTGATTTTAAAGTACCGAGCCTCCTCCGCTGGAATATCCTCTAAAGGGGGAAGAGGAGGTTCGTTATTTATGACCTCTCGGTGGGGAGTTTGTGATGGAATATCGGTCGTATGCTGGGAGGATGCCATGGCCCTCCTTCTAGCGCCAAATCTGTTGACGGGAAAATATGTCCGGCCAACAGTAGGGGATCTCCCCGGTAGAAAGTCCCAATTAGACTTTGAACCGTTTGGAGTAGGGATCCCGTCCGGGGTGTGGGTCCGACTACCACTTAAATGACTTCCTCTTCGGTCTCGAACAACCTGATTGAATCTGCAAACATACACTCATTCACATGATACAGAATACATGACTGATGTATCAAAACTGATATATGACACTGTGCGTAGCAAAGTAATAAACAAAATGCATGCGCCCAAGAAATGTCGTTAGCAACACATCTATGGGGTAATGCATACAAGATAATCTGACCACCAAAGAAACAGTTCTTTAATGGTGAGAAAATCTTCTTAACTTTCCGAAAGATATAACGAAATGCTAATAAAAAAGTTCATTAACATTCATCATGAGAATAAATAGCAAACTTGAGCATCATCAACACAATCATAGATAACAATGGAGCATCAATGATACTATTTAACAAAACAGATTCATTAATCAAAAGATATTCTGAAATTATACGCAGATTACACGCAGTGTTGTCACAGCTAGACACATCATCCAATCAAAGGGATTTTAACAAGTATTTGTATTATATGTCAAGAGTATGATTCTTCAATTACAATGCAATATTGCCTTTCAGTCCACCAAAGAGGAGCCCTTTACAATGTGCCCCACAGGGGTATTTATAGATTCAAAAGACGCACTTATGGCCTTCCGACGGTTCAGCTTCCCGACGGTTCAGCTTCCCTGCGACCTTTGCCACACTTGCGACCTGCGACCTGAAAATTGCGACCTGCGACCTGCGACCTGGTCGCAGGTGCGACCTGCGACCCAGCGGTTGAACTATGGAGGTGGTCGCGCAATTGAGGTTTCTGGAACGTCGACTTTCTTGCCCCTGAGGAAATCTCGCCAAGTCTGGTAATCTGCTGTTATAGGAGCGACAAGAGGGCTTTCCTCTTTTATTCGATGCATACATTCTAGGGCATTCGGCACCAGAGTCTCCTTCTTCTGAGAGATCAGCATTGAGAGGGAAGCAAGCTTGGTATAGATTTGCACTGGAGTGACAAGCAACCGATTCAGGTTCTCTTGTGATGCCTCGAATTCTGGTGCGGCAGCAGCTTGTCTTACGGGTTGCAGAAAAGACTGAATTTCCTGCTCTACCTGCTCCCAATCTTTAGTTTCATTTAGTGCCCCTAATGACGGAATGTGATGAAGAGCATTCATGGAGTCAATACCACTGATTAGGTGATTGTATGCAGACATCACTTTGTCCAGATCCTTGGCCAGCTTGTCTTTGGATTGCATACTCATCCGAATTTGTACTTTGGATTCTTGCGTATGACTCCAATCCTTCCTAGGCACATGTTCGGGAGCTTGCTGATACTGCGCTGTCCAGTTCATCATTTTGTCCAAAGCTGCCGAGGCTTCCCTGAGCTGTTCGTGTTTCTGCCTGGTTTCCTCTCGTGCCTCTGCCAACGGGGCCACTGTTTGTTTCAGGGTGAGCATTTCCTGGTATACTTGCCTCATTGTCATCTCCAACACATCACACTCTTTCCTGACCGCCAGTGGGACCTCATTCACTTGGGCGGGCCTACCTTGGAGCTGTAGCATCTCATTCTCTAGCCTTGATTTCTTCTGCTCTGCCGCTTTTAGCCTGTTCTGTAAAGAAATAATTTCCTTGCTCATCCTAGTGACATTTTCCTCTGTGGCCGCGGCAAAAGCGGTGCCTGCTGACGCTATCATAACAGGATTAGTCCTTGTGTCTGGGACTATGTCCTTTCCAGTGGCGACCGTAGAGATGGCGGGATGGCCTTGCGCTAAGGATTTCCTTTTCTCTTGCCGTATCTTGAAAGAGAATTGGTCAAATGTCAATCTGGTCAAGTCGAAGACTTCTTCTTCTTGCTCCCCAGGAAAGTCATCAACATTGAGGGTACTTTTCGCGCCACCTGCAGGGATATCCAGGGGAGATAGATCAATGTCATCTATTAGCTCGTCCTCTTCATCCTGCGTTTGACCCTTTTCTTTCTCCTTTTGTCGGCGCTCTGCTTCCGCCTTGTCGTGTACTTCTTTCTTCCGGCGTTCTGCCTCTACCTCTGCTTCCTTTTCCTCTTTTCTCTTTCTCTCTGCCGCGGCGGCTTGTTCTGCCTTTTTCTGATGATCGACTTTGTCGAGTTCTTCTTTTAGTGCCTTTTCTGCCGCCGCCTGTGCCTCCTTCTCCTGTCTTTCCTTTTCCTCTTCCTTTTTCTTTTTTCGCTCTGTCCTGGTATCTTTCTTACGTTTCTCTTCATCCTCCTTCATTTTCTTTTCCTCTTCCTTCTTGGCTTGGGCTTCTGCTTCCCTTTGCTGATCTGCGGTGTCAGGCCCCGTACCGGTCTGTGTTCTCTTATCTTTGGAGGAAGAAGAGCCTCCAAGCTTATGGCTTCTATCTCCTAAATTCTGGTGATCCTCTTCTTCTCGGTCAGAGTCAATCCCTGGAGCTAGATGCCTGTCTGCGTTGTACCAGTTTCTTTTTTCGTCCTCTGCCGGGCGCTCGACATGCTGATAACTCCATCTAAAATTGGCCCTTTTAAATGCTCAGGAACTATCCTGACTGGGTCATAAGTTCGGCAGTCCAGATTTCTGAAGTGGTAACTTTTTACCTCTTCCCCTTCACGCCCTACTTCTCTGAAGTCCTTGACTGTATAAGCACCAATGGTGAGAGGTAGAGCAGGCCAAGGTTTCTTCTTCCCTTTGGAAAGGACATTGGAGAAGCCCGAGGTCATCTGGGAACATACCTCCTGCATGAGCACCTTATCGGTAATAAACTTAGGCAGAGCATGTGGTGCTTTGAATGAGCCAAATACTCGGATGATTGTGAATTCAGCGAATGGAAACCAGTGTGCCACCTGACCTAGTGTCTCCATTGCTCGCCAAGACATGCAGGGGGTGTCTTGACCAAATAGTTTCCCGTAAAGGGCGGGAATGAATATATCAGAGATTTGCTCGATGTATGACTTGTACCTGGATTCCCAGAATACCTTGGTCTGCAAATGTATTGCCTGGGTCTATTCGGAGTCCCAGTTATGTGGCCATCCCTCAACATGCAGCTGGGCACAGACAGCATCTAATAGATACGAAGCCATATAGAATTCTGATGGCGCTCCCTCATCTGGGGCTAAAGCTGAAGCCAAATTTGTGTGCATGGAGCCCATTAATATACCGGCCCAATTGAACCGAGTGCCATATACTGTTACGTGTTCCATGATGGTTGCCCATGTTCCGTTGAAAGTGGTGGCGTCCGAACGCCCGTATATTCTGCACAGCATGGCGGCCACTAACTTATACACCTTCCTCAGACTGGCCACCGGGTACTCCTGGTCCTTTTTTATTTTGAATTTATCTGGTTCTGCCCACCATTTTCTGATTGTATCAACCATCGGCACTTCATTTGCAGAAAACCATCTTGGGGTGAAGTTCACCTCTGGTTTGGGTAGCGAGTAGTAGACCTGTGCTTTTGAACTCTCCAGTGTTGCGAAGGCTTTTCCTGCACTATCTCAGATTGTGAAGTTCTTCGGATCCGTCTTCTGTATGATCCAGTCCAACATCTCTGGGCACGGAAAGATGGCGGGATGTGACCCTGCTAGGTGCAATTTGGACTTCTTGACTTTCAGGTATACTTCCCGGTCCGGGAGATCTTCTGGAAACTCATCCTCTGGCATGGCGAACTCGCGGTATACTTCATACCACCTAAGGCTATCCTCCTTTGCGAAGGTGCAAAGGGTGTCTCTGTATATTGGTGGAGGAGATGTTTGTATGTCTGTGTCTGACTCTTCCTCCACTACCTGCCTACTTCTCCTTCGGGATACCCGGGGTGCCATATTGCTAGAGTCGGAGAGGACCGGTACTGTGTCTGCTCTGAATTCACCTGTTGCATTCAAGACAGAATCCCAGGATAAGAAAGACATGATGATAATGGCTAAATAGAGTCTATACATGCAAAGATTAATTGACTGTTCTCTGGGAGTCGCTGGGTCGCTGATCCACAAAAAGGGCTCACACGCGACCTCGCGACCTTGCGACTAGGTCGCAGGGTCGCAGAGTCGCTGAGAGGGAGTTCTGCGACCTTGCGACCTTGCGACCTGGTCGCTAGGTCGCAGGTCGCACTTGAGCCTGCCGGGGGTTTCGCGCGCGCGCGACTTTGCGGCTAATCTTTCCCTAACGAGAAAAGCATGCGGCTTGAAAAGGCCTAAACTGACAATAAGGCATAGCCACGAGGAAATAGGCAAGAGACGGGTGACCTTGGGGTTTGTGGGAAACAAAACAACGGTGAAACTCAAAAGAAAACCCTACATCCTTTCCAGCAAATAAATAAGACCGTGGGGAGGCTCAATAATGGCAAGAAATGCTTAAGAGGGAAACATAGGGAGGAAAAGGCAACTTACCCGGAAGAAAACGCGCCAGTCGACCTGTCAGAGCAATTCCACGGTTTTCGCTGAAAGCTACAAATGCGACCTAGCGACCCGACCTTATATAAAAAGGTCGCACGTGCGAATACTTAATGAGGTCGCAAGTTGGAAGTTTGCGACCTTGCGACCTCGCGACCTTAAGGTCGCTGGGTCGCAAAGGTCGCTGAGTCGCTAATTTCTTTAAAACTTCATTTTGCGACTTTGCGACCTTCCGACCTTAAGGTCGCTAGGTCGCAAGGTCGCAAATTGATTGACTTCCGACTCTTGCGACCTGGCGACCTATGCGACCTTAGGGTCGCAGAGTCGCATAGGTCGCATGGGTCGCAAATAATGGATCCGCGACTTAGCGACTTG